>CM060948.1:293890017-294235017 GCA_030765055.1 Mantis religiosa | reverse complement strand
AGAAGCATCAGAAGAAGAAGAAGCATCAGAAGAAGAAGAAGAAGCATCAGAAGAAGAAGAAGAAGCATCAGAAGAAGAAGAAGCATCAGAAGAAGAAGAAGCATCAGAAGAAGAAGAAGAAGCATCAGAAGAAGAAGAAGAAGAAGAAGCATCAGAAGAAGAAGAAGAAGAAGAAGCATCAGAAGAAGAAGAAGAAGAAGAAGCATCAGAAGAAGAAGAAGAAGAAGAAGCATCAGAAGAAGAAGAAGAAGAAGAAGCATCAGAAGAAGAAGAAGAAGAAGAAGCATCAGAAGAAGAAGAAGAAGAAGAAGAAGAAGAAGAAGCATCAGAAGAAGAAGAAGAAGAAGAAGAAGAAGAAGAAGCATCAGAAGAAGAAGAAGAAGAAGAAGAAGAAGAAGAAGAAGCAGAAGAAGAAGCAGAAGAAGAAGCAGAAGAAGAAGAAGAAGAAGAAGAAGCAGAAGCAGAAGCAGAAGAAGAAGAAGAAGAAGAAGAAGAAGAAGAAGAAGAAGAAGAAGAAGAAGAAGAAGAAGAAGAAGAAGAAGAAGAAGAAGAAGAAGAAGAAGAAGAAGAAGAAGAAGAAGAAGAAGAAGAAGAAGAAGAAGAAGAAGAAGAAGAAGAAGAAGAAGAAGAAGAAGAAGAAGAAGAAGAAGAAGAAGAAGAAGAAGAAGAAGAAGAAGAAGAAGAAGAAGAAGAAGAAGAAGAAGAAGAAGAAGAAGAAGAAGAAGAAGAAGAAGAAGAAGAAGAAGAAGAAGAAGAAGAAGAAGAAGAAGAAGAAGAAGAAGAAGAAGAAGAAGAAGAAGAAGAAGAAGAAGAAGAAGAAGAAGAAGAAGAAGAAGAAGAAGAAGAAGAAGAAGAAGAAGAAGAAGAAGAAGAAGAAGAAGAAGAAGAAGAAGAAGAAGAAGAAGAAGAAGAAGAAGAAGAAGAAGAAGAAGAAGAAGAAGAAGAAGAAGAAGAAGAAGAAGAAGAAGAAGAAGAAGAAGAAGAAGAAGAAGAAGAAGAAGAAGAAGAAGAAGAAGAAGAAGAAGAAGAAGAAGAAGAAGAAGAAGAAGAAGAAGAAGAAGAAGAAGAAGAAGAAGAAGAAGAAGAAGAAGAAGAAGAAGAAGAAGAAGAAGAAGAAGAAGAAGAAGAAGAAGAAGAAGAAGAAGAAGAAGAAGAAGAAGAAGAAGAAGAAGAAGAAGAAGAAGAAGAAGAAGAAGAAGAAGAAGAAGAAGAAGAAGAAGAAGAAGAAGAAGAAGAAGAAGAAGAAGAAGAAGAAGAAGAAGAAGAGAAGAAGAAGAAGAAGAAGAAGAAGAAGAAGAAGAAGAAGAAGAAGAAGAAGAAGAAGAAGAAGAAGAAGAAGAAGAAGAAGAAGAAGAAGAAGAAGAAGAAGAAGAAGAAGAAGAAGAAGAAGAAGAAGAAGAAGAAGAAGAAGAAGAAGAAGAAGAAGAAGAAGAAGAAGAAGAAGAAGAAGAAGAAGAAGAAGAAGAAGAAGAAGAAGAAGAAGAAGAAGAAGAAGAAGAAGAAGAAGAAGAAGAAGAAGAAGAAGAAGAAGAAGAAGAAGAAGAAGAAGAAGAAGAAGAAGAAGAAGAAGAAGAAGAAGAAGAAGAAGAAGAAGAAGAAGAAGAAGAAGAAGAAGAAGAAGAAGAAGAAGAAGAAGAAGAAGAAGAAGAAGAAGAAGAAGAAGAAGAAGAAGAAGAAGAAGAAGAAGAAGAAGAAGAAGAAGAAGAAGAAGAAGAAGAAGAAGAAGAAGAAGAAGAAGAAGAAGAATGGAAGCACCTTTATCATAGTTGAGGTTCTTTAACCTGCTCTAAATACATGTCACGGGAAACGCGGCTTTACTTTACTCTCTCCGCCAGAATTGAAAGAGCGACCTTCTTAACCGCCTTTTTTATTTTGTAATCAACGTCATCCAACATTAAGTCATATCGGACGTTGAATGGAATGGATAAAATGATGCTCAAATGAGCCCAGGGTCCGTAGTGCTTAGAGTTACCTGACATTTTGTCTTGCAGGATAAGGGAAAACCCTGTAAAAACCTTATCCTGATAACACACCCTGACCGAGATTCGTACTCGGGACCTCTATTTTGGAGAAATGATTTATGACATCTGAATATGGCATTTGGATGTTCGTTTGTTGACGTAGTTATGTGGCATCTTTAGCAGCTTCGTCCGCTCTTTCATTCCCTGTTATTCCTTGGTGGGAAGGGGTCGAAATGATATCCACGTGTTTACCAGCGTCGGTGATGTTACTGAATAGTGTCTGTGTGTCCTGAACTAATTTGTTATCTGTTGTGTAGCTCTTCATGCTCTGCAAGGTACACAGTGGTTCAGAGCATATTGCATAGCAGTTGTGGCGTGCTGTCAGTATGTCAGTAAGTGCTTGACAAATGGCGTATAGTTCAGAACTGTAGGTGGAATATTAATCAGGTAGCCGCTGCTGTAGTATTTTATAAGGTGTAATTATATTGCACATCCAGTACCATGATTCGTTTTTGATCCATCATTGTAAATAAACTGATAATTGGGGAAATTGTTGGACATTTCATAAAAAATTGTTTGGTAAAGAATTGCAGCGGAATTACATTTCTGGTGAAACGTTAGCTCGGTATATATCTTGGGAATTTTGAGTTTCCAGTATTGGCCTTCATGGAAGTCCCTGGTCATTATGGGAGGGATCTTTATGCTGTTAGTATTTAAATAGTTAGCAAGTCGTTGATAGAAAGGTAACGAGTTTTTTTGTATGATATGTCTTGTTTCTTTCTGTGTTGGGGAAAACATATGAATGGATACCTGAATGAGGTCTTGCAGCGATTTTGATTCCGTATTTTATGCTTAATTGTATTCTCCTGGTGTTTAACGGTGGTTGGTTGGCTTCTATCTGTAGGCTAGAGACCGGACTGGTACGATATGCTCCTAATATAATCCTCGTAGCAGAACTTTGAATCACCTCCAGCAGCTTAAGTAACGCCGGTGCTGCAGAGTTTTGTACACAATAGCTCCATAGTCAAGTTTTCTTAGGAATAAAGCTTGATACGTCAATTGTAGGACATGTTGATCAGCACCCCAATTGCGGTGTGATAACGTAACTACATATAACACTGTTATTCTTGAAATATAACTCTTAGAACTGGAGAAATGCAAATTCTGATAAGCAAAGGCCGCGAGCTTCACTTGTTCCTAAAAATATAATTATTTCCCGTCGTATGACTCCATATCTCTTTTCATTTGTTCCTGTGCAGTGCGATAGTGTTTTCTATCTCTTTTGTTTAATCGCCAAACGAAAACATGAAAGCTTGGAGATTGCTAGGCATGGTGTCAGCCACTGCCGATAATGTTCATGTTCATTGTAACGAAAATTATTTTGAATGGCCTTGTTTATTAACCTGGCAACAAGTGTTAGGGTATGGGTTGCGATTGGTGTAACTTTCCTCTGTGAACGGGGCATTACTGTACTCACCGAGGTTCAGTAGAGGCGCTTGAATGTTTTCACAATAATCGCATCATTTTCCTTTGTCTCCCAAGCCATTCAACGCGCTACTGTAGGCATAATCTGTACCTTTAATGTACATTGAAATGTAAAACCATATGTAATACCTACATGGTGAGCAACCCTGGAGAGCATTTAATATATATTATATTATATTTAATATTATAGAATAATAAATATTATACTATATTGATAATTTTTAAAAAATGAGGGTCTTGCATGGTGGAAAATGCAAAATTAATTTTTATAAGGAATAAACGAATTCAAATTATAACCAAGAATCATTAAGCATATTACAATTTTTCTTTAAAGCAATAGAAATTATATCATTATATAACTACTTTTGCTGTTGCAGATGACGGTTGCTCGGTGTCTGAACAACACTTTACTATAAATGAGTCTCGTAATGCAAGATATAAGTTCTTTGGTTTTACACGGCTTTAATAAAACCGATGAACTCTCTGCTATTCCAGGAACTATTTTGGAACAAACAAGACTATTGAAGAAGTTCATCGTCCTACACCAACCAAACATCTGAACACAATCCCTATTTCGTATTTGAATAAAACGACTTCCTTATACGATAAGAATGCAAGAGTTTATAATAACCAATATTCAGAAGAGAATAAAGATATTCAAAAAGTAAGAAAATAAAAAGCAGCAGATCATTCAGTAAATCCATTAATTAGTGGCGAAGAAGAGCACATAATTAAGCGCTAACTCCTGATACTGAAAACCATTCATATAAGAACTTTACTTACAATGATAGCGACAATAACCCTTAAACCAGGAAAAAATGGTTGTTGTGGTTACCATTATAACTCAACTAAGAGTGGTAAAGACTGAATTAATTGTACAATAAGCTACCCGTGGCTATATTAGAACTGCACCAAATACGAAAATAAATTTACATGCTGGCAAGAGGGAATGTTGACGCAGCCCCTGTCACCTAGGAACACTGAGACGACATATAACCTGATATCAGAAAGACACTAACACAAACAAACGAATAAATGTAAATAAATGACGAATATCAGAATAGACATATGTCATAATGCTAGCATATACTCCGGGGACAGTCACAGTGACAAGGCCACTCTGCGAAGGTCAGTAAACTCCCTTTGCAATACCTGTAAACAAGCAACCCTACTCTATTGTCTGTTTTGCCCTCAAGACAAATTTGGTGCCATCCAGTCGGAAACCAACACATTGTTAAAATCCCATGCGTGCTTCTGAGAAAAGGCTATAAGATATCGACCGACGCGCAGCGTGCATGCTTTCGCATATATTTTTGCATGCGGACCGTTAGAGAAAGTGTCTCTGATGTTAGGTCTGAAACTGGAAATTCTTAACACTGATCTCAAGTGGGGATAGTGAACAGCCAATAGAAAATTGATATTCGTTCAAGTGATTTTGCAAACTCCAAGAAATATCTAGAGTGCGGGTAATTTAAAGTGTTGGCGGAAAGTAGGTTTTGCTAATAAGATCACTTCGGTCCTGAGTTCTACGTGAGACGGACGCGCATTACGCGCCACCTAAGAAGTATACTTCCGCGCCATGCACATAGACAAAGTGCAATATCTAACAAACCCTCCAGTGAGAGTTAGCACAAAGAGTAATATATAAGAAAGACGATAAATATATCCAATTCGACTACGCAGTGCTACTGCCTCCGTGATTCACATCACAATATTGACAGTGGCGCTAAACACAGCAACCACACCGACGACGAATTTACAGTGGCGAGCGTAGGAGCCTAAGGACAATAATAAACTTCTGTCTATCAGATTCAAGGTGTCATCATTCAACCCACAGCCAGTCAGGACGTGCCCCCTCCTGAAGTACAGATGAGAGTTCTCATGCGGGAATTACATGTCACCTCGAACCGGTTACAATCTCCCTTTCCTTAACCTCCTCTCGCCACCAATCCTTAATTGTGAGGCGTTGAGCACAAGAGAATGCTCGACGTGGTTCGCATCGGGCCATGAGCGTCTCAATGTAAAGATACAAATATGTGTTGGTAGTATTTATTCATACTCCTAACGTTTATTTTATACATATAAAACACTCCGAATCCACCAAAAGATGCAACAAACTTCTATGAATGGTATTTTGTACCAATAAGTAGGAATAAATGGACCATATCCACTTAGTAATCATTTCTTTGGCAGCTTAACTATTGTATGTTATTAGTACGTAATCTGAGAAAGCTCTTATATAACTGTCTCACCTTTATCACCTAAGAAAGTAACATAAATATATAAACTAAATGCTAGACCTGTCTCTCTCTGATATATCATATGTTTCGGTTGTTATACTAAAATCCTAAGTAATTACTGATGTTTCTTACCCTAGTCATAAATTGTATTTCAAGAACCAAAGTTAGACAATTCCCTTTAGGGTGCAATTGAGGTAAATGAAGTACCCAAATGGCCTTCATATGCTGGTTTTGAATAATAAATTTAGGATTTATTCGCTTTAACTTTTACATACAGAGGCGGACAGAAGTATTCGAATAATATAACATATAACATTGCACGTACTATAAGTACTGTAATATTTATTTGGCAGTGTTGAATTGCTAAACATGTAAACAATAACCTTTTGTGTCTCGGAAACAATTATTAAATTATCACTTTGCATGTACTCATTACACAATCTGCACTGTCTTTATTCTATTGCCCCTCTTATTGGAGGACATAATTATTCGAACGTACCCAACTGAACAGAGAGGAAGGTGGTTGGACGTACCCTACACGTCCCTACCACATAGTAGTTGTGTTTATGATATACCTTGAGACAGTGTGCTCCAAGTTATTCAGCCGATTATGAACTCACAGGTAATACGGGACGTAAAGGTAAGGAGACAACGGTGGCAGAGAGGAATATCGTGATAAACAAAACAAATCTCTCTCTGAAATCGCCAAAACCATTAGCAGACGCAAAACTACAGTATTCTGCATAATTCAACGCTTTAAGCAAACAAATACTGTTGTAAATAATCTTATAAATGACGCTTCTTATAAACTCACTATTATAGACAGGAGGTAAATAATAAAAATGGTGAAGCAGACTCCGAGATTCACTGCATCTGAGATTAGAGGATGCCTTGGGCAATATTTGGGCACTGTGGTTCACACCAAACAGTTGAACACGTTTTAAATAGTACTGGGTACAATGCCCGTGTTCCTAGGAAGAAACCATATATTAATAAGGTGAATAAGAAAAAGCGTATATAATGTGCTAAACAGTATGTGGTGAAACCAACAGAATTTTGAGATAAGGTTCTCTGGTCAAACGAGAGAAAATTCTGCTTATACAAGAGTAATGGACGTCTTAAATTGTGGAGAATGCAAAATACAGAATGGGAACCTAAGAACATGGTAGCTACAGCGAAACATGGTGGCAGTAGTGTGATGGTATGGGGCTGTATAGCTTCATCTGGTTTTGGGGAACTGGTGTTCATAGATGTGATCATGGAAAAATTTGAATACAAGAGGATTCTTGAAAGCAATTTTAAAGGAGTGCAGAGAATCTGGGATTTGGGAATTATTATTACTTCTAGCAGGACAATGATCCGAAGCATACTGCTGAAATTGTAAGGCTTTGGATCGTGTACAACAACACTGCGCACACTTTAAAGACCCCGCCACAATCTCCAGATTTAAATCCTATAGAGTACATCTGGAAGGAACTCGAGGAGCGTGTGAGGAAGCATCACAACAGAAGCAAGGACCATCTGAAAGAATTTCTTGAAACACAGTGGAGAAATATGGGGTCTGTAGTCACTAAAGAACACATACAGACAATGCGCAAACTATTACCAGCAGTAATTCAAAGAAAGGGGATGATAACTAAATACTAGCTGTTGTCTATTCGATTTGATGTAAAGAAACCGTTTTATTTCTTCTTGTAGTGCAAATTAGTTTTAGTTGGTATTTATGAGTTTATGAGTTCAATGGATGACTCAAGTTTATTTTTTACCAGTTGTATTTACTTATGCTCGCGCTGCGTAACTTTAAAATAATATAACCATATATATGTTTACGTTCGAATACTTATGTCGGCCTCTGTATATGATTACATACTAATGCAAATAATATGATTACATACTAATGCAAATGCACTCTCAGTGGACCTAAAATGTGTGTTTATTGTTGAATCCTCTTCCTTTTCTGCGTTAAATGCAGTATTTTTAGATCAGACGTAATCAAATCGTAAACAGTATCCGTGGGAAACACCCATTTGATTTTGATAACTCAAAGTGGCTAATGCAGCATTTGTGTTATTTACACTTATTTGTATCTTTATAGGCGTCTTTACTCCCTAAACACCTAAATAACAATTAAATTTCATTAAATGTTCCCGTTACTAGTTACCTAAACTGCACGTTTCAGTTACTGAAGTCTTCTCTGGTGTGCTGAAGCTTTGATATTTAGGCGCCAAAATCTATTCAGAGAAAAGATTACAATTGATAGAAACGAAATTCGGAATTTAAGTAATTAGCAATGATTTCCTACGAAAAAATACGTATCCGCATATTCTAAAGCACTTACAGACAGACCACAAGCCACGATTGTGTTTGTCCTTGTCTACAAACAATAAGGTTAGTAATTGGCTTCCCCCTCCCTTATGAATGGTACGCCGCTCGTTATTTATATCATTAGGTTTTGTGCTTGTCTTCAATGTTTTTCAATAGCAGAATACAATACCTTTAAATTGAAAAAAAGAAAATTAATTTCCTGTTCTTTTCATGCATGATGCATTGTATATTAAGTCGCTTGTTTCTACAAGTATAAAAACATGAATCACGACAAGATATAAAGTATCTAATTATGAGTAATGCATTAGTCAACAAGAAAACACAGCGCAAGGGAAAAAAGTAATTTGAAAATTCTTTTCTCTCAAGTCGTTAACACAGCTTGGTTTTGTAGATTTTTAGACCAAGATAAAGACTTGATAAAGATAGGAACGCAGTTCAAGGAATAAAAGTCAAACGAAAACGTCAGCCAAATGACATTTGGTTCATGATGATGATGATGATGACGACGACGATGATGTTTATTGGCACTACTGAAATGGTCATAAGCGCCCTTAAAACGCCAATATTGGCACAACTAGCTAAAATATTAAAACACTAAAAGCCACTCAATACGATAAAACCAAGTTAAAACACCGCACAGCGGTATAACATACTAAAATGAAATTTAAAGTCATAAATACGTTAAAATGTTTAAAATGCCTGAATCGGCTGGACCTAAATTCTAAAATTTGTATTTAAAAGGAGTTCTAAAACCTTGTCCACCGAGTTTTCGTCGTCCGCCAGTATCTTTGCCAAGCTGGCCGGCAGCTGGAGAGACCGGCGGAGACGAGCCAGGCTAAAACACTCTAAAAGAACAAGGTGGACCGAGAGAGCGCCAACACAAAGCGGGCAGACCAGAGCGAGGCTTCCTGTTAAAAGATGGCTATGGCTTAAAAAAAAAAAAAAAAAAAAAAAAAAATCAGTGGCCGATGCGCAACCGAGCAAGTATTACTTCCTCTCGACGTGAGGCACGAGAGGAAGTTACCCAAGGACTCGGAAGCTCCTTTACCACTCGGAGTTTGTTCCCACGGAGAGCAGACCACTCATCGCGCCAGCACGAGAGTACCGCTCTCCGCAGAACGAGCCGAAAGTCATCCGAGCTAACAAAATAGATGTAAATATTGGATAGTGTTGTAGCCGCCTTAGCTGCCGAATCTGCTAGTTCATTCCCCGTCAGTCCCGTTTGGCCAGGAACCCATACACATACCACTCTAACGCCGGATGCGTGCAAAACGTGGAGGGCATCCTGGATACGTTGTACATTCGGGTGAGGGCTGCATAACTGACGAAGGCTTTGAAGGGCACTAAGTGTGTCAGTAAGAATTAGGCTGTCACCCAGCTTCCGTCGATTGGTTCATGCTGATTTCATATGATATTAAAATGGGATTTTAAAATCCTCCAGTTAGAATATACATTCATATTTTGTGTTTAGTATATTATTTTTAATTCAATTAATATCTATCCAGAAATTTTCAAGTGAGTTTAATAATAATTATAATCCATATAGGTGAGATATATTTTCAACGCTTTGTACGTTTATTTGTTTTTTAAACATGTGCAGAATTAAACCACGTGACTTTCACATAAAAGACCATGTATAACATTGAAAATGTATCCTCTTGCTCATATTCATTTTCCTGAGCATCCAGACACTTTCATCACATTTGGGCAGCAAATTTATGCTACGCTAATTTACAACAAAGCTGCTCAAAAATTGAAATGGGCGTACAAAGCTTCAAACGTTTGATTGCAGCTCTCAACTTAACTAGGAAGTCTTTTCAAGTGTTTCTTGAGACAAAAATGTTTGCTATACTAATAAGACGTTGATATGTGAGGGATTTCCCACGTAGTGAATAGTGTTCATTCAAGGTTCCGGGTTCAAACCCGGTGGAGACAAATTGTAAATGTGTTCAAAATAGACAGCGTCATTAACAAATAAACTGAGTATTTTATTTCATAAAATGCGCGTTAAATTTGTATTTCTTGTTCATTTATTACTGACATTCTAAAAATAAATACATTACATTATAACAACTGCATAACTATGTATATAAAATATAAAATCCATTAAAGAGGAAACTGTATGGTGTGGGAAAGACGGTATAAAGCACCACAATAAACATTTGAAAATGAACTTTATCCAGGCAAAGTACTTCTACCAGATTCGAACTCATACTTTCGAGATAAAAAATCTGATAGTCTACAGCCACATTTCGAAGGTGAACTCTTGTCTTTCATATAGATGTGTAAACATGTTCGGCTGTCTATTTTTTAACTATCGTCCTCCTACGTTGCATCAGACGATGACGTAAGTATTGAAATGGTGCTCAAATGAGCTCAGGGTCCATAGAACTTAGAGTTAGCCAACATTCATCTTTGAGGATAAGGATATCCTGATAGCTGACCCTCACTGCGATTCGAACACGGAATCTCTTGAATGGCTGTGTTATTACTAGGAACGATTGGTGGGTCAAATATAAGAAAGTCGAAGAAATGTTACAAAGTTATTCCTCTGTTCATTTTATGTCATTCACGATTCATTTTTATTTTCTGCAGCACGTACTTGCGGAGGATGGATGAGTTATTGCATTCCGTACATTCATTGGATTTCCGTGTTTAGAGATCCCTAAACAAAAGCATTCTGGACAGATGTCCGTGTATGTGTGTGCGTGTGAGTTTGTTCTCTTGTCTGTTTGTGCGCCAATAACTAAAAACAAAGCGTGCATAAATAAGATTTTTATTTTCGTTCAACACCCTTAAAGAGGCGACACAAATATTTTAAGCATATCTGCCCAAATAAAGCATCATTTACATAAAATTTTCTTCTTCAGCTATTTTCTCGAAAATTGCTTTAGCGATTGTTATTAAAATGTAAGTGTACATCTCCAATTTTTTGGGTCAATTGGGTTTCCTATATAATGGGAATTAAGTTTGGTAGCTTTGTATAACTGGTAAGCCATAGGAGATTGCCGAAATTTACCAGACAAAACACGTAGACATCTTAAACATATACAATTTATTTCATATATTATTTAGGGTAACGCCATGTTAGAGAGATTCGTGCGTTTAAAACTTTTAAAGATTTATATTTTGAATTGGGCACAATTCAGTTGAGATGCTTAGAACCATTAGGGTCTGAAGCAAACCCGCATACCACTGTTCGATTGATTGGTTTTGTAATTGGATCTATGGGTTTTCTTATCCTCAGATGAATGGTTGTAGAAAATGGATTTTTGTGGTTGTTGTTTACTCAGTCGTATAAAACTTTGATTGTTGCACAATTATTTGGTTTAATTCCTGCTAAGTTTGCTGATCGACTTTTGTTTTTTGTACGAGGGCTATCCAGAAAGTAGATTACGTTTTCGTCTGTTTCCGCTAGGGGCGGGGCTAGCGCGGCCATCTCGGGGTCAGAGCGTTGCGCAGCTCAGTCGGCATCTAGCCGTGCTAGTGAGAGGTTCGTGCTGTGCTCCGTTCAGATACTGTGACGGTTTGAAATGTCTGCGTTAATTGAAAATCCCGCGAGCTGCGAGGTGCGTGCAGTAAAAAGGTTTCTGACTGCAAAGAACTGTAAACCGATAGAAATCTATCGGCAGCTTTTTGAAGTTTATGGGGACAACATTATCACTGAAGGTGGAGTGCGTCAGTGGGTCATCAGATTTAAAAATGGCCGAACCAATGTTCACGACGAAGATCGAAGTGGGAGACCCAGCATAGTGACTGCCGAACTTGCCGAAAAAGTCGATGCTAAAGTCCGTGAAAATTGAAGGTTCACAATAACGGAACTTTCTTTGAGTTTTCCACAAATTTCGCGAAGTTTGTTGCACGAAATCATCAGCGAAAAGCTTGGTTACCACAAGTTTTGTGCAAGATGGATTCCAAAAATCTTGACAGAGGACCACAAAAATCAGCGAATGGCTGCAGCGTTGAACTTTTTGGACGTTTACCATAAGGATGGTGACTCTATACTCGATCGGATCGTTACTGGTGACGAAACATGGGTGAAACACGTGAACTGTGAAACGAAATTGCAATCAATGCAGTGGGGGCACACAAGTTCTCCCCAAAAACCCAAGAAATGCATGCAAACAATGTCGGCAAGGAAGATGATGGCGACTGTTTTTTGGGACAGAAAAGGTGTGATTTTGGTGGACTTCCTGGAAAGAGGCACTACAATAAACTCTCAAAGGTATTGCCAAACTCTCCAAAAACTCAGAAGAGCCATTCAAAACAAGCGCAGAGGAATGTTGAGCTCTAAGATCTTGTTGATTCACGACAACGCCCGGCCCCACACGGCAAATGTCACTCGTGAAGTTCTTGAATCTTTTATGTGGGAGTTGTTTCCTCATCCGCCGTACAGTCCCGACCTGGCACCGAGCGACTTCCACCTATTCCCAGCAATGAAGAAGTGGCTGGCTATGCAGCGTTTTGATGACGACGCACAGCTGCAAGAAGAGGTAACGAAGTGGTTGAAGGCGCAGGCGGCCGAATTTTTCGACGAAGGAATTTCCAAGCTCGTACATCGCTACGATAAATGCCTTAATTTGAATGGTGACTATGTCGAAAAGTAGTATTTGAGTGTGGCTTTCATCTGTATATAATAAAATTTGTTTCCTATACTTTGTTTACTTTTTATTCCAAAACGTAATCTACTTTCTGGATAGCCCTCGTAATTTACGTCCTCCATAGTTAAGTCATATCGTACGAAATATGGCATGGATGAAATGATTCTCAAATTAGCCCGGGGTCCATGGAGCTTAGAGTTACCCGACATTCGTCTTTCAGGATAAGGGAAACCCCCGGAAAAAACCTTATCCAGGTAACTCACCCTGACCGAGATTCGAACTCGGGACCTCTTGAACGTGAGGCAGAGATGCTACCATCTATGTTACCGAGGCGGGCGTTATCGACTTGGATCGGTGACCAACAGTTAGTAAAATTCCTAACATAAATTCAATTTTACTCGAAACACTGGATTACTTGTTTAAAGTTACTTCCGCGCGGTTCCTATTTCTTCTTTATACGGCGACTACTTTGCTCTAATAAACTTCTAATGCTGCTTCCACCTACGCTGTTTGCGCTATTCTTATTTTCCCTATATTTCAGACTTATAAATCTTCACATCTTTTCTTAATGCGCATGAACACGTCCTTTCTGTACTAGTATCACCTTTTAAGTACGTTCTTTTTTTACTTCACGATTCAGTTCGAACCTTATTCTGACCCCATCTCTAACTTTATCACATGACCAAACCAGCTCACCCTTCTCAAATGTTACATTATATTTGGTTTCTCATTTATTTCGAATTTTTGCATTGGTGTGCAAAACTCATCTAACTCATTGACGTTCAGCCCACTCTGAATTGGGAAACGCCTACCCAGAGTTGTTTGTAACGGTACACATCATTATCAAATCAGCGAAGTAAATCTCTTTAGCGTTCATGCTCAACTGCATTAAGAAAGCCCTTTGATCCAACACATTCCTGGCTGGAATGTATACTATAGTTCTCAGACACTGAACTTTTACTAGCACAAAGATAACGGTCATCCCTTCCTGTCTCTCCGAAATGTATAGATTCTTATAAGAATGTTTTCTTTTCCTTGCCTGGATGCTAGTAAGTATGCTATATTAAATTATATTCTTCCCTTCTTATTCTTTAAGTCAACTGCTATTTTAATCATTACTCTATCCATTCTAATTTCATATTATTATAACAAGATTTTATATTAGCTCAGCAAAGCATTTTTACTAATTTAACTTCTTTTTTAATTATCTGATTTCGATTAATTCGAGGCCTCCTAATCGCTGCCTGATACTGCGGTTACACGATCTTCAGATGTTAGCATGTATGCATATTCCTGACATTGCCAACCTTGTGGTCAACCAACTGTAGCTGCGCTTTAGGCCGTCTAACATTCATAACAAGTGGTCTCGCCAGTTTTCCTGATATGAAGACATGCCCTGAAAAACGGGCTAACCCTCAAAATAAAAAAAAATTGCGATGAGTACTGTCCTCTGTTGCTGCAACAGAGAGCTATCTTTTCTTGTGTTGGTCTATCCTCCAGCAATCATATAACACTAAATAGAGAGAGGTGAAGTTCTTGCGTTTCGTGATATTCTTTTCGTATAATGTCAAAGATGGGTGGCGTTTTAGGGCCCGTCGACAACAAGGTCATTTGGGCTCAAAGATGGGTTAACCTGTTCATGCTTTGTGCCTGCCATCTAATGGCACTCATGGTAACTAACATATAAACAGGATAACCAACAGAGCTACAAACGTTTTAAATGACTGTATCCTTTCCACTTAACTATCATTGTATTTTATGAAACTAGCATTGTTTTAGTTATAACAATAAAACGATACATGGAAAATAGACAAGTATTTAGCCCACTTCATAAGTGGTAACTACCAGAAACCGTAGTGCTTCAACAGTGCGTTATGTTGGTAAACTCTACTGTGTATGTAAACCAACAATGGCTGAACTAGAAGAGGCACAAATGAATGACAACGTGAAAAGTGTTGAAAATTATCAGAAAAGGAGGTGAAATCGAGAAAACTGGTGTAAAGAAGTTGAGAAAAAGAAACGAAATCGTGGGAAAGGGTATAAAACCTACAATGGTGTTGCAAAAATGCCAAAATCGCAAGGTTAAGGTTGTGATTGTGCAAGAAAGTGTTTCAATAATGTTCCCGCGGATGCGCGGGAGAAACTATTTCTTAATTTTTGGAATTATTGTAATCATGATTTACAAAATACGCACATTTTTGGTTGTGTGAACATAAATCCTGTTAAAAGAAGATACATAGATCATCCAGAAAACAGTAGGAGACAGGCTAATAACCTCTACAGAGTTACTTTTCGTGAAATCCACATGCCAATCTGCAAGAAGGCATTTTCTGGCAATCCTGGGTGTAAGCAGTGGACGACAGTCTCAAGTAATTCAGCAGAAAAAAAAACAAGAACAAATAGCTCTCCTCACGTATGATGGTATTTCACTTTTTTATCACATACTCCTATATAAAGCTATGAGATAATGTATGAGATAATGATAGGATTTGGTTTTGCAGTCTTGGTGTTATAGTAAATCGCAGGTTTTAAATAGCACATAGTAAGTGAAAGTATTATTGTTAAAGGGGTACAAGCGAGTGCAGTGATGAACATTTGGATTTTGCACGGGCTCACATCAACAGTTTTTCTTCTCAAACAAGTCACTATTCCAGAACATGACTTACCTAAGTGGGGAACTAAATATACGCAATATGTATTATTTGTACCAAGATAAGTGTAAACATAGCAATAAGCAACCTCTTAGCCTTGGCATGTATAGAAAAATATTCTAAAAGTTTTTCAGTATTAGGTTATCAGCTTGTACCTAGTTTCCAAAATGATATACTTATTGAAAGGTGGAATAATCCAAAATGTACCATGCATAAATATGCTAAAAGACACATTTATTAGTTTCATCTAAAATATATCTAAAATGTATATAGAATAAAACTTAAGTAAAAGCTGACAGAGGTATTCACTTTATTATCATCTTATTTTTATTAAACTTCTTAGATCAGTCATGTTTTGGGTTCTATTAAGTATAACCTTGATAATATATACTGTATTCTTGAGACTCATATTCTCAGAAATGAAATACAATAACGTTAATAATTTCTTTCAGCCTCATTCAAAAAACATTTGTTTTCTCCATTTTCAAACAAAAAAGTGGGTTAACACATTTTTCCGGGCATGTCTTCATATTCAGTTACTTAAGTGCTCAAAGTATTCAGTATCATTTTGTTGCTCTGCGCTGTTCAATTTTTATCTAGTGTTCCCAACATAATTTACTCTTTGGATCACGTTCACAAGTAGTACTTCGTATTGGGAATTTCTTTGATGGAAATTTTTATTTTAACCAACATCCATTTTTCTCAAAACTATGTTTCTGTGCTATGTGCCTGTATAGTTTTCAGCGCCTCAGTTGTTCTCTGTGATGTCAGTAAACAGTTGAACACCAGCAGATGAAGATTTGACCTGAGCTTCGCTCTCTTGTACCTTCTCGCATATAGAATGAAATGCGGAATTTCTGCATACATTTTTCTCAGTTAACTCGCAGCAAATAGATACACTTCTTTAAAACCAGGTATTTATGAATATATTTTTCTGAGTTAACACGAAGCAAATAAACTTCTGTAAAACCAGTTCGTAGAAGAGATATAAAATAAGCTAGAGAAGCTCGCGTGATTCTAATACATCATAACTTAATTTTCACCTTTTACAAAGAAATGGTTTCAAAAAATGATCATATACATATATAATATACACAAAAGCTGCTTCATAGCCTTAAGATGTGGTACTGAGATTCTTTGGATTAGAAAGAAAAAAATGTCAAACTTTTAGTCATTTATGTCTAATGACCTACTTGGGTGATAAGTCTAAATTTTAGCTTGAATTAGAGCGTTAAAAATAGAAAGAGTTATTTGAAACAAATGATAAGCTTTAATGTTTTACCAAATTTTAAATTTTCCACATCACATTAAATAACAAAAGAACTCAAGATATATAAAGACTTCACAGTTTATCCACATAAAACTCAAGGTACGCATTTAATTTAGTCCTACTTTATTTAAAATACGTCATAAGTGTATCAAAAATGTTAGGAAACTTTCAGAGGAAATGAAAGCAATGAGAACATTTTTAGGTCAGGAGTAGATTGTAGTGAGGAATTTTACTCAACTTACCATAGATATGCCGTAGAGAAGCTAAGAATTAAATTGCAGTGAATGTTGTCGTTTTCAAATGCTATGATTTGGCAATGAAGCCATTAGCTCTCTTAAGTAGCATAAATGTGACCCTTTTTAAGTGGACACCAATTGTTTGCTTGTAATGGTGGTTACATCATCCACTTAGTTTAACCCCCAGTATGTCTGGAGGGCCACACCTGTCTTTGGTTAGTGGGTCCATCGGACCTGGCCGGGAGGAGTTTTCAAATCCACCGGCTTTTCTAACAAGCAGCAATTGTGGAACATTTGTACGCCGTGACAGGCCAGCGTAAGAGATGAAATAGCATTTCCTCTATTTCTGATGTAATGTGTGATAAGTCTTAGTTTAATATATTCCAATGGCAGTCAACTAACTGTAAATATCAACAACTTCCTTTTCAGTTACAAATGTTTTATTTAGTATTATCAAACACGTGAATTAAAATGCTCGTCTCATTGTATAAGAAATTTAGTTTTGCTTAATTTATCTACAATTCTTTGATATTGTTTTCTGTTCTGCTTATCATTTAATGCTTCCATCCTCAACCTCACTAACATTAACTTCTCTCTAAAACCATATGTCCACCAGCTTATATGCCATCATGGACTGCTATAATGGAATTTTGGAACACGTTAAACACTCATAAGCAATAATTCAGCAATAGCTTCTTTATTGTGGTTTCATAAGCCAAAGAAATGCCTAATAGTAGCAAGCTACTTCTGAGTATACAGGTATTTTAACAAACAGCTACAGCATGCGGCACGGCGTGTGACCTATACCTGCGAACTCCGAAAGCGTGAGGCACGCGTCGTTGTTCCTGTCACTGCCTAATTCACACTCACTCTGGAGCACTTTCTTATGCGGCTCTATTGGCGGGAAAACTATCTATATGTGTCACAAAGAATTCCATTTTATTCCTAGCTCGTGGCAATGAGTTTTTAAAATCGGATTCAAGTTTTAAACTTATTATCTAATTCATATTTTAATAGGATGCAACGAACCATCAATCAGCTGACATACCCTCTGCAGGGTGTACTTTATTTTGTCTGCAAAAATCAATATCCCGTTCTCTCAAGTCGAGTAATCAAATGAATTTCATGGCAACCTCTAGAGCGCATTCTAGTTTCTGAACTTCATCTACTGAGGTATTCATACCAAACGCAGAGCTATAAAAGAAAGAGAGAGAAAGGTTTAAATGGACATTTCCATATTTTCTCTGGTAAGAAGGAACATTTGCAGGGACTTGATTATCGCACAACGCGACATTCCGAAGCTGATATCCGGACTTGCAAGCAAGGTTTGCTTACTTGTGGCTTGGGAATGGAAGGAGGAGGTCCAAAGGGATTTACGACAGATTTCCTTGTTGGAGAGGGGTGGGGATGAGATTTTATTCGCTGGTCGATATCACAACGTACCCCCACCTACACACAAAAAGCAACAAGAAAAAAAGTACAAAAAATTGGAGCAAGGAGGAGGAGGAAGGAGTGGGAAAAGGTTTGCCGCTGTCATATATATCTCTCAAAGTGGCGTCGGGATTGGAGAGAAGGTTTGGCCCATATCCGTTTGCTTCAAACAGCAAGCTAACTTCACTCCGTTCGCGAAAATTTCACTTCTATTACAGAAAGCTTCCATCACGCAACATCTTCCTGGAAAAGAGTTTCACATAAAAACTTCTACACATGTTGTACAGATCTCTATCTAATTTTTTAACCAAGCCACGATTGACTATTTTACTGCCTACATTTTATCCTTTACTGAACGTACAATAAAACCATTATATTATTCTTGCTTTCATTTTCTGCCTTCTAACCTTTGAAAAAGCATATTTTTCTTGTTGAGGCTCTCACCTGTGTCATTTTAAAATTATAATAATTAAAAATATATCGGAAATGGCTAACACTGCCAAAATACTATTCTGCGCCTTAACGAAAACGATGTGTAGTCCGACGTAGTCTATCTCTTGTGGTTCTACTATGAAAATTTGGAGTACAGCGAAATTACAGATCCGGTTATTGAATTCAAATAACTTTAATGAGCAGTATATTTTTCGCACAGAAAGCTTCTGATATCCCATTTATGTGAACTTATACTTAATTACGTCAGTATGTAGGGGAAAACACAGGCTATTCATATAAATGTCAACATAGATAAATACCATCTACTATAATAATATGTAAAAGATATTACGTTGAATCAAAACGTTTAGCGTAAACATTTTGAGGTGAGAAATACAGAAAACTGAGTTATGTTGTTCAACGACAGACAATACTGTCGCGTCTACAAGCATAAAAGTTTCGGCACAAATCAGAAACAAACGGCGTATAATGTTTCACGAGCTTACATAAGCAGTTAACAACAGCGCGGCTAGTGTACAGAAAGCGGCCGGCAAATGAAGATAGCTCAGATAAAGGACTCGCCGGTACAGATAGGATTTCATGCTTGGAAGGTTCGAAAGATATATCGATTGGCAGAGAATAGTTGTTTTTCTTATTTGCTCGAGAAGTCTCTCAAATTATGAGTGAGATATATAAGCAATTTTGACACGCCAGCAGGACAGTTTTGTAAAACAGTCAGTTGTGTGTAACGAGAGTGTAGTTGTAACACGAAAGTCAGCTGGGGAATGTTTTAAACTGAACGCTGTTTGTTATTGTCATCGATCTTGGAAGACTGTGTATATGTGATGTAATGTTGTTACGTGAGAACTGAACTGTGAAATAAAGAGCATTTAGAATATAGGCAAATTGAACTTTTAATTCTACGAACCCACAAAGTCGCAGTGCATACAAACAGGACTGCCAGCGGGCGCATACTCCAGTAATTCGTGTGGAGGAGCCAGCTTGAGTGCATTGCATACGATGAAATCTAGGCAGCAAATTTTGGGTGGCATGCAATATTTCCTGTATTTAATATAAGTAGGAGGTAGAGAACAAGAAATACTACGAACAAGTCAAATTATTATTTAGCTATACGAACCCTCAAATCCAGCAGCCTTTTGCTTTCTGTGGGGTAAATCAATCAGTCTCGTCCTCCCTCTTTTAAACACACAATTTATCCCCCTACCTTAAGCTTAAACTCTCTCCCTGTCTCTCTCTCTCTCCCTCTTTCTTTCCTCTCACGTCCCACACCACGCAATATATATTCTCAGTCCTCTTCAAACCGCTCTTTACGCTTCGTATGTTTTGGATACCAGTAATAAAGTTATCTTTTATAGGTCTTAATGGTTAAGTTATTAGTAAAACCTTTATATGTGTATGTTATACTGAAGGCTTATTATGTCATTCGAAATGAATACTTTCTCTGGGTAACAGGTTTATACACACAAATAAGAACAAATAAGTACTAGTATATCTTCTTAGTCATTCTATCGATATTTATTAAGAGGTAAAGCTAATAATAAACGTCGCGGTTACATACTTTTAATGATAAATTCCAAAACAAGACACTTAACGCTAGTGCATTAATTATTTCGCTACTCAATGCCACTCTTGTACTTTCTAACCCACTTTCAGCGGTGTCTCAACAAATCAATTTGAATAGCCATGGTCGTTAAAGCGATAGGTAATGGACTGGTCATCCATTCAAAGCCAAGCGTCGTGAGTTCGGACCTCGGCAAGTGCAGTCAAATGTGCCTGTGTAAAGGACGGGGAGGACCCATGTAAAATAATCGGCGTGATTGGCACGCGTGGATGTGAGGGTATCATTTTTGACTGCAGCTGCTTTGATTTTGCCTTTTTATAATTAAAAACACTACAGTGGAATTGTAAGGCTAATATAATATTTACAATTCAAATGACTCAAATTTTTTTGTGTATACTGATCAAATTCATTACAATATTATATTAATAAACAAAAAAGAAACCCACCGAAATATTTTAAGCTAAATACAGCTTAATGTGGCTATACGGCAACACCATGCGTTAAAGGGTTAATGATCACCAATATATTTTCAACTTTTTGATTTCAATTTCATTGAAACCTATTTTCATTGGCAAAATTAAGATACAATCTCTTATTGTGTTTTAGATAGGTATCATGCATATCAAAATTGTTAACCATCATGATACCGAAATTAAAGGATACCGAAAGTAAAGAATCATGCTGGATTTCAAAGAAATGTTGGTTCTTTGTTACAACGCGTGCAGGTGCAGTTGAGACAAATAGCAGTTAGGGTGAATAGTTTTAACAAAAGAAACGTAAGAAACAGTGTCCTTAGCAGATTTATAAAGGGTAGTGCTTGACTGCTTGAATAGGCATTCTTCAAACCCTAATAATGACAATGGACAAAATTGTCACAAATGGAATCTTTGTGTGAAAACAGGGCTTCGAGAAAGTGAAAGTCTTACATACACCCACGCGCAGCTGTGGACATTCAGTCCGAGGCGTGAAGCCGATTAGGGCAGTCCTTTTCTTCTGTCTTGGTCGAGGGCAGACCAGAAGTTATGAGAAAAGGTATATGTCGGTTTATATGTACGTGAAGAACGAATTAAGTTTATCGTGTAATAAGCATTCCACCTTCAGTCTCTCTGAACAGTGATAAATTGGTAACCCTTGGGCGGCAACTTCAAGGTCGGTGTTCTGATAAAAAGAAGCAGTCATTAAACCAGTTTGAAACGGGCATTCCAGTGTCATTAAAACTATGCTTCTCATACATGCTCACGCATACCTGTGAGAAACCTCAATGCTTTACCCTGAGCTAAACATTATTGTATCAAACTGTAGCGGAAAGTGGAACTGTGCGACGCCCACTATTTACATTTGCATCAAAATGTCGCCCCAACTTAGAACTCTTTGCTCGCCAACTTATTTGCTACAATCGCTAGGTTATTACTGAGTGAAAAATTAAACACAATTTCTAACAGCCAAATTAAAAAAAAACAATATTTATCATGGAGTAAACCATTCACCAAATAGGTGATTAATTTAAGGTTTACAAATTGCTATCAAAATATATTATATTTCAAAAGATAATTTCTTTGATAATCCTTTCTCATGTTTCTTTTACATGGAAATAAATGAAGGGAAGTAACAGTTATACTTGTTTGCTTCCAGTCGTATACTTTGTTTCTTCCTCTAGTTTCCACCAAGAAGCTTTCCAGCAGATAAGCTTCTGTAGAAGGCTAAAATGGCAACTTTGCTGAATTAAGGTCATTCCTTGTCAATCAAGATAAGCTATGAGTGTCCTCTCTTCTAAGAAACGCATCTGAAGTTGGCGATCTCTCGAGGTCAACTCCCTCTCTTCTCTTTCATAGTACACATCTGAAATATATGTCCAGCGTGGGTTGAAGTGGAGATATGAGCTGTAAACAATTTTCTTCTTTGTGAACTTATGAAGAAGGTAAGATTCTCGTCATCTTTGTGGAACGGATATAATCGTCTCTGTTTTATTTTCCGTGCACCCAGAGGGATGGCTTAGGTGGTTTCGTTTGTGTCCCGCATTCGGAAGCTCCGGGTTGGATTCCCGTGGCCTAGCCGCCTCACCCATGGGTTTTTACGGGGTTTTCCCGGGTCGCTAGGCGAATGCTGGAGAGGTTAATTACATCCCCCGAATTACCCGCCTCTCCGTTTCATCTACTTTATAATTTCATGCCATCTCGCATCTGGTGGTCTCTTTATGGTAGAAGTGTCGGAGGTGGTCTCGTCGACGCATGGCGGAGTGGTATGTTCTGAGGACAACGCTTTCCTCTCCGGCGGGATGAACTTTGGTCTCCGAGCCGGCTCCGTGATTGTTTTGGGGCCACGGCAGGCGGGATGATTGTCCCAAGCCAACTGACGGGAAATTTCTATCTGGTAAAGTGTAGGGACCTAGTCTTCTGTACGATAGTGATTCCTAGAGGTCGGCAGCCCTCTGTCTCCTCTCACCTCATCCTCCCTCCTGGTGACGCTCCACATGTTGCATAGGTAGGATAGATCTAGTGTGGTCGACGTGACAAATCCACCACCACCACCACCATTACCACCACCGCCGCCGCCACCACCACCACCGCCACCACCACCACCACCGTCACCACCACCACCACCGCCGCCACCACCATTACCACCACCGCCGCCACCGCCACCGCCGCCACCGCCGCCGCCGCCGCCACCACCACCACCACCACCACTTTGCATGAAGGGTTAAAATCAACGTTTAATATATTAGTTTAAATTCTACCTATATGTTAGGCGGCGCCGTGGCTCAGTGGTTAGACCGCTTGGCTCTCACCAATGCGGCCCGGGATCGATCCCAGGCGACCGCAAATTGAGATTGGTGATGGACAACACGGCGCTGGGGCGGGTTTTCTCCGGGACCTCGGGTTTCCCCCGCCATCTTATTCCACCGGTGCTCCATCTTCATCTCATGTATCATCAGTGTCACCGCCTGCGGTGCCGTATGTAGTAAGAGTGGGCGTTAAGCACTACACACACACACACACACACACACACACACACACACACATACACACACTTATATGTTACTGATAGCCCACTATTATAAAGAAAGCGCACTGATTAAAGAGGATCATCAAAGCAAACCAAATTATGAGGTTCAGATACTAAATTTTACGATTTGAACTGCCTATATTTAGCGTGTTTTCGGATTTATTTATTAGTAAGTTGCACACTGATATTTTTGTATTCTGCGTTAATCATATTCTTTAAGGGAGGCAGGTTCTACTTGTCCCAACAGTGTTAAATTTGACAAGTTTGACGCATATTCTTTAAGCAATTCGTTGCTTCAATATATATTTTGAACACGATAATAAGATAACATAGTGGGTTGTTACTAAGCTTTTAATTAAATGACACATTTTTAATATACTTGTAAATTTTTGACGAATATTTTCAATATTTTAATCAGAACTTCTAAACCTGCAACATTACAAATATAGTCCATTATAACTATAGTAAACACAAGTCTTAGCACTGTCGAAATATTATGTTCAATATTTACTGAGAAAATACTCGTATATACTGAAGCAGCAAAACTTATTCTAAGGGTAAACGTATCAAAAGAGAAAATGTTACCTTTTCTAATTTATTTCTAGCCCATGTGATGGTGTGAATCTACCTTCACCTTGTCTTAATATTATAATTAGTCATGTGATTCATAGTTATTGTTGAAAGACTCGTTTACACTTGGGTTGACAGCATAATTCCTAACTATGTTTGGACATTTGGAACACGAATATAATTTAATATATGTTTAATCTAAGAAGAGTTAAAACAAGGCCACTTCTATATCCTCTTTAACCTGTTCCGACATACCAGAGCATCATATCCAGGCGGTGGATTCAAAATCAAATATACGTGGGTGAGACAAATGAAAACCTTACATACTTTTTAAATATTATTTATTGTGCAGAAATGGTACAAAGCTGCATCACTTTTCAACATTATCTCCGCCACGTTCAATGCAAGTCCTCCAGCGCTTACAAAGTGTTTAAATGCCTTTAGAAAATAATTCTTTTGGTAGTCCGCGCAACCACTCATTAACCGCGTGGCAAACCTCTGACCCATGACTAATCTGTAAACATGCTGCAATGTCATTCGGTGTCACTCGGCGGTTTTCCCTCTGGCTATGGCTGCAACTGCAGCAATTTTTTGTGGAGTCACAACACGTTGTACCTGACCTGACTTGGAGCATCTTACGCTAACTTCACAAAATTTGCGACCTTCCTACTCCATTCGTAGACTTCCTGCTGTGACAAACATGCATCACCGTACTGAACCTTCTTTCGTGGATGAATTTCAATAGATTTCACACCTTCACTACGCAAAAACGAATATCAGGACGCTGTTCTTCCCTGGTGCAAGTTGCAAGTGGGGCGGCCAAGTTTATACAGATACAGCGACGCTATGTGTGCATCTGCACTATGCTACCACCTACAGGCAATTCTGCGCGCTGTTGGTAGCACGCTAACCAACTTACAGGATAACGGCATGAAATTTGGATTTGCTATTACAAATTTAAAGTTTTCATTTGACTTACCCTCGTATTTCAGTTTACGTGTCAATTACATTCTCCAGTGCTAACCAAACCCATTAAATGAACTGCAGGTACAGTAGTCCTAAGGTATTTCTTAAAAGATTTACCAAAATGATCTAGAAACCTGTAACGTTTGTAAAGAAATTAAGAAGGCAACATCGATAATTACATGTGCAATGCATTGATTATATTTGTACTAGATTTGTAGTAGATGCATTGGTAAACAATTCTTTGTTAGATTCTTAAAGAGCCAAAAGACTGAACTTTAATGTTGTTTCATGACAAAATTTAGTGGCTAATAAAATATACGCAGCTCCTTTCCCATTCAGGACAATTGTTGATATTACCACGAAACTAGACAAAGGTTTTAATTATGTGGTTGTTCTGAATTGCTCCTTTCAAACGAAATCCCCCTTTGTTCTTCCGAAATTGCCACGTGATAGTTATCATTTAATAAAATAATCACAGTTCCATGCTGCAACACAGCAACCCACTCCTTCATTTTGAAGCGTAAATGTTGGTGAGCAAAGAGTTCCACGTTGTCGCGACAGTTTGATGCAAATAAAATGGGTAGCGCAGGGTAAAGCAATAAGGTTTCTCTCAGGATATGCGTGGATTTGTATGAGTAAGGATGGTTCTAATGACACTGGAATGCACATTTCAAACTGATTTAATGACTGCTTCTTTTTATCATCACATAAAACTCGAAGTTGCCGAACAAGGTTATGCATATTTCACTGTTCAGGGTTACTGTATGTATAATGCTTATTACTCGATAACACTTAATTCGTTCTTCACGTACATACGAACTGACAAAAATCTTCTCCCATCACTTCTGAACTGCCTTCGACCAAGACAGAGCCGATGACATTCTTAATCGGCCCCATGCCGCGGACTGCGTACGCTCACTGTGCACAGCTGTGCGCGCGCGTGTGTGTCATTTTCACCTCTGGAAGCCCTCTTTCTTCACCCAAATCTCCTCTCTGACTATTTTGTCCATTGTGATTGTTAGTTTCGGTCATGCCTTTATTAAGGGTCCGAAGAATACCTATTCAAACGGAGTCAAATGATATCCCTTTAGAACCTTTAGCTAATAAAACTGTTTCTTACGTTTCTTTTGTTAAAACAACTATTCAACTCAACTGCACGTGCACGCGTTTCACAACAAATATATATTCTTTGAAATCCATTACGATTCTTAATGCATTGCATCCTTTAATTTCGGTATCAATTTACTGTCTGCTTTCTTTTGTTTATAACTTCTCTACAGCGTAAGGTAATAAATGTAATAAACATTTTGTGGTAAAGGCTGACAGTAACTTATATAATTTAACATACTCCATAATGTAATTTACAATATCTAATATTCTATTATTTATCTCTTCAAATTTCCCACATAATTCAGATATTTGTTTATCCCATATTCCGGTTTCGGCTTATTGTGTCCTGCGGAAACACTTCATTCTTCCGATAAGGTTTCTTTTGCCCAGTTGGCACTTACACAACTGTCAAAATATTTTACTGCTACTGTCGTTTAGCGAACGACTCTGTACACAAAATTGTAAATGCCCCAATGTGTTCGTATAGTATTAGCTGCATTACGCAAAATTAGCTAATGGAATAAAATAATTCTCAATCTGTATATTGTTCAAGAAACTTCATTAGCAGTGTGTCGCTGCAAACTATGACCATCCGTAACACACGTGGGAGAAAGGAAAGAACACCAACTGCGCAACGGAGCACCGTAATATATGTGATATTCTTACTTTATCAACTCATCTTCTAGAGCCAATAGCATGGATTACTTCTCTGGGAGGACAGAAGGCCAGGATGTCATGTGAGCCAAAGTAGGAACAGGGTAAAAGATAAAATAGTGTGGGTTAGAGAGACAATTATAAACAATAGTGTAAACATTCATATACATAATGTGATATAATGTAATATATATATAATTATATATAAGGGGCGTCCAGGAAGTTCTGTTTAAATTTATCTCCGCTGCAGCGCTGCGATCGCAGTTCCGCACATGAGCGGTAGACGCTCTGTATCAAGGAGAAGAAACGTGCGCCATTGTGAGATCGCTCTCATCCACGTACGCTTTGTTGTGCTTGTTTACAATGTCGGTGTTCATTGAAAATCCCACCAATTGTGAAATCAGATCTGTGATTCACTTTCTGAATGCTAGGAAAGTGAAACCAATTGAAATATAACGGTAAATTTGCGATGTCAAAAGGTGTTGTGTTTCTTCACGACAACGCACGACCACACACTGCAAATGCGACGAAAAACATCCTACAGGTATTTGGCTGGGACGTGATTGACCAACCCCCGTACAGCCTGACATCGCTCCTACCGACTTTCATGTGTTTTTGCATCTCAAATCCCTCTTTGGCGGTCAACAATTACGAAGAGCTGAAAGAAAATGTTTCCAACTGGTTCAGGACACAGGCGGCAAACTCCTATGAAGAAGGTACACAGAAACTTGTGCCTCACTACGACAAATGCCTGCGAAAATTTGGTAGCTGTGTGGAAAAGTAGGTTAAGAGCTGTAGAATTCTGTACAATAAATAATTTTTTTGTATCTGTACACAATTTAATTTTGTTAGCAAACAGAACTTACTTTCCGGACGTACCCCTTATATATATATATATATATATTTATTTATTTATTTATATATATATATTAATTTACGTCCGCCGAAACGTTAAGTTATATCGGACGGTGAATGAATTTGGTGAAATGATGCTCAATGCGTCCAGGGTCAATAGAGCTTAAAGTTACCCGACATTCGTCTTGAAGGATAAGGGAAAACCCAAGAAAAAACCTTACCCAGGTAACTCACCCTGACCGAGGTTCGAACTCGGGACCTCTTGAACGTGAGGCAGACGGGCTACCATCTACACTACCGAGACGGGCAAACATATATATTTATATATATATATATATATATATATATATATATATATAGCAAACATTTCACCAACACATGAAACTGTAGCCATTATATCCACTTATATTTTTAGAAGTACATTAGGAGAGGACATGAAGCACCTCAACTCTTAACGGAATATTTTGCACACATACTCCGAGGGGTATGTACGCAGGAGACGCAGAGTTACACGGTTCTTTGGCGCTCGGCGGCGACCCGCCCCATATGTCGGAGGGTGACTCCGAGGTTCCTTCCAGCAAGAATCGGAGAAATCTATCTCTGCAGTGTTGATTCGTACGGCCACCATCTGAGAATTTGCAACATGCAAGCCCCTGCACCATTTGCCTGCCGTCAACTAACATACAGCCCCGGAGTCATTCTTAAACATGAAAGAGAGAAACTAAATGAGAGGAAATGGGAGTTAGTTGAGGCAGGGTAGAAGACATTCGCCTAGCCGTCCAGGGGAAAGCCAGTATGGGCGACAACCAGGGACCGAATGGTGTTTTCCGAATATTATCACAGACATGTTGCTCTGTATTATATATATAATTATACATATATATAGTTATACATATATATATTGTAATTTAGATCCTCTAACGTTAAGTCATATCGGACGGTGAATGAATTAGGTGAAAAGATGCTCTTATGAGTCCGGGGTCCATGGAGCCTGGAGTTACCTGACATTCGTCTTGAAGGACAAGGGAAAACCCCGGAGAAAACCTTATCCAGGTAACTCACCCTGACCGGGTTTCGAACCCGGAACCTCTTGAACGTGAGGCAGACATGCTACCACCACGCTACCAAGGCGGGCTCTCGGTATTATAGTTTTAAGATGTATGAAAATGAATCGATGATGAAAAGATGTATAAAATAATGCACTGTGGTTGCTTCAACTATTGTTTTTCAACAATGAGCAGTGAGGTGCAGTGTAATTAACAATGAATTAGACTATGCAAAAGGTCTAAAAATAAAAATAATTCGCTGTACATAGCGCTAATATAAGCATTTTTCGGATTTCAGAGCTAAATGAATTTGTGGAAGTTTGGTGATGGAAAGATCAATAGCCATAGAGTGTCTACGTTTTATTCTCCCCCCCCCCCGACATTGTAAGATTAGACTTAATTGATAGACATATTGCAATTCTTCCCAGAGCACCTTAATGGCATACGCCTAATATGAAATTTATGTTTGCATTTTTATTTATTCATGTCCGCAAATTTTACAAATTGCGTGAAAAAAAGAGATTGTTATCAATGTACCTCAGTGGTTTGTATGCATCTCTATTAATACACTAAAGGGTTAATAGTGTATTTATAGAAGTGCGTCTTGTGCCTTTTGTTTTCTTCTAGTCTTAGCTCAAGCCTAAAAGGTAATGACACACGTATGCGAGACCGGGGCAAGTTGAGGATGTTAAGAGTTAACCGTTTTTAATTTATTCGTTTTTGAGGTACTTGCGTTTTCTTTGCACGCGTCACCAGAGTGGTCTTTGTTGTGTTATACAAATTTGGATATATTTTTATTTTAATATTATCAACACTACTTTCCCATTTTAAATAGGCTAGCACAAATTTCACCTTGCCCCGGTACCAGGATAAGATGACTTTGATCATAGGGCAAGATGCTAATTCTGATAAATTTGAATACATTATTATTAGAAAGAAAAACACTATAAATTAATTATTTTACACATTATTACGTATTTTTTAATTGAATAGTAGGGATTAAATGCTTACAATGTAGAACATTATCAGTATAAATTAGTACAACTCAAAATCAGTCGCTTTCCTTAACATAAGTCACCGACAAATATTCCTCCATCAAACTTTAAGCAGTTCTCATGCCCCCATGCCTGATATTTGCCACACTGTAACCTGTCTTTTAATGGAGGAGCAACAAAGCTGTCATCACAAGCAAGACACTGCACTGTACTTTCTTTGGAGGTTTGAGCTGACGACATGGATGTCAGAAGTTCGAGCTTCATTCATTTTGTGCAGGAATAAAATTTCTTTTTCTTGACAACCCTTTTTTTCTGAAATTGAGCCTGTCATTGATTTTGCTTTAATTGTTCTGGTGCCAACTTTAATGCTTCTTTCTGAACCAACATGTCGTTCATAGGTGAGCTTGTTAAGACGTTTGCACGTTGTCTCTTATTCTGCAGGTCTTTTTTTCACTGATGCGCTTTAAGCAATGGTTTGGGAATCAAGTATTATGAATATCACAAAATAAAATAAAAAATACATTAAAGCACAAAAAGAAAACACTAAAAATCTCTAGGGGCAAGATGAGATCGTTAATTTCCCCATTCCTCTTCCCCCGATAGGGAACGTTACAAATCTTTGATTATTATGTTAGGATTAAAACGAAATAAGTATTACTAAATAATGACATTGAAAAGCATATTATACAAGATAGTAATTAACATCAAAGAATAGCCAGATATCTTACCTGTAAGACCACGAGAACTTATGGCGAAGGCCTTAAAAATTACAACACATCAGAGAAAAAACACGAACTGCAGCTAACAGACCACAAAATGGCAGCAGGTCTCAGTGTAGGTACAAGTTATTAGTGCCTAACAATGTGGAGCTCTATTAGTATCCGTAAGATAGTGCTTTCTCCTAAAACGAACTCAAACTAACTCGTTCGTCATCTTGCGCGGTTCGTCAACTTGGCCCGTCTCCCAAACTCACACAAACACATGCGCTCTCCCATGCACACTCGTATTCATACACCCACACTCAAAGACATGGATATTTCCAAAAAATGCTTTATTTGAATGTTGCGAATTTGTAGGAGGAATGCGATAGTGTATTGTAAGTAGACATGCCCAAGGGAACATCACTGGGCGAGTCACAATTGAATGTACTTACACCAAAATAGCGTTCAGCAATTTATGAAATACACCTAAAACGTACAATATGCCTTGAGGTCCACTAGTCCAGTAGAGTACAAAGATATGAAACATGTACGCTGTAAATAGATGCCCGTGTCCTCATGGTGCATCTTTACAACCAAATTATTCTCGTGTCATTCATAAATAAATAAATATTTTCTGTTATACATTCGGCCCAGATATGCACGTGCTATATTCTGTTTGTAAGTGGCGCAAATATGTTCAAAGGAACGTATTTCACGAAACAGCCTCCTTCTTCTTGTGAAATAGCAAATAAAACGCTGTTCGCTGAGACGTATAAAGTAAGGATTCCTCCGTTTTATTGAATCGTAAAAGTCTCCCAGCTATACGGTATAGTCGCGTTTCAGGTGCTCGTATAGCCGATTCCAACTGTTACCTGCCTAACTCTGTGTTTGCGATTTTTACTCGGAAATAATTTCTCTTGTCTTCTAGAGCAAGCGTCAACATGCTATAATTTGCTAGAGTGATGCATATATTACTTGCTCTGTCATATACCTAATACATCAGAGGAAGTCTGCATTCTACCCACAAATTGGATGTGGAATATTCGGCGGACATGCATGTTTAAAGCCCTCAGAATGTAAAGAAGCACTTATATGTAGATCAGCTCCAATCTGTGAGACTGTGAGCAGCATCAGACGGAATTTTAAACTTTGATGTATATCAAAATTGGTATCTAATCTCTGTATTGTCTGAAGATGAGGCACAAGAGTTTTCAAAAAAAAATTATCACAAAATGCCTATAATGATGTTTATTAAATTACCATATATAATGAGAAATAGAACCTAAGTATTAAATCTTCTGGCAGTAACCTCTGAAATCCTAGTGGGGAATTTAGTGTGATGTTATACGAACGAACGGAGGAAGGGAGGGAGGGAGGGAGGTAGGTAGGGAGGAAGGGAGGAAGGGAGGAAGGAAGGAAGGAAGGAAGGAAGGAAGGAAGGAAGGAAGGAAGGAAGGAAGGAAGGAAGGAAGGAAGGAAGGAAGGAAGGAAGGAAGGAAGGAAGGAAGGAATAGCCAATCTATTCTTAAAAGGCAAAGGCCTCCTGCTAATGCAGGGAGTTGCTGCTATCAGCTCATTTGTGTAGCAACTCCTAGGGGCTTCATACTTGCTTTTCGACTTTGTACAACGGTTAATAATTGGAGATAAAAAGAACTTTAAAAAGAACTTAGTTCACAAAAAAGTGAAGAACTCCTTAAGGGTATGTATGACTGAAATTTTTAAATTCTGAACTAATAATGCTAGCTTTTTCAAATTTACACCATAGGTGTAGTATAATGTAAACATGTTACAACCTAAATTTAAACCTTTTTTCTCCAGCAGTTTAGAAATTATGATAAATTCTGTATGTTTTTTGTTACGGCACTAAAAAAGTCCCTTGCTACAAAATATTTTGAATTTTGGTCTAATATTTTAACCCTATGTTCATAATGCACATACTTTTTGAAATTGCTCTGGGTTTTTCTGTGTCTCCTTTAGTTTAGGTCACAAAAATTTTTTAATTTACAAATATTCTTTTTTGTCTAAAAACTGTAAGTTTTGTGTTTGAAAATTAAAAATATATGCTTATATACATTTCACAATAAAACCTAGAGCAATTTCCATTCCTCATGATATTCTGAACCTGTGTAGGAAATTTCATGAATGTAGTACAAAAACTGCATCGCAAGGAGCATTTTACAGGAAGAAAAATGCTGAAAATATGAACATTGAGAAAACAGCGATTAAAGATTTGATTGCATAACGCACATTAAAATCCACCAGGCTGATAGGTTGGACCCTCAGATTACTTTTTCCTCTCCTCTGTTGCTGCTTTGCCCACCTTTTTCTTCTTTAGATGTTGCTTTTCTTCTGCACAATTTAGCTTCTTGCTTTGCAGGATACGAGACTAATCTCGTTGCACTGAAGTTTTCCTTGCTGAGTCTACTATACTTTCACCTCTCATATTTTGCTGCAGCTCCAATGACTTAAGACTACCCATGTTAAACTCACTGATGCTTTTAATAACAGCAAGATCCAATTTTTGTTTTGATATGAAAACTTCCTTTGGGCACTTATTCCATATGACATGACGCAAAGATTCATTGGCATTCTGTGTTTTTCCTGTTTTGCACCTCTCTAGTAATGTTGTAGAAACCAGCCTCTGATATATTGCAACATTTTAGGAACTATTTTGTCTGAAAGCCTTATTTTTCTTTTCTTGAATTGAAAATTTAAGAACAGAAAACAGACAAAGAATGTGGATGTAGGCAAAAGAGGGCGTGACTCTGACAGAGTTTAAAGGCCACCGACATTTAAATAAGCATTTAAAAATGGCGTCCGGAGGCAAATTATGCATTTTTCACATTCGGGAATATATAAATTATTTTATAGAATTGAAATAAAAAAGTCGTTATTTTCACGATTTTCATGAAATTTCAGTCATACATACCCTCAAGACGCATACGATTAGTGAATATAAAATTAATTTTCTATGGTTACAGCCTATTTCTACACATGCCTTACTGTTGGCTAGGAATTTTACTTTTATGCTTTCCTTTTGAATGTGCAGCTCCTATTAACTTGCTTCTCCCGTAGTCATGGAAAAAGCTTGCAGTTTTGAGTTCTACATATGACATCACGGTTTTTAAGCAGCTGACTATTAATTCACTTTCCTGTATGCACTTGTAATCTCAAAGAATTCTGTAATCAGAATATTGAACTATTAAAATGTATTTTACTAAATTGAACTGATACTGTGAAGGAAATTTGTGTTAATATTTACAAAAATTACAAGTGCAATAGTTGGTTAAGTGCAAAGCAATCACCGCCTTGAAACAATAAAGCCTTGTCTAAGCTCTCGGACATTCTTACAAACTGAATTACTTTGGAATTACCTACTCTTAAGTTTTATGGAGTCCCTAATTTTAGTATTTTTGTGTATGTGGGTACCATTATTATTTACTCTCCAGCTGGTCTGTGATACAAGACGCATTCCGGTTTAACGAGAAATTGGGACATAATTTTTTTTGGTTCCTAGATTAGAATTTAAAATCATGTATGCATATCCTTTCCTGTTGGTATTTTATTTCTTTTATCAATAAATACGTGCCGTCTACAGTCTTCTCATGTAAAGCATTAGTACCTAAATACCATAATTCATAGTAATATATGCTCAAGGTTAATAAAATATAAAATTTGCCACTCTAAATAAAACCCTTAACATTTCCTTTTAGTTTGGGTTTTATAAATTATCCCTCCTGTTTAGTTTAACAACCTATATGAGATATTGCCAAGAATAAATGGCGTTCAACGAATATTCTTAAATGGACACTGTAATCGTCTTTATTTTTATTGCATTTTAGGAACCATAAAAGTATATGTAAGCTAAACATAGGAAAAATATTGAAACCCTTGAAGGGATTCCATATATGTATGTATACCTAATCAAACATTTAACATCCATCGATATCTGTTGGTGACCACATGGATTCCGAATTACAATAAACTAACTTAATAAAATAGAGAGTATGTAAAAACCTGCAGGTAAAACAGCAGTTAAATCAAACATGTACACCAGAATATTTTAAATCAAGATTTTCTTCAGGAAATCCTCAAAGCGTATTTTTCTAAAATCTTCGTATGGAACATTTCCGTAAAATAGAATGCCTGCTGCCCAGCTCTAAACATTAGACAAGTAAAACCTACTACCTTTTTCGGCAGCCCGAGAAGCAGTTCTATTCTCACTTACAGAATATGCTTTACCTGTTGCGGTACACCAACCTATGAAGTACCTATGATTCCTTTCTGAAGTTTCCTTATTTTACTAGCATTATACAAAATTGAATACCGAATTCCATAAATCTATCCAAAGTTTTCAATTTCAAGTCTTTCCGGAAAGTGTTTAACTTATGTCATCATAAGGCACTAAATAAAGCCTAAATCCCTGAGAATTACTGTTAGAAAATGTTGATACGTTAGAAAAAAAATGCCGCGTCACAAATCAAATACTTCTCCGATCCCTTTTATCTCAGGTTTTCCCCTAAAATCTTCTCTCTGTTCACGTTACGGACCACAGGGATCTGATACCTAGGTAAACCGATGTTGTTACATTTAGAAAAATATTTTCTCATCAAAATATGAACTGTTTCCAGTCATTTCCATTTAAGTCTTTTTCAGAGAATGGGGTCCATCTGGATCTCATGCCCACACAAGTAGATTTTGTTGCCTTAACCACGCACACATCTGAGAACTATTGCTAGCGAGATGTAGTAAAAGCAGGCTACTACTTTAATTTCTATCTAGTTTTGTTTTCGGACTGTGTGAAAGCATTTGGACCAACACAAAAACCTACATAGAGTATTCATCTTACTTTCAGAATGCAATATAAAAGATGACAGCACTTTAGCTTTCGGGCTGTCAGTTCTCGAGTGGCTATGCTTATTTTCTGCCTGTTATATTAGACTACATACACGTCAGTGCAGGCAGGTCCCATTGAGACTAAACAAAGGGTTGGCAGCCATTTTAATTACCCTGCGCTCGAGTCATTTAATTCCTGGTGCGTCCCCTTTCACAATCATTACTCTATATTGCTTCAATTTGATTTTTCACGTGCGGAAGTACGTGATGGGGACAGAGCGGAGCGTTTAGGACTCCTAGGTCATTATTCGCTACGTCAATTTAGCTCCATCACCGTTCCTTCTGACGGAAGGGTTGCACATGTGTAATGATATCGGGAAGTTTTCAACGTCAAATTTATCCATATCGATAGCATGGAGCATAAATAAATTTTGTTTAATTATATTGGTCACTAAATTTACCGTTGTTCTTCAGACTTCTCTTGCTTTATCTGTTTAATGTGCCCTAAGTTTACTTCATCTCAATTGTAATAGACAAGTGTTTTTATTTTAAACTCGATGGAGAAAACCTTTCAGGAAACTTTCTCCCTCACCTAGAAATACACTTTCGGAGATTGTATTGTATTCTCTAATCTTATATTTTTTTTTTGTTTTAAACAAAATATTCTAGTGAGGTACGCTAAACAAATTTGTATGGTCAAGTACAGCGTGATTTATTTAGTTTTTTTTTTTCAAAAGCAGGTTAATGCGTGTATACATTGTTCTAATTATGATACAGTTATATTTTTGATCATTATTTATATGCAAATGTTTATTTATAATGTAAGTAGTTCCTGTGCAAAAGTCAGTTATATACATTGTTATTGATATACGCTATTAGTTCTTACACAGTAAATATTTATCCTCATTTATTTTATTTACTGTTTGTACTAGTTTTATCCGTAATTGCAGTGATTAAGTCCTTATGGTGCTTTCGCTTTTGTTTCCACCTAACTTTTCTTTCGGAAACCTCCCTTCGTGGTGAATCCTGCTTGCTAAATAGGGTTATTTTTCCTTTGACATAGCAGAAACTACTTAAAATTAACAGCACAGGCAGACAGTAGCTTGCTATTCTCGTTTCTAATGTTATATTTTACTGAAGTTATTTCCTTCCTCTTTACTGTTACAAGTTTACTGTCCTGCGCTTCCTAAACTAATGTTGACAGACTTTAAGAGGAACTTATCTTGGTCTAGCTTTTTAAATGATGATGATGATGATGACACTGAATGATTTCACATAACACATTTCAGCAGATTTTAATCCATTCCTCCGTTCAATCTCTTCTTCCCTTTATCTTTATTATTTTAAGGTGAGACGTAATTTAGTGAACGTATTTAATATTGCGATTGTTTTTCCCTTGGCCTTTCTTCTTAAGGATGGTGGCTTCCTTCTTGTTTCTAGATCTTCTGACACCAAGATATACTTTACCTGCACAACACAATCAAAATCACAGAAATTGCCATGTATTCTCAATTAACCTGTAATATTTCTTCCAGCTTAAGCACAATTACACCATCAACATTCTCTGAAAGTAACAAGGAAATATTCTGGCAACAAGTCCGGTTTCGGGTTATAGAGAGGAAATACAAGAAGACATACTGTATTGTCTTCCCCCCACCAGAAGGCAAGCGGGGTATGAACTCGTAAGGAACATGGACTGTTTGTCTGCTCTGGTAGTTGATCTGTTTACTACGAAATGAGTCAACCATGCTTCCAGATCTAAGCCCGCCTACATAGCGTAGATGGTTAGGTGTCTGCCTCACGTTCAAGAAGTCCACAGTTCAAATCTCGGTCAGGGTGACCTACCTGGATAACGTTTTTTTCTGATTTTTTCCCTTATCCTGAAAGACGAAATGTCGGTAACTCTGAGCTCTACGTAACCTGGGCCCATTTGAGCGTTATTTCACCCATTTCATTCATCGTCCGATATGACTCAACGTTGGAGGACGTAAACTACACAAAAAAACTTCCAGATCTAATGTTAATTTAAGTACTTGCAACTACAGCTATTATTAATGGATTAGTTATGTGACCACACTGAGAACCTAGCATCCATATCATATCCGGAAGGACAGCAAAGGTGATTACGTTACTCATTCCTCTACCTTGCTTTCTTAAGCTGAGCAGACAGTAAACTAATGTGTAATACGCTGAAATATAGCGACAAGAAAGTCGCTGGAGACGATTTCTGAATATAGTTTATATTTTAATGATGCCATATTTGTATACTGTCTTTATGCCAATATTTTTCTTAAAATACTTAATAAATACGGAATATATGAAAGTGTATTTATGAAGCATTTTACACCTTGAATCTCCTGTACTAATGTTGTGCATTGCGAGCAGAAATGTTAGTCCTTCAGTAACAATATCGCTTCTTCCAAGCAGAAATTTGCGACCATCAGTGATTCTCCTATATTTGAACCCAAGAGATTTTAGAGTACTATGTATAGAAAATACAGAATTCGTATATTTTATTTTCCCCTTCATTAAATGCGTCAGACTTTTGGCACTTGGGTATTCACCCTTGTCATATAAATCATTAGCTTTTCTACGTAAAACACACGTTTGAAAATTTTCCAAGCTGGTAGCACGTTGTTGGTAGCTTCTCGATATTTCCCTGGAGATCTAAATATGGAAACTCCTAATTTGGTAAACTATTTGGCTTATTTAACAATGTTCGTCAAAGAATGAGCACTCACGTGACATGCTTGTAACAATTCTCGACTCTGAGCTAAATCTGTACTTTCGAAAATGTCTAATCTAATATCTGTTTGAAAATGGAATACACATTAACAGGAATATTTCTAGTCTGCTTATGTAAACTCTTGGTGGTTGTTTCGCAGTTACTACTAGGCGCACTAGTACTAGGCTTGCTAAGCGATATGTTCACTAACTTTGAAAAGCAAGCGTGAGCTGTTAAAAGATCACCACTTTACTGAATGCAAGGTACAAAACAACTAAAGCATAGCACGTGTATGCTTTTCTTCACTGACAGTTAAAGGTTCTTTTATTTCTAGTCAGGCACCTTATCTTTCCATACCTCCGAAACCAGATGTGCTACATCATGGCGTTTGTACAGTAAACCTTATAAAATTTTCTTTGTAACATGGGAATAAAAAATAATTCTGTATTTAGTATCCTTAGAGCGCTCAGAGAAATTAGCCTGTATGGTTCAGCAAAGCTAGCTAATATGCGTCATTAACTGTACAACGTTGCACGCACAGCATTGGTTAGTAGCGATAGAACAGCCACGCACAGCCCCACCTTATGTCCATTCTAAATTTGTAGCTACTTTAGTAAGCGCTGTTTTCATATTTTCCGCTGCTCGGTTTTATGTAAATGAAATAAAAATTACATACTGCATTTTTCGACTTTTTCTATAGCCTATAACTATTACTGTGCATTTATTGACTTTTGCTAATTTGGACTGCTTCTGAATAATATACTTGTCAACCGTTGGTGAAATTCGAACAGGACGATTTTAACTGTGAAAATTATGTCGCTGTGATGCATAACTCCATATCTAAAACAATAAAAATTTATGTATCGAGTATTTAAAGATGCTCCTCTGCTTTAAGTAGCTGTTCCAGCATTCCTCTTTAATTTTTCAAGAGATTTTCGAGATTTTTACTTCCTCCAGACTTTGTTGCCATGTTGTTTGTTCTGTTACTTATGGTTGGGTTTATACTGGAGTTCATCATTGCTACAGTACTTCTGTTTTCTCTATTTTAAGGTTTATTTGTATGAACGGAAACTACTAGTGTATTCCACCCAAAAGTTAGGCATTGAAGACATAAATGAATTACTCTGACTTCACACTGTATATTATTTTCTATAAATTAAATATATATCCTCCTTATTTTGCGGATAATCAATATAATAAACTGCCTGCATATATGTTATCATTTCTGTTAAGGAACTGGGTGCCACAGCCCCACAAGTAATGAATTCAAAGTTTATATGTCATTATAGAAGCTCTGTGCATGCCACAAAAGCGTATATACATACGGTATAGCAATATAGGTCGCTTGGTCGAGCAGTAATGGAAATTACGTGGCAACCATGAAGTTGGTTATTGTCTTGGTTCATCATCTAAACTAGCTGAATCACCACGGTAGCAGTTATAATCACCATTAATCTGGTTGTCATATAATTTCAGAAACGATATGGGACGTATGAAGCGACAGTAATACTCAGCATATAGGTTGACCTCTGTACTTTGGAGAGGGGTGGTGTCCTATCTAGTAAACAGAATCAAGATGGAATTGCAATTTCTAACGTTTGTGATTGTTCCTTGGTTTCTTAACTAACTGGAAGTAATTCGTGTGTTTCACAGTAAATAGAGTTTTATTCTGACTGGTACCTTAACGGGATTCCTATTAACTCTATTCAGACCACTTGATATCAAATCTGATGTATAAATATTGAAACGGTACTCTCTTCCTGGAGTTGATTAATTACTGTTAAAGGAATATATGGAAGATAAATTGAATGTTGAAGGAACATATACTTGTAAAACAGAAATTATGTGTATTGTCAAGTTTGTGACAGACTCTGAAGAGGTAGTTTTCTTCCCCTAGGTAGGGCGGAGGCAACCAGAAACTTTAAGGGCTGCACCCGGTGTTTATTTTCAAACCTAGTTTTTACAGGAGAAATCTTGAAAGGTCTAGAAAGATGAGAGAGAAGTTGTTCCCGTAAAAGGGACGCCATATGCGTTCCAATAACCAACTAATTAACAATAATAAGCTGAAGGGGAAAAGCGAAGAGTCGTATGACCTATCCGGGGGACAACTGTCTATCCAAGGTTAATTGGTCGCTGTACGTCAAACTGAACAGACGTGTGAACTGAAGAAATCGTGTTCATTAAAGTTAGTTGGTCGCTGTGGGCCAATCTGGAAGGTAGTGAAATAGCACCCGGACAGAAATCGCGTTCATAAAGTCAGTTGGCCGCTGGGTTCCAATCCGAAAAGTCGTGTTATAGACATGGAAGTAACAACCACGCCAGCGCGAAGCCAATCATTCAGAGTTTGTCTAATTAACATGTATTTCGATGGTACTTGAAATACAACCGATTGTCACAAGAGAATAAAACTGTGTTTCTTTCCAAATACCCTAATTGATCCAACCAAAACACCCCGAATCAAGAGATCGTTGCTACAGATCCTGTATTCATGAGCTTTAGGATAACTCCAACAGCAGCCGCAGTCATCAATATTTTCAAATTTTCACTGACGGGGCTGAGGACCAAGGAGTCACCTTGCAATATCTAAATGCCTTGGTTACCCTGTCTTCTAAACACTTCGATTGACGGTGTATGACGGGGCTTAGAGGCACTCAACAAGATGAAAAAGATTAACTGGACAAAAAAGAAATTTTCAAATTCCCTATTCTGAATCATGTACTGCTACACGTGAAATAATATCTGATGTATAAATATCTAAATGCCCTGGTTACCCTGTCCTCTGAACACTTCGATTGTCGGTTTATGTCGGTGCATAGGGGTACTCAACAAGGTGTTAAAGATTAACTAGACAACAAGAATTATGAAATTTCCTATTTTTAATCATGTACTGCTACCCCCTAGGAAGATGTGGATTAGAAAATATTAAGAACCTACATGGAATATAACCTGCCGTACACCAACAAAAATCTGTTTCTGACACACGTCTCATTAAATCGGAATTTGAGGAGTAACCAGCTGTGTCAATCAGTCAATACGATCATTTCAGGAAAAATCTACCAATAGTGGTACTCTACAGAATGTTACAAACAGATAGAAAAGATTGTGTTACACTTTTTTTTTTATTGGTCACGCTCCTGATCAGATAAGACGAGATACAATCTCACAGAGGGGATACGGTACGTCGACCAGGCTTGATCTATGTGCCTATGCCCCAAGGGGTGCATCCCCGGTAGGAAGGATGAGGCGAGAAGAGATATAGAGTGGCCATCTCAAGGAGTCACGACAGTGCAGGGAGTAGGGTCCATGCAATTGACCATTGGAAACTTCAGGCTACCCACCGGGTTCTAAGAGGGCCCAATACGCCTGCCCGGAGACCATCCTACCAGAGGAGACGTTTACCGGGAGCATATCTCCCTGTGATGCAGCATCGAGACTCCCTTCAACAATAGAAATGTAACGGAGGGACAAAAAATAAATAAAAAATAAAAAAAAAAAAAATCTGCATAACCATTGCCCTGGCATCTAGAATCTATACCAGGACATAGTTTCCGCTGATTTTATTTTTATTTCCTCTTTACTTCTTTACCATACATTAATATCACAGATATCCTAACCTAAGCTACTAGCTAATTAGCTAACCTAATAGACACTGGAAACCAGCGACTTTACAATTTCTAATTCAAACATACTCTATGATGGCAGCTCTACACTAATCAATACAAATCTAACTACCTTTCACCTTCTGCAATAGAATACTGACAGCTATTTCTATAACTGCCAATCACTAAGACCTACCCTCGACTTGAATACAAAATCGGTATCCATATCTCTCCTCAACCGGAATCAGTAACAAGTTACTTAAATCGGGAAGAAAGATCGGTTCATCAAATGTGTATTCCCCTAAATAACTATAGATACGGAGCGACAGGAAATATGAGAGATGTAATTAACCTACCCAGTATTCCCCTGGCGTCCCGGAAATAAAACCTCGACAAGAATGTATGGGTCAGGTAGGCAATGGGAATCGACCCCGGACCACGAATGAAACCGCCTGAGGCATCACGCTCAGTACTCTCCTTATAAAGAAACTTGCCCTCTCTATGTCCAAGAAGTCCTCCGAATACTTTGACTACTTCAGGCGACACGTTTAGGAAGATTTTGTTAGCTCTTCACCAGTCAGGTTGTACAGCAAGCCCTTTAGGCTGACGTGCGGGAGGTTTAGAAAACTCTAGAAACCCTTTTCCTACCTTTTTATTCAAAGTAACCTTCCAAAGCAAGTCTTGTGGAATCTTGCCAATTGGAGATTTTCTTAAACCACAGTTAACTGTTTATTTGTAGATCTACTGTTATCTGCATATTAACATATGTGCCAGTATTCAAACCTCCGCTGCTACCTGCTTAGTGTCTGGCTAATCCAGCTGCTACTGCGGTTAACTCAATTTTAATTTTCGTTTTGCTGTAAGCCGATACGCAGTTAATTCTGGTGACATTATTGTGGACAGAAGAATAAAATAAAACCAGCGTTATATATAGCCTTTTTTAATGCAACATGTATACTTTTTCTAGCAAAATCAAAACTGGAGCTACAACTATTAATAACACACTTGGTTTCACGCTTCTAACCCTCAAATGTTCTGAAATTCGTTGCTGCTGGAGGATGGCAATGGCGCCACCGTTTCTGACGTAATGCAAAGCATATACAAATGTGCTCAGAGCAGCGGTTTCTTGCACTGGCCTGTAGCCTACTGTAAACAAACCGATACCAGCTCGGCACTTTCTAGCTTCAGTGTTCTAGTGTTTTCTGGTCTGGTCTGCTGTCATACTGTAACGCAATTCACGTACGTTTTGGATATTACTTTTCATATTGACACATTAAGCCGTGTTTTCGTGTGGAGTGAAGCGGTTGCCGTCATGTAGTCGATATGCTGGCCTTCAGTAACTAAGAAAAGCGGAATCTTATTTTAATTTACGGCGAATGCCGCATAAATGCAACCGCAGCTGCGGGATTATACGCTGAACGCTACCCAGATCGACGGTGTCCTTCGCCTCGTACTGCTGCCAACATCTGCACGAAACTCAGGAAAATAGGAAACTGGCCTCCCACAAAGCAATAACGTACAGACTGACTGACAGACTGACAGACTGACTTGCTATTGTGGCTGCTGTAGCGCACCATCCCGAGGTGAATGTCCTATAGAGTGCATGAGGTTCTGAAATAAGCTGCAGCAATATGAGCAGAATTTTGCAAAGGCATCGGTTTCATACGTTCCATATCTCACTGCACCAGTAACTGTACGGGAATGACTTTGAATCCCGCATTATATTTTTTCGTTTTGCACTTCAGCAGTTGCAAGGTAATCCAGTATTCCTAAGTAGTGCGTTGTTTGCAGGCGAAGATTTATTTACAAATCATGTTCATGTGAATCTGCGGAACATGCACTACTGGTCCGTACAAAATCCCCACTGGATTCGCCAAGCTGCTTATCAGCGTCTTCCCAGGCGACCGCAAAGTGATATATGTGGTGGACAACACGGCACTGGGGCGGGTTTCTCCGAGACCTCCGTTTTCCCCCGCCATTTCATTCCACCGGTGCTCCATCTTCATCTCATGTATCATCAGTGTCACCGCCTGCGTTGCCGTATGTAGTAAAACGAGCGTTAAACACTACACATTCATTTCATTTTATCAGCGTCAGTGGAACATCAATGTTTGGTTCGGTATCATTGGTAACCATGTTTTGTTCCCTATTTTTATCACGGAAAATTAAACGGACAGCGATATGCATAATTTCTGCAACAGATTATATCCCACCTCACGAAGGCCGTGGGATTGCAAATATGTCTACAGTGCGGTTCCGGCATGATGGATGCCTCGCACATTATGCACAATTTTCCAGAGACTGTATCGTTTATAGACGCGAAGTTTTCAAACAGATGGATAGGACGGGGAGGTCCTGTGCGATGGCCAACTCGGTCCCTAGACTTAACGCCATTAGACATCTTTCCCTGGGGCACAGCAAAAGATAGAGTATATCAAGAATCGTCAACGATAGGAGAAGATATACAATATTTTATTACTGCAGCCTGTGCGGCAATATCTGTAGAAACACTACAATCGTTGCAACACTCTTGTCGTCAGATTCCAAAAGTGTATTGCTACAACGGAGGGCACTTTTTTTTTTTTTTTTTTTTTTTTTTTTTGAATTTTACGTCCTCCAACGTTAAGTCATATTGGACGGGGGAGGGCACTTCTAAAAGCTGTTTAAGTGACACGGTTTCATCGGACAAGACCCCACTGGTGATTTGTGCGTGCATCTTCCACGTCGGATGTAATGCACAACAATTAAGCTTCTGGGGACTATGGGACCCTAATAAATATGTTTAGAAAAGCGGAACCAAGTGTGTTATTACTAATTTGTAGCTCTCGTTGACATTTTGCTAGAATAAACATAAATGTTCTATTTTTAAAAAAGGCAACTTGGTGTTGGAAGTGTCATTTGTTTACCTTTATGATGTGTGCTCACCTTTTCATTACATGAGCCCCTGACAAAAGTACATTCCTGATCAATTGGAATTTTCATATTTTGTTTCACTTCGGGGAAAAATGAGATTGTAGAGTTTGTTGGGACATCCTGTATGTACATATCCCCACTGTTTTCCTAATGTAATATCTCATATGCGTAAAGTACGCTAAAACCTCATACTACACATGACCTTCACTAAACCTTCCACTCCCTTTTTGTTTAATTACACATTACTGGAAGCCAATAAGTAATTCTTAGCTGCTGGCAGTAATCTATTATAACGATAATCATTTCATCTTAACTAAGTTTACTAATACCAATCAACTAATTAAACATTACATTTATAACTACTGCTGATTCCATTTCTATTTCCAGTTTGAACCACCATTGCAAAGCAATAGCTAGTACCTTATTCTAATGTTGATCAGGTTACGAAATTCTACGAGGTGTGTCCGTAAACTAAGGTCACCAATTTTATTTAATATAGAAAATATGTTTATTGTAAATGAATGTTACATTGATAGAAAGGCGGAACCTACGGCTATTTTTCAACGTAATGACCATTGCAATTGATGCACTTTTGCATGCGCTGTGGCAGTTTTTGTATACCCTTGTCATAGCACTCTCCCGCCAAGTTGCGTAGGTAGCGCTCAACCTCGTTTTTCAAATCATAGTCGGTCTATAAATGTGTTCCACCCAGGTGTGACTTCAACTAAGGAAACAGATGATAATCACTAGGTGCTAAGTCTGGACTGTAGGGCGGATGGGTTAGAATGTCCCATCCGTTTATGGTCCTCGGTGAGCATTTTGTGGACCCACCTCGCACACACACTCGGCCCAAATGACCTTGCTGTCGACGGGCCCTAAAGCACCACACACTCACTCACTCACTCACCTCGCACACACATTGCGACAATGCAAATTTTCGGTCAAAGTCTTGTCAATCGTAGCCTAACTGGCTTCAGTAATATGTTCGTACAGCTCGCGAACTGTCACACGCCTATCTTTAAGCATTTCTCGCTCCACAATTGCAATTGTTTCGCTAAAACCGAAGGCCAACCAGAACGGTGTTCGCCATTGACGTCTCTACGTCCGTCTTTGAACTCTCTGACCTAATTTCCCTCGTTGTTGAGGTCCATACACTGTGGCCCATAGACTTCGCCTAACTGACGATGAATATCTGTGGGGGTAGTGCCCTTGGCACTCAAAAAACGTGGAGTGGTTATATTGGGTGAAGGCAGATTTATGTCATACGATGCGTCGAAATATTTGAAGTAGGAATCGTAGTCGTGAGGTCCACGCCTCACACGCGCGAACGGCTTCGCGTTTCCCTCGGTGTGGCGACGCGTGGAGAAGCCAAACCTTACCTCGATGTAGAAGCGATGAACTCTCCTGTCTCGAGACCATGAAGATGATTGTCTCGAAGATTTCTCTGAATTTTCCTTCCGGTAGCTGCGGCGAGCGATGAGATGTGAAACCTCAATGTCGTGGTATCGATACAAAAGAGAATTTGCGTTTGGGCAACTATGAAATAAAATTATGAACACCGTTCACTTTACATGTACTTATTTCTCGACATCTTTTACTTCACAAGCGACGTTTTCACTCGTATAGAACTTTAGTAACTTTTAATTTTCTCCTTCGCTTTGCGAGTGATGCAACTGTTCTCCACTTATGTTATTTCTCGTCGCGTCGCGTATTCAGCGTATATTTTAATCGTTTATTACACGTTAATGAACGGCGAACTCCACTAACGTCCTGTAGTTTTCAAGAGCTTTTACCAAAAACACGGCGACACGCTTCGAGAGTACAAGCAAGAAGAAGAAAGAAATTTAAGTATAAAATTATTGGTTATTTTCCCTGTTTTGTTGCTAGGTTACCGAAATACTAAATTTTGATTGGTCCGACGTCACAATTTGTGTAGATTTAGTTTCCGGAACTTTCTGAATTTGGGATTTCAATAAACCTAAGCATTCGTTGCATCATCTACATGGTCTGCTTGGTTATTAATTTACATTGAATTTCAGATGGCCATGTTAACTTTATATGTCCATTTATTGAATTTTAAAATATATTTGCAGACCAGTATGCAATATCAGCTTTAAACGAATCACTGCACGCAACTCGCACTTGGCGGCGGAAGTGATAGGAAGCTCCATCGCAAATGGCTGCCCAGCCAGTACTAATGGTTGAAACGGGTTCATTGTAGTGGGGATTTGAAGGGGTGAAATCAAGCTATAGGCCAGTGTTGCCGGATCTCACGTAACAGCGTTCCTCACGGCTCCAGACCTTAGTTTACGGAAACGCCTCGTATTTGCAACTCTATCCTTAACACAAACCACCTCACTTTTCTATATACGATTAAATTCACTAATATTTTGATTTAAAATAACTCTGTCATTTATTTATCAACTCACACATGAGTTTTACTGTATTAGTATTTGCACTAGTACGTAATTCAGATAAATTAATTTTAGATTTCTTAGTTTACTGCCTTTATATGTGCTTCAAAATATAAAAACCACAAGACACTTTACTTCCCCGTGATAAGTATTTTTGATCCCAAAGCCCTAAACACTGTTTATAGTTAAATTTCGCTATTTTAATAGTATTAAGATAAGAATTTATTGGAAATTATTTGGAAACGTTAGTGGAAGCTGAACACTGAATTTTAACCTGTTATTGAATAGGAGGAAACGAAGGACCAGGAGTGTTATTAGTGAGTTTAAGTACGATAATAGTAGCCCAAAATAATAATAAAAATGTTATTTGAATAGTAAATTCTCTAAATATGATTTAAACAACAAATTATATAAATTGTCTAATATGGTAATGCCTTGGCGTAATGGGCTAAGCCATCATGCCTTGTCTACATGCCACGGAAAGCGGCACGGAATCGATGCCACCCCTGGGGTGGGGGTTTTAAATCTGGGGTATAGGACCGGTGCCTAATCAGCATCGTGAGGAATTTCAGGAGCTTCCGTTAGGTAAGTGACCCTGGTCAAGAAAGCCAACATTCCGGCTCGATGTTGCCGAGATGCTGACCACATCTCCCCCCGTATCGGTTGGATGAGCGCCCACCTCTACCTTGCATATGTGGGCGAGAGTCTGGCTGTCTGGTTGGCAGATCCTGGCCCTATATGGGCTCTCGCACCATGCGTTACGTTGGGTTAATATGGTAATGAATAGTAGGTCAGCAAAGTTGTTGTGAACCAGTGAGAATTTATTGAATTACCATAGAAACGGCAAATTCAATACTTTCAGATTAGTCAGAGTTAGTGTATTTCTGTGTACGCTATGCCCAGCACAAGTAGGCAAGCTAGAGGAATGTGTAACGTAATCACTTTTGCTGTCCGTTCAGTGGTTTTTTTTTTTTTGTAATTTTAAGTCCTCCAACGATAAGTCATATCGGACGATTGTCCGTACAGTGCTAAGGCTCGCCTTCCGAGTATGACAAGATTGCTAGGTTTGTTTAAAATACATAAGAGTTGTCACATAATTCCCCCATACATAATACCTATCACTTCATTTATTGCAACAAGCATTAGATGCGGCATAATGGCGACTCATATACAATCTCATACACTCATTTCCTGGTAAGCAAATCCATTAACAGAGCAGATTAACAGTCAGCTCTCCCCTTCATTTCTCTCTTGCTTTCTTGTGCTGGGCAGACAGTATGGACGTCTTCGAGTTGAGAAGTAAAACCTCATCAGTGTGAGGGAAGTCGATTTAAAGTTATAATTGAGAAGATGTTTGTAAAATTGTTCATTAATTCAAGTTACAACGCGTCTTTGCTAACTTAGTATTAAATTAAATTAAAAATTGGAAAATTTAAAAATAATTTTAACGATTATTTCAATTCATTTAGTAAATTAGTTACATTTCCCGACCGACACAAAACTCAAGGTAAGGGGTATTTTTAAAGATGTTCACGGTCTCATCCTGAGACCCTGGGTCTGAGCAAAACTCAGATTAAAACGGCTGCGAGATCCGGAACATCGGCACCATTCCCAAGGACAGGTCGCAACTGGGGAAAAGCAGCATCCCAAACCTCAGATTCTGTCGTAAATGTCTGCTAAACGTGGTGCAGAATCACCTCATTTCATTCGGAATCCTGTCACAACCCCACTATTTCACTGTATTATGATCATTAACTGTAACTTCCAATTTAACATTGATTTGCCAATATTACATAGTGGCTAAACTATACTAAATATTAAAGTAAAACTGATCTTACTTCTTTGTCACCTTCTGACACTTTATAGCACCTTTTCATGTCACCCTCTGTAATTGTTTTCTTAAACAACTCCCTGGTTAGTATAATGAAGATAGGCCGTTCAAGTAATCCCTCATCACTTCACTTCTACGTTGAACATAATGCTTCATTCCTGTTTCCTTCTATAATCCACACCATCTTATCCATCCTTCTGCGTGGATGCTCAGACTGTTGCAACCTGAAAAGCCTGGGATGGCGGAACATTGCTTCCAGCAAGACTCTAGTGCTAGCTTCGGTCTCACGGCCGCACCGTGGCTCAGTGGTTAGACCTCTTGGTTCTCACCAAGGCGGGCCGGTTTCGATCCCAGGCGACCGCAAAGTGAGATTTGTTGTGGACAACATGGCGCTGGGGCGGGTTTTCTCCGGAATCTCCGGTTTCCCCCGCCATCTCTTTCCACCGGTGCTCCATCTTCATCTCATGTATCATCAGTGTCATCGCCTGCGGTGCCGTATGTAGTAAAAGCGGGCGTTAAACAGTACACAGTTTTCGGTCTCACCACTATTGTGGCAAAATGCAGTGGCTACTGGGAGCGCAGAGTTAAGGAGGCGTTGGCTATCTCGGCAGAGAGAGTCACTTGCATTCGTTTCTTCTAATCTCCATATATCTCTCATTCCTATTTTTTCCATAATTCCTCCTATATCTGCCCACCAACTATTTGAGTTCTTTAATACTTTTTGCTGTCTCATGCATAATTTCATAATTTCCCCTTCTATTTAAACAAACACCTAAACTAAAATTTTATTATTCTTTCCATTATTATTCCATTTCTTCTTGTCTTTCCTAATTCCATTAAAGCTACTTCCCTAGGTGCTGACCTTGGTAAACCTAGTAGCTCTTTACAAAACCTTCTTGTACTTTTTGTTTACCTCTGTGCCGCCCCCCAGATCTCACTGCATACAACATTTTGGATTCAACTAGTGCTTCGTACATTCTTTCTAACCAATTGGTTGTCATTTCTAGTTTATATTTGCATATTCTTATTCCAATTATTACCGCCCTTCCTTTTGCTTCAGTTTTTCTCCTATGTGCTCCCCACTTTCCACTGTTATTCAAACTTACTCCTAAGCATTCAAATCCATTGACTTCTTCTACCCTTTTGCGACTTAGTACCAATTCTTCATCCTTTTTTAGTTTAACTCCCTTCTTGAAGACCATAACTTTCGACTTATTTATGTATATTTTTGTTCCTCATTCTTCACGAAATTTCTGGATGTCATTTACTGCCTTCTGCAATCCTACTACCGTTATAGATCCTACCATTAAGTCATCCGCATACAGCAGTCCAGGAATTTCTTTGTTTGCTAATACCTGACAGTGCTGATTTCCTTCTTTAACCTTGTCTATTATCTCATCTATAAATAAGTTAAATAAAACTGGACTCATTTTGCATCCTTGTTTAGGCCTATTTTTTGTTCTGTCATCTCTGTAATTACATTCTTTCCCACCTTGTGCAAAACTTCACTCCTTCATAGATTTTCTCTACTTCTTTTATACATTTTCTACTTAAGATGATAACTGCGATAAGTAAGATTTTAGTAGACACACGTGTTGGATTCTAGCTTTAACTGTGAGCGTAGTGTGAAGCAATACATTAAAGAAGGCACTGTACTCATTAAATAGAAACTTGCGTAGCTTGCGCAAGATACAAAATACTGACCAAAATGGTTTGAGCTAAGCGTGTGTTGGACATTATTGGCAGGTAAGAAATGTATGGAAGGAATGTCAGCTGAGATCTGAGAAAGCTCATATAATCGAGGGTAGGTCAAAAAGTAATGCTTCCTATTCTTTTTTCTCCTTTGATTGCCAAGACAACTGAATCCAATTTACATAGCTTGAAAACTACTACACTGACGATTAATTTGTCACTATTCAATATAATCTCCGTCCTTTTCCACAGTTTTGGTCCACCTTTTAACTAGGGAATGCATTCCAGTGTGGTAAAACACACGGTTTTGCTTCCTAAGCCAATCACGCACGGACGTTTTCACAGCCTCCTCATCTTCAAAATGAATCCCACGATGAGCTTCCTTTAGTGACTCGAACAGATGGAAGTCTGATGGTGCCAGGTCAGCGCTGTATGGGTGGTGAGGTAAGACTTGCCATCCCAATTTCTCAATTTCTACAGTGGTGTAACGGCCTGTGTGTGGTCTTGCAAAAGAGGAACATCCGCCATATTTTTTGCTGGGCGAACTCGGCGAAGACGTGCTTTCAGCTTTATGTGAATTCTGACGTAATGGACAGAATTTATCGTGCATTCCTGCTCCAGAAAATCAATCATAAGCACACCCTCTGCGTCCCAAAACACTGTCACCATATCTTTTCCTGGCGACCGCTGAGTTTTGATGTTCTTTTCTTCGGTGACGTTGTGTGATGCCATTCCATTGACTGCTTCTTTGATTCAGGTTCAAAAATTAAACCCAAGTTTCGTCTCCAGTGACAATTTTTTTGTCAGAAGCTCCTCTCCCTCCAAATTGAAGCCTTGCAAGTGTTCGGAGGCTATTGTTTTCCTTGTTTCTTTGTTTTGGACGGTTAAAATTCTTGATACCGAACGTGAACAAACTTTTCAGTAAACCAGTTGTTGAATAATTGTCATTACACTGCCTTTACTGAGGGAGGTAATGCGACACAATTCACCTGTTGTTACCCGGCGATCACCACGAAATATTTCATCGACTCGCTGAATGTTGCATGGAGTCACTGCAGTCACCGGCCTGCCGCTTCGCTTTTCATCTTCCAATGGTGTTTGCCCTTGAGCTGCGTGACAGCGACGAACCAATCCTCTAACAGTGCTGACATCCAACGCTGCGTTACCATTCACATTTTTTAGCCTTTCGTGAATGCGAATTGGCGTTTCACCTTCCGGAGTCAAAAATTCAATCACAGAACGCTATCTAATACGAATGTTGATGTCAGTCATTTTGTAAGAGGATGCAGTGTGCCACCTGTTGACTTAGGAAGTTGCAACTGCAGGGCTTTGGAGAAGCAGTTTTGTGGAATTGTGTCAAATTCAAAGTTTTCACATAAGTTACTTCTTTAAGGGGAAAAAGGAGGCATTTCTTTCTTACCTACCCTCGTACATGGACACATAGCGTTTTTTGTTGTTTCCCATAGAACGGTACAGATCAACTCGTCATCATTACATTGGATGTTCTATGTCACTCATTTGATGTCGTTAGCATATTGTTTTCAGAGCTGTTTGGTCGCCTTTTATAATTCGCAGCCAATATCAGCAAGATTTATTTTGGCATATACTGCATCTGGCCAAAATCCTACCGCACAATACATTCCGAAGTTTGGAGTATCCTTCCGCAATCCTAGAATACTCTTCCAAAAGTTAAACTGTAGTCTATTTACATCATCTAACCTCTCCCATCCCCATAACTCACTTCCGGATAATATAGATGACCTAAGCGTTTACTAATACGTCGTTTGTAGTGTTTCACTGGCATATTTGGAACCCGGTTCAATAACCACAATAACTCTGAAAACTGTACAATCGCTTTTTGGATTAAAATGAAGCTTACTCTAGCTTAGATATACTTAAAATGATAGCTGTGATGCTCTGCTGGGTGGATTTGAGAAAGAATTAAAATCAAATAGGTATAGTCGCAGCATTTTGAAACAACGAGGTTTGAACTACGCTCCACAGGTGTTATACCATGATAATGCAGTAGGTGGTGACGAATATTCGCCGAACTTGGGAGCAACAGGATATTTTAGCATTTTATACTTCTAAAATTTCTCCAAATGTGAATAATGTATTCAGAAGAACACGTATGTGTTGTGTATCTCAGTGGTTTCCTCCTGCATCCATTTTAACACACGTAAACTATGCTAATAGTGCCAGTCAATTGCCTTCATTTGTACACAAACATTTGAAATAGGTTTTATTGCCATAATCAGCTGACAGTAAAATAACAGCATATTTATCCGTTATAGATATTAAATATTGTGATCCATACTTGAGACTCGATTTTCTGCAATATATAACCAAAGGCTGAACAGATATATCTGTATAGATATATAAAATGGAAAGTTCTTCAAAGAGTTCTATTTAACAGGAAAGTTTAACACTTTTTACATTAAATATATCAACTTTAATCATTTTTGCTTCTAAAACCATATCAAATATTAGGTTATCCGTTTACATAAGCATCGGCACCTGATAAGCCTGAATGAGCTGCAGTACTGCTCCTATTCCAATCTCAATTCTTTTATGTATGATTGTCATCACACCAGATGTGACATTATTATAACATGTCATTTATTCCTGCTTCTCACAAAAGCTGCAGAAGCTGTTGCACAACTTATGTCGACAAGTTGCTGTTTCACTTCTGTTAATCCTAACATTCTAATAAATAATATTCGTCGTATTCCATTTTGAAAATGGTTTGGCACACAGATGCAGCACTCGTTGGTCCTGCAACTGGCAACCCGACCACCGGCATGAGGTCCAGTTACGCACAGCAAGGACTGGTCGATCATCCACCGATAAGGAACGTTTTGTGCCCAGAATCATACATCCCTCAGAGGGTAAACATACTTTAACGTTCTTTTCTAAATAAAATAATAATTAAAATTTCAAGTCAAGATGCAGCAAAATACATTTTGAATAATGGATTACGGTAAATGTTATTTATTATGGATTGTTATTGACGTACGTTTTGAAGATGGACTTAATTATTTTATGAAGGTTATTAAAATGATTAATAACTTTGTGGCTCACGAGACCGGATTGTTACCTATCAGAGTTCCTTATTTCTTCTGCAGTGCTGTTGAATAGTAGTCCTATATAGTGTGCACACCCACACTTCCATGATGGGTAGCTGCGAATGAGTGCTCCACGCTTTAGTAAGAATGTGCTTTCTGGTCATACAGCTGCGAGGGCGAAAAAGATTTAACTTTTGACTAGATAGTTCACAGCGTAGGTAAGAACCGTTGAAGAAATTAGAATACTAATCTATCACACAATAAGTGTGATGGTATTTACATCAGGAGACCAAAACACTCCTGATCCCCAGTGTGAAACTAAATTCAGCCAATTCTTGCAACTAAATCCAGCCATCTTCATCCAAATATCTTCATGACCCCCTTTGAGATGCTTATACACCCAAAGACTTGAGTTTTGCCGAAAGCTTGGTTCTTGTATGCTTGCTGCACAAATTCAAAAGTTTCTGTAGCAGTTTTGTCTAACAGAACACAAAACTTTATTGATGCGCGTTGCTGCAGTTTCAGTTCCATGGTGGGTGCAGTAAACACGACCTCACGTATCGGGCTCTAACTCCCTACTGATTGACTCTGCATGACTGGCAATCACAGCACTGCTAAAGGAAGGATTCACCTCTCCACCACTAACAGCCATGGCGCTCCAGGGCCGTTTATTTAAAGACAATGTAAATTAGTTCGGTTATTTATTGAAGGACCTTCGTACGACTAGACAACAGAAGAAACAAAAACAAAACGGGTAACTGTATGGATATTATGACACAACCGCATTACAGTTGTGGAAATATTAACTGTAGCACTGTCAGGTCCTTCATAATTTTGTCTATGGCAGCTGTATACTTCAAGTTATACCAGCCCCTTTGTTGTTATCACATTGTTCCCAGCAATAAATATCTTTGTTGTAATTGTTTTGTCTTTACAATGAAGTCAGGATATATACAGCCAAAAGGACACCTGTGTGGACATTATGATTCAAACTCATAAGGCGGTATGAGAATTATTTATCTGAATAATTTGAAAAGTTCAAGAAAGCTAAAGTATGATTTACTGCAATATTATGTAATCAGCAAATAAGACTGAGGGTTAAACGATTGGAAATTCGCAAACCATTTGTGTTCGGAAATTGTAATAGAAGTAGAAAAAATCTGAACAAGTTATAAAGAGTAATTATAAAAAAATAGAATAAGAGTTGGGCGTGTTCAACAAATTTCAATGTACACAGAGTACCCTATTCTCATTCTGGCTAAAATCACCACCTTGGAACAATGCGTGAGAAGGTATTACGGACGAGAAAGAGTCGTCTCTATCTTGCTTTTGTTACCCTGAATTGTGCAATGTTCTCGAAATGTATTGTCATATATGTATATGTAGCATTTTATGACTATTATTTTTGACATCAATGTTCACACAATAAATATTTACTCGCTCCATTTGCATAAAAAATTTCCTTCAATTCACACAAGGATGCGGGTAAGATAAATACAGTTTTGTATGATGCATTTCATTTGATAAATATCTCGAAGTTAAGCTTACACATATATGGATTCGCATTCAGATGTTTGCTTGTCAGTGCCACCAAGCTAAACCATACAGCATTCCCACACAGAAGTACCGCATAATTGCCTAATCATGAACTTCTACACATAGATGGAACGGCTTCATTACGTGGAGCTAATTCTTGGAACACAATTAAATAACAGTGCTGAGCGATCCAACTGGATTGGCTGTCATAATTACTTGTCTATCAACAGAGAGCCATAAGCAAATGAAGCCATGCAAATTCTACCTTCAAACTATCTGTTTCTATAAATGCTTTCTTTCAAACTCTTATTCTTACATTGACACAGTGTGTACAGATAGTGTCGAGGAATAGGTCACATCAGGTAGAATTTCAAATGGAAATGTCACTCAAATTATTTTGAAGAGAAGGATACTCGTTTTTAGATACACTGTTTGGAAACAAATATGTATAATTTCCTTCTGTGCTGGGCGTGAAAGACCGCTTAATTTTTCTCAGAGGCCCCTTTATCAGATTTGAGGTTCCTTTACTGTCGTTGCCGTGACGTAGATAAGTATTGCGCTTTGCTCTCACCAAGCTGGCCCGGCAACGATCCCAGGCGACAGCAAAGTGGGATTTGTGGTGGACAACATGGCGCTGGAGCGGGAATTCTCCGGAATCTACGGTTTCCCCGCAATTTCATTCCACCGGTGCTGCATCTTCGTCTCCTGTATCATCAGTGTTACTGCCTGCGGTACCATATGTAGTAAAATTGTGCGTTAAACACTACACATTTCATTTCATTTTACTGTCGTAAATATAGAACACGGGAACACCAGAATTTCCGCACTTCCCCCAAGAAAGCTATGCTAAGTATTTATACCCCGGAAAAATTCATCAGGCTTAGCCGGATTTGAAGCTGGGATCGGAAACAATAGGCCAGCGTGTAACTTCTAGACTACGGAGAAGAACCCTTGGTCTACTTGAATCATATTCACCTATATAGAAAGTTGGGCAGGAATAAGCGCACTATTTTGATACCTAAATTATCACTAACCTCATTGATTTTACTGAAGGCAAAAACCCTTAATATTGTCTCTGCTGGGTTAGGTCCACTGATTTCAATGTGATATTTTGTAGATTTCCATACTCTTTGAAAATAGCTGGTTAAAACTCTTCTACGTATCACCGAAAAGGGTAATCATTTGAAGTCATATTATTTGGGTACAATTTTGGTTAGCATCTGGAACTACCTAGTACTGTCACCGTTACCGTCTTCCGGGAATTCGTCTCCTCCTCCGTAAATATTCCTTATTGATTTTATATTAGCTGTCGGAGTATCGGAGCTGTCCCTAAGGGCACCTGGCGTCCTCCATGGGCTTTCCATAGGGCAAGACCTAGAGACTAACAAGGCCCCCAACACCTTCTAGTCGTCTGGACTCAAGACGGGATGGAAGTGGATAGGCCACTTACGCGCGCCAACACCGAAGGCGAAGGCTACCGTTATGAGCTCGGTGGGACCGCCAGGCGATATAGCACGCCTTCTACTAGCTCTGCAGTCTAGTACCCGGGAATATTAATGGTTTCCGGCAACCCCGTCCGGAGGCGTACACGATTACCTACGGGTATCGGGTACCACTGCCTCCTCGAGACCAACTCAATCCGAACCACTCCTAAAGGGAGGGGTTGAATGTTCGGCCCGAGGTTCCTCTAGTAACGTCAGAGCTACTACGAGTGCTAGGGTTCCGCAGCGCCCGCATCACGGCAGCTGAAGGGGATGGATCCTCTCCCCTACGGGAATTTATACAAACACGTTAACAAAAAATAAAATCTTCGAGCACTCGTTTATTTTACAGAGAAGGTTGCGCTTGTGTTCAATCAATTTCTCTCATCGCGGAGCCGTTTTTGCAACACTAAGTATTAAAAGGTTTTCCAAATTTAAGCGACTTCAGTAGGTTAAAATGGTAGGTTCCAGCGCAGACCCAAATGAGCAAGATGGCGGCCATGCGCAATCGGTATGTTTAGTGGATTTAGACAGTGTTTAGGTAGGCAGTCAATCCTCTTAATTTGCTGTACCTTATAATGCTGTGTCCTGAGGTATGATCAGAGCTTGTCTTGAGCTATGATCTGAGGCTCTAGGGTTAAGGGCTGCAGGGTTTCTTAGGTAAAGTCTGTTGGTATGGGATGTTAATATCTGAAGGATCCGGAGGTTAGGTCCTGAGGTATGATCTGGGACTCTATGGTTAAGAGTTGCAGGGTTTCTTAGGTAAAGACTGTTGGTCTGGGAGGTTAATAGCTATAGGATTTAGAGGTTAGGTCTCGAGCTATGATCTGGGGCTCTAGGGTTAAGGGTTGCAGGTTTCAACAGGTAGGGCTGCAGGATTTAATGGTAAGCTCTTGAGGTATGATCTAAGGCTCTAGGGTTAATAGTTTCACAGGTGAAGTCTGTTGGTCTGGATGGTTGAGAGCTGTAGGATTTAGGGGCTTGGTCTCTATGTATGATCTGGGAGGGGGGGTCTAGTGCTAAGAGCTGCAGGTTTTTCACAGGTAGGGGTTGCTGGTCTGGGAGGTTAATAACTATGGCATTTGGAGGGTAGGTCCTGAAGTATGATCTGGGGGCTCTAGGGTTAAGAGTTTTCACAGGCGAAGTCTGTTGGTCAGGATGGTTGAGAGCTGTAGGATTTAGGGGCTTGGTCTCTATGTATGATCTGGGAGGGGGGGTCTAGTGCTAAGAGCTGCAGGTTTTTCACAGGTAAGGGTTGCTGGTCTGGGAGGTTAATAACTATAGCATTTGGAGGGTAGGTCCTGAAGTATGATCTGGGGGGCTCTAGGGTTAAGAGTTTTCACAGGCGAAGTGTGTTGGTCAGGATGGTTGAGAGCTGTAAGATCTAGAGGTTAGGTATCTATGTGTGATCAGGGGGGTTCTAGTGTTAAGAGCTTCAGGTTTTCACAGGTAAAGGTTGCTGGTCCGGGAGGTTAATAGCTGTAGGATTTGGAGGGTAGATCCTGAGGTATGATCTGGAGCTCTAGGGTTAAGAGTTGTAGGGTTCATAGCTAAATGTTGTTGGTCTAGAGGATAAAGGCCGTAGGGTCTTTTAACTACGTTTTATGGGCTGAGGTATGGTCTTATCATTTTGAAGTTCAGTTTGCTAGTCCAGCGATTAAAGGCGGTTAATCTCGAGGCAAGTCCTACAGTTATGCTTTACTATGTCATCCTATTATAAACTAACCTAACCTAATATACTCATTCAGTTCCACCTTCTTTCATCATTCTTTATTGTAACCTAGCTGTGTTTGGCTAGTGGCTTCCTTTGTTGCACCTGTTAACCTAATTGTTCTCTTTCCTTAACTTCCTCTATTCTACCACTTTAACCTAACCTAATATATCCCATGGTTTTAACTTCTTGATCATTGTTCAAGCTAGTTGATTCTGGTATTTGCATTCGTTCTCTTTTCTTAAGCTGCCCTGTTTTTACCTCCTTAACCTATCCTAAGCATGTTTCTTTTCTCATGCTAACTACTTGTATGTATGATGCAAATTTTTTAGACATATCGGTGTTAGAGCTATCTTTGTCACTGCAAGAGGTATATATGCTGATTACAGATCTTTATACAGTAAATTTAACCCTTTGTGTATCTGCTTCTCTTTTCCTAAAAATTGAGATTCTTTTGTTGCTAGGGTTTCTTGTTTTTCGTACCTTCTCTATGCTTTCAGGAACTCTATTCTACCTTGTTATGTTATGAGGTCTTATGCTTATATCTTAGGCTTTTTGATTAAGCCTTTTGATCTGAAAGACTATGTATTTTGGCTATGTTCCTCATCTCTTATGGTCACATGGTTAGGTCTTGAGGCATGATCTTAGGGCCTGGGGTTTAAAGGATATAAGTCTCATAGCTTAAGCTCGTAGGTCTAAAGGTTAAAGACTGTAGGTTTAGTGGTTAGGTCGTATGTATTCAAGGTTAGATCTCTCGGTCTAGAGTTTAAGGCTGTAGGATCTGAAGGTTACGTATGGAGGTATGATCTGAGGGCTCTATGGTTAAGAGTTTTAAGCTTCATAGCTAAAGGTTGCTGGAGAGGAGGTTAAAAGTTGTAGGATCTGGAGGTTAGGTATTGAGGTATGATCTCCGAGCTCTAGGATTAAAAGCTATAGGCTTCATAGCTAAAAGTTTGCCAGCTACAGATATCTTCTTTACTGTTAGAGGTATATTTGCAATGGTCTAGGCGTACAGTTTTCTTACATTTTTTCATGCAGATTGATGTCTTCGTACTCTTGTGTCTTTTTCAAGCTTTTACCCCCTATGCATCGTCTTGTAATAAGTCGTTACGCTAAACCAATGTTCTAATGCTATTTCCAAGCTTTTTCAGATGTTATGAGGTTTATGCGCGTTTCAGGGATATTTTAGACCAAGTTACGTTACTTAATTCATTTTATAACTAATTAAGAAGGTTTTTCAAGGATATTTCAGATTACGAGATAGTAGCTACTTTTTAAATTTACCTATTTTAACATTAACTAAAGTGTGTTCAGTTAGCTTATGTGGTGAGGTAGACGTCCCTCGTCTTTTTCTCTGGACTTGGGACCAGCGTCAGAATTTGTTTTCTGAACGGTAGACTTAACGCCCTCCTCTGCTCTTATTATTCAGCTGTTTTCATGCTTAGATGTTTTAATGCTACGTTCTAGTGTTTATTTCTCGGAATGAAAATTATTTTATTTTTTTTGTGCTCTAGGGTTCCTTCTTTCTTTCGCCGTTCAAAAGACGGTAATGTCCATGGGCATATGTGGATACTCCATCATCTGCAATTACTCTCTTGTCATCATGTGGAGATAGGGATATTTTGTTCACTTCCACTGACGTAACATTATGTTGACGGGACATAATTAGGTTCATTGGCGTTCTTATGATTTCTCTGCTTTTAAGACAGTCCACATAGCTCTCAAAGGTTATGTACTGTTTAATGGCACTATGTTTTATGCCTTTTATCTTCTTGATTATGCCTCCATCGATATCGAGTGCATACATCTTCGGTCTCAGTCCAACAAAACGACGAATGATTTTTCCATTGGCTTCATCTTTAAATTTTCCCAACACTTTCCTGTTTTTTGTAGAATGGCATATATGGTCGCTAGGATAATCAGCAGTATCCAGATGTTCCAGAAAACGTAACTGGTATATGTCTCCGGTAGTCACACGATGGATGAAAGAGTCAGTATCCATGTACATGAGCTTCAGATTTTCAAGCCCGTAATACGGCATTAGCACATCATAATGATACCAATACATCAAGGTCTTCGAGATATCCAGCACACACATCCCAATGTATATAGGCTTGTTGAGGACTATCTCTCGTGACGCTATGTGTACTGCAACCAGATTAGGTCCATATATAGTTCTATCAATAAATGTAGGCTTAGCAACCAGTTTTTCCAATGTCTTCCAATCGGTGACAAGTCGTATATTCAGTCGGTTTCTGATGTTTTCCATAGTTTTGCCAAACATGGCATTGTTGAAAAGCTTGTAAAGATCCTTCTCGAAATCATTTCTCGATCCTTGTCGTAGCCGGTTATTGAATTCCACATAAGGCTTTAACCAACATGACTGTTGAAATTGTAGCACCCAATGGATTTTAGTCAGTTGTAACCCATGACTAAGGGCTTGCTTCAAGGTCATGTAATGCACCACATACCTAGTTCGTGATCCAAGGTGAGGAATTAGTTTCCTTGTAGAAGAACCCGGGGGCTTGATACACTCAGGTAGGAACGTTAAATCATTGTGCAGGTCATGGAGTTCTGTAGGATATTGAAGGTCCACTTCTAAGATGTATCCGAGAGGGTCATCTTCTCGTAGTATATCTAGGTTGATATCTTCAGGAGAAACCCACTTAAAACCCCCGTAAGCAAGGGGCTTTCCCATAGCCCACGCATATTGATTATTTGCATCCTCCTACGTAATATATTGAGAGGGTTTACTTGAGTCATACTCCTTCATGTAGTGATTGTTCGCTTCTGCATACCGATGAGAAACTTGGCATAATCCTCCTCTTATACCTGCTTCAACCATGAGTAGCTGTTCATAATCCTGTAGTAATTCCAGTTCAATTCCTGTGTACAACAGCATTGCATCCCACGTAAGTCCGGGTGATGTATAATAATGTGCGGGATCAACTTTATGGGTTTTCAGGGTCTGCTCTCTGAATGTTTCAAACACATCTGCTAGTAGAGGGACATCCGAAGTTAAGTAGAGGTCACTGTAGTCGCCTAGTGTTCTGATGTTGAAGTGACTCCATACGGTTTTTGCATGCTGATACTCTGCATCACTAATTTCTTCTCTGTTTAACTTACTGTAGAATGCTTCTCTCGGAGGAAGTTCTGTCTCACTCAAAACATCCCATGATGTAACGTAATCATAGGGAAACACGCCTTTACGCATCATCAATTCGATCTTCTCTGCTCCAAAGTACTTCTGGGTTTCAGGATATGATGTTAGATTTTTTGCTAGTTTATCCAAGCTGGTACTAAGGAAGCGATAGGTATCCACAAAACGAAGTTTAATGTCACCAACATACTTGGAAAATGATATATAACTTTCCTCAGAGCTAGGAATAACTTCTACTCTATCGCTAGTACAGCCTAACTCCTTAACAATGAAATGGGAGTCATATCCACTCAGGTTATGTATGAAGACAGGAATATAATTAGGCGTTTTACACGTTAGATTACACTGATTATGTAGACTTCCTCGATATTCACCACCTATATGATCATGATCTCGTACTTTCCAGTTATCGTCGGTAAATTCTTTACCACATAAGTAGCATTCTGTAGAAGATTCGAATGATTTTTGTTGCTTATCTGTCAGAGTTAATGGAGCACCAGTTTTGTATACAGCATTAATTTTCTTTGCGAGAGAACTTACATACTCCATAAACTTCAGTGCAGCATCATAACCCCGATATACATAGGGTTCAGTAGGAAGATCAGTCTGTAAACCTTCAATTGTAGCTGAGGATTTAACGTAAACACAGAAACTCATAGGAATATGCTTCTGATATGGAACTGTATAAGACGTTTCGGCATTAGAAGAACACCCGTGGTAAGGGGTAAGAATGCTTTCAAAGTCAGCGTATATGACATAAGGTAATTTCAACATCCTTTCATGATTCTTGAATCTAACAATAGATTTCTCCTTAGTTGGCATAACAATCTTAGCAACTCCGTGTTAGCTGCATAATTTTCTATGTTCATTTAACCTCTCAACTCCCCCATTTCGATAATCAAAGTGCGTAAAACAGCGCTTGCAGATGTAGAGTTTTCCCTCACATTTGGTTTTTTGTTGATGAATAAGTCTCTCGAAATTCTTTATATAAACGTAATAATGACGTCCAGCTGAATTGCTTAATAGAAGCAGGTCGCGATGCTCAGTCAGTTCTTCATTGACAATTTTCATAGGAAACACTTGATTCTTTTCATCCAGCCCGAAAACATTTATAGAGATGTTATTTTTTCGTTCAAATTTTGGGATGTCACTCAAACTCATAGGAAATGAGACGCAGCTAAAGTCATATCTTTCTTGAAGATTCTTATACTTGCTAACACGTTGAGGATCCTTGTGAATGAACTTGGCAAGTACGGCGTACATAAAACATTTCTCATCATCATAGTTATGCGGATTTATACAGGCTCCTTTAGCTCCAACAATAGCCGGTAGAGGGATGTAACTGCTCCACTTTTAGACCATTATTCTTGTTGATCCTAACACGCACACCATCAACAGCTAATAAAGCCCAGCTGCTTCCTTTAAGTTGACTTTCCTCCATTTCAGTACAAAGTTTCTTGAATTTACTTTCCAATATGGCGTCCAAGTCACTTTCTAAAAATATTGCTTGATTTGGTGTTTTAAAGGCTTTATCAGCAGTGTCACCAACGGCATTCACAAACCGACATTCAGCCATGAGGGTTAATTTTCACACTTTTATGCATCCTCAGTTGCTTCTGAACTGCTTGAATTATCCGCTGTTTTGATTCCTGGAGATATGTATTCAGGTCTTGGCATGTAGAGCACTGGATGAAATCTGATTTCAGTCGATCCTAGAAAGCTGTTTCATATTCTACGACATCGTCTTCATCAGGAACCATTAACAGCAATTTATGTTTTGTAGGCTCGATCTTGAGTTTCTTAGCAGCAGTTATTCTCTCGCATCGTTCTTGATGAGTATCTCTGCGATTCTCAGTATCATAAACATTACCACAATGGTTACATTCGTAAAACCGGCCACATACCAGCTCATGTCACTTTTTATTGTAGCTTTTCAGGAAACTCTTTGCACATTTGCTACACCTATTTTCAGGTATAGTGTCTAACAGAGCTTCCATCGCTATAGTTTTTTGTTGTGTGCAGGCTAATTCTCGGGGAATATGTTGCCAAGTGAGTGTCTTGATACACTTTTCACTTCTCTTCTTCACCTTGATAAGTTATCAGCGCTACTGATGATGAATTTCACTGTAGAAGCTGCTCCGCTATGCTATAAACACACTAGCGTAATTACAATCTAAGATCGATCAAGCCCTCTTTATACACTTAGCACAGACCTAATAGAAAACTTCATCATCTCCTCCACCAACGGGATTCGAAGGTGGCACTCCTATAGGAGAAAACCTAAAGGAAAACTTCATCACACCACCACCACCACCACCACCTTTGTAGTTCGAAGGTGGCGCTCCTATCGGAGAAAACCTAAAAGAAAACTATTATCTTGCTACCACAGGGGTTCGAAAATGCTTCTACTATTGGAGAAAACCTAAAAGAAAACTCTATTAATTTTCCAGTTTTCGATTATTCTTTAACTACTATACAATTCACATGACAGAAAAAATCAGACAAATAAAAATTGAAAAAGAAATAAATAGCTAGATTTGAAGATAAAGTTTAGACAATTCAAACGAGTATAAACACGACTAAGCTCCGCCTTTTAGTTTTAAAGTTACATTAGGAGCTCCCATTGCCACCCGTAGACACCTCTCCGTCATCTTCAACCACGTGTTCTTGATTCTTTTCACACATATCTTAACATAACAAGTCTATTTTTCTCAAGTTCATCTATTACACCGTTTAACTGATCCACGGGGCACCCTTAGAATCCTTCACTTCATCCTCAAACACGCCTTCTTGAACCCTTTTGATATATTTTAACCTATTTATGTTTGTTGCTACGGGCATCCGTTCTCTTTTCTTAAGTTAAATTATTACGGTCATCTTGTTATGTCTGAGTCTCATGCTTATATATTAAACTTTGTGATTAAGTATTTTGATTTGAAAGTCTATGTAAATCGGTTAAGGTAAACATCTCTTCTCAACATGAGACGCCCGCCTCGGTAGCGTAGATGGTAGCATGTCTGCCTCACGTTCAAGAGGTCCCGAGTTCGAATCTCGGTCAGGGTGAGTTACCTGGATAAGGTTTTTTCCGCGGTTTTCCCTTATCTTTACAGACGAATGTCGGGTAGCTCTAAGCTCCATGGACCCTGGACACATTTGAGCATCATATCACCCATTTCATTCATCGTCCGATATGACTTAAGGAGTTGGAGGACGTAAACTTACAAAATTACAAATTACAAATTATAATCAACATGAGACAAGTCATGATGTATGATCTTATGGGGTGAGCTTGTCAACACGCCTAAAAGCATTTATATTCAAAGGTATTTAAATTATCTCACCGAGATTTGAACCCTGATCCAAAGGCGTAAATTACCATTTCAACAACAATTCAGACCTAAAGTATATATGTATACGCTATTTCATTGCGCTAACGTTATTAGTTCAAGAGTTACTTAAGATTCAAGTTATTGCGACAGAAGCGGTTATCGAACCACGGGTCTGTAGGATACGGAATCATAAATCATTCACAGCATATGTTGAATGAAAAAAAACCTGCGCTTTCCCCTGCTGTTCTATGTGCAATAGATCAGAAATAGAACACAATTACATAATTCAATGGACGATGGGAACTGAACCAGGGACCCTTGAGCTACACGTTGTCAGCATATGATTAACTATGAGAAGCATAGCCATATAAAGGTTATTTCACTTCTCTAGACCCAGTGGTTACAGAGATTTTTAAATTAAACAATTCAGGACTCGAACTAAGGACTACAGGTATACAGCATAAACCCTGTGGACCCCGCTAACCATATGTAAGTAATAAAGTTTATCAGAACTCTCAATCATAATTAGTTTCGGAGTTATTCCAATATAAGCAGTACTCTTTTGTGCAGAGTTTGATTAGGGACCATTGATAAAACTACAAGTCACAGACAGTCAGTAAGGGCATGGACACCCCTTACCAGGCGGTAGAAAGGCAGCATACATCATCTACCCTACTCATGTTTCCCACGGTTCAGACACCCTCTTGTGCAGCTGTCTTGTGACAAGGGTTTGACAAGGGTTTGACAGGTGATTAATCAAGGAGTAGTATAATTACCTTCGTTCCATTCCAGATGTTCAGTCCCAACCCTCCCCCACATGCCTCAGACACCTGTCGAGACATGTCTCCCAACCCCTCTTCCCCCTCCCCCTCGCTGTATCTAGAAGGAAGGTTCTTATGCTACCCCTTGATTAATCTTCTCCTGAAGATATCAACCTAGATATACTACGAGAAGATGACCCTCTCGGATACATCTTAGAAGTGGACCTTCAATATCCTACAGAACTCCATGACCTGCACAATGATTTACCGTATCAAGCCCCCGGGTTCTTCTACAAGGAAACTAATTCCTCACCCTGGATCACGAACTAGGTATGTGGTGCATTACATGACCATGAAGCAAGCCCTTAGTCATGGGTTACAACTGACTAAAATCCATCGGGTGCTACAATTTCAACAGTCATGTTGGTTAAAGCCTTATGTGGAATTCAATAACCGGCTACGACAAGGATCGAGAAATGATTTCGAGAAGGATCTTTACAAGCTTTTCAACAATGCCATGTTTGGCAAAACTATGGAAAACATCAGAAACCGACTGAATATACGACTTGTCACCGATTGGAAGACATTGGAAAAACTGGTTGCTAAGCCTACATTTATTGATAGAACTATATATGGACCTAATCTGGTTGCAGTACACATAGCGTCACGAGAGATAGTCTTCAACAAGCCTATATACATTGGGATGTGTGTGCTGGATATCTCGAAGACCTTGATGTATTGGTATCATTATGATGTGCTAATGCCGTATTACGGGCTTGAAAATCTGAAGCTCATGTACATGGATACTGACTCTTTCATCCATCGTGTGACTACCGGAGACATATCCCAGTTACGTTTTCTGGAACATCTGGATACTGCTGATTATCCTAGCGACCATATATGCCATTCTACAAAAAACAGGAAAGTGTTGGGAAAATTTAAAGATGAAGCCAATGGAAAAATCATTCGTCGTTTTGTTGGACTGAGACCGAAGATGTATGCACTCGATATCGATGGAGGCATAATCAAGAAGATAAAAGGCATAAAACATAGTGCCATTAAACAGTACATAACCTTTGAGAGCTATGTGTACTGTCTTAAATGCAGAGAAATCATAAGAACGCCAATGAACCTAATTATGTCCCGTCAACATAATGTTACGTCAGTGGAAGTGAACAAAATATCCCTATCTCCACATGATGACAAGAGAGTAATTGCAGATGATGGAGTATCCACATATGCCCATGGACATTACCGTCTTTTGAACGGCGAAAGAAAGAAGGAACCCTAGAGCACAAAAAAAATAAAATAATTTTCATTCCGAGAAATAAACACTAGAACGTAGCATTAAAACATCTAAGCATGAAAACAGCTGAATAATAAGAGCAGAGGAGGGCGTTAAGTCTACCGTTCAGAAAACAAATTCTGACGCTGGTCCCAAGTCCAGAGAAAAAGACGAGGGACGTCTACCTCACCACATAAGCTAACTGAACACACTTTAGTTAATGTTAAAATAGGTAAATTTAAAAAGTAGCTACTATCTCGTAATCTGAAATATCCTTGAAAAACCTTCTTAATTAGTTATAAAATGAATTAAGTAACGTAACTTGGTCTAAAATATCCCTGAAACGCGCATAAACCTCATAACATCTGAAAAAGCTTGGAAATAGCATTAGAACATTGGTTTAGCGTAACGACTTATTACAAGACGATGCATAGGGGGTAAAAGCTTGAAAAAGACACAAGAGTACGAAGACATCAATCTGCATGAAAAAATGTAAGAAAACTGTACGCCTAGACCATTGCAAATATACCTCTAACAGTAAAGAAGATATCTGTAGCTGGCAAACTTTTAGCTATGAAGAGCTTTTAATCCTAGAGCTCGGAGATCATACCTCAATACCTAACCTCCAGATCCTACAGCTTTTAACCTCCTGACCAGCAACCTTTAGCTATGAAGCTGAAAACTCTTAACCCTAGAGCCCTCAGATCATACCTCCATACGTAACCTTCAGATCCTACAGCCTTAAACTCTAGACCGAGAGATCTAACCTTGAATCCATACGACCTAACCACTAAACCTACAGTCTTTAACCTTTAGACCTACGAGCTTAAGCTATGAGACTTATATCCTTTAAACCCCAGGCCCTAAGATCATGCCTCAAGACCTAACCATGTGACCATAAGAGATGAGGAACATAGCCAAAATACATAGTCTTTCAGACCAAAAGGCTTAATCAAAAAGCCTAAGATATAAGCATAAGACCTCATAACATAACAAGGTAGAATAGAGTTCCTGAAAGCATAGAGAAGGTACGAAAAACAAGAAACCCTAGCAACAAAAGAATCTCAATTTTTAGGAAAAGAGAAGCAGATACACAAAGGGTTAAATTTACTGTATAAAGATCTGTAATCAGCATATATACCTCTTGCAGTGACAAAGATAGCTCTAACAGCGATATGTCTAAAAAATTTGCATCATACATACAAGTAGTTAGCATGAGAAAAGAAACATGCTTAGGATAGGTTAAGGAGGTATAAACAGGGCAGCTTAAGAAAAGAGAACGAATGTTAATACCAGAATCAACTAGCTTGAACAATGATCAAGAAGTTAAAACCATGGGATATATTAGGTTAGGTTAAAGTGGTAGAATAGAGGAAGTTAAGGAAAGAGAACAATTAGGTTAACAGGTGCAACGAAGGAAGCCACTAGCCAAACACAGCTAGGTTACAATAAAGAATAATGAAAGAAGGTAGAACTGAATGAGTATATTAGGTTACGTTAGTTTATAATAGGATGACATAGTAAAGCATAAATGTAGGACTTGCCTCGAGATTAACCGCCTTTAATCGCTGGACTAGCAAACTGAACTTCAAAATGATAAGACCAGACCTCAGCCCATAAAACGTAGTTAAAAGACCCTACGGCCTTTATCCTCTAGACCAACAACATTTAGCTATGAACCCTACAACTCTTAACCCTAGAGCTCCAGATCATACCTCAGGATTTACCCTCCAAATCCTACAGCTATTAACCTCCCGGACCAGCAACCTTTACCTGTGAAAACCTGAAGCTCTTAACACTAGAACCCCCCTGATCATACATAGATACCTAAGCTCTAGATCTTACAGCTCTCAACCATCCTGACCAACAGACTTCGCCTGTGAAAACTCTTAACCCTTGAGCCCCCCAGATCATACTTCAGGACCTACCCTCAAAATGCTATAGTTATTAACCTCCCAGACCAGCAACCCTTACCTGTGAAAAACCTGCAGCTCTTAGCACTAGACCGCCCTCCCAGATCATACATAGAGACCAAGCCCCTAAATCCTACAGCTCTCAACCATCCTGACCAACAAACTTCGCCTGTGAAAACTCTTAACCCTAGAGCCCCCAGATCATACTTCAGGACCTACCCTCCAAATGCTATAGTTATTAACCTCCCAGACCAGCAACCCTTACCTGTGAAAAACCTGCAGCTCTTAGCACTAGACCCCCCCCTACCAGATCATACATAGAGACCAAGCCCCTAAATCCTACAGCTCTCAACCATCCAGACCAACAGACTTCACCTGTGAAACTATTAACCCTAGAGCCTTAGATCATACCTCAAGAGCTTACCATTAAATCCTGCAGCCCTACCTGTTGAAACCTGCAACCCTTAACCCTAGAGCCCCAGATCATACCTCGAGACCTAACCTCTAAGTCCTATAGCTATTAACCTCCCAGACCAACAGTCTTTACCTAAGAAACCCTGCAACCCTTAACCATAGAGTCCCAGATCATACCTCAGGACCTAACCTCCGGATCCTTCAGATATTAACATCCCATACCAACAGACTTTACCTAAGAAACCCTGCAGCCCTTAACGCTAGAGCCTCAGATCATAGCTCAAGACAAGCTCTGATCATACCTCAGGACACAGCATTATAAGGTACAGCAAATTAAGAGGATTGACTGCCTACCTAAACACTGTCTAAATCCACTAAACATACCGATTGCGCATGGCCGCCATCTTGCTCATTTGGGTCTGCGCTGGAACCTACCATTTTAACCTACTGACTTCTTAGTTCACTTATTATTTGGGACATTGATGAAAACGCCAACTCGCAAGAGTACGAAGTACAAAATGGAACCAAACACTTCAACGCCTCGATTTTTAATTGCGAGTATTCTATTTTTCTTTTTAAACAAAAGGTATCCTAATTTCCAGACTTAAGTTCCAAGTGTAACCTCCTATCGGCAGATATTTCTAGCAGATTTTTTTATCTGGCTTGTTAAATTTGCCTCATTTATAGCTGCATTTAAAACCGGATTAAAGATCCATCTATGCCCAGTGTTATCCGATATATCTTGCACTAAGCAGTAATGACAATCCTTTCTTAAAATTATCTATCACCACTTACATACCAGATATATGAGTTCATCATGAGTTCATCTCGCTTCCGATTTCTTCACGAAAATGAATCAAAGCTGCTTTGATATATAACTGATGACCACAAATCAATTTTTAGATAGCCATGCAGATTGTCTTTTGCTGTAACGACATTCTCATCCTGCCCTTAAATACTTTTATCGTGTTGTTTAAATTTTCAAATAAGTCAGAGATAAAAGAAAATTTCAAAAGGAATTCCGTGTCAGATATGAATTCAGAGTAATGTGACTTGGCCTGCTGTAAATATACTAATAGTTCAGCGCGAAGTTCCATAACTCGCGTCAATAATTTGCCTTCTGATAACCCCCTAATCTTTGTATGGCAAAGCAAACTGAGGTATAGTGTCCCCATATCTTTACAAATGATTGCAAATAATCGGGTCTGCAACGCCTTTCCTTTAATACAATTTAGAGTGTTAATAATATTTAGAAATTGACTGTATTCTTGTGGCAGGTTTTTGGCTACAGGAGTTTGACGATGGAGAGAGTAATGTGTCCAACAAGCGTTTAGCATCTGTTTTTCCAATCTATCAATAAATCCACTCTTCTTACCAGTCATGGCTTTTGCTCCGTCACTACAGATAGCAATGCATTTTTGTGCCTAATCAATATTCATATCTCGCGTAGCTTCAAGAAACATATCATGCAAGCACTTACCTTTTATATTCATGGGAAGTACCTTGCAGAATAGCACTTCTTCCATTCATATTTCATGGGATTTAAAACGCACAAAAAGATACAAACTGCGCACAGCCCGCAATATCCGTTGATTCATGAAAATGCAAGTACACAAGAGAACTTTTCCTCACCTTTTCTATGACTTGATCACCAATGTCAGTCGTCATATTGCTTATGCTGCGTTGGGTGGATGCTAATATCAGAGAGCCTTTCTACCTCTTGCTTTCCAGATATAGTCTCTGCTACATCTAAAGCCGTTGGTAAAATCAAATTTTCGGTAATACTGTGAGATTTTCCAGCTCTAACCACACGAAAAACTACTCGACAGCTAGTGCGCAGCGCTTTCTCATTGAGGTTGGACATTTGTCCTATAGCAGTGTTTTGATGTTCAAGAGCTCTTAATTTTCGTTCAAAAATTCCACGGGTTTAATTTCGTCATTAGGATGTTTTGTGTTCAGTGACCGTACAAACTTCAACGGCTTCAGGATCTCTTGACAAAAAGTCCAAGCAAATTATGCACTGCGATATATTCTCAATCACAGTACACCCACATTTCAAATAATTGTCGTCATAAAGGCGTTATTTCTTTAATCCACTACTTCCGTTGGATGTGGATGGTTTTGATGATCTTTTCAGGAATTTATCCATGTTAAATTATAATAAACCACTCAAATAAATACGTAAAACGTAAAACAAGTGATTCGCGCTCTTCAAACAACTAAACAGCAGACGACACGACCGCGCGTGTCTCACGCTCACAGATCACTTTGCAAATTACTGCAACTCCAAGGCAACCTACACAAAGTCCGTATAACAGAGTAGTTTCACTTCCGCATCGTTTCCAGTTATGGCGGTTTTTCTTCCGATTCCACTTGCTTCGCGGTCTTGCATTCAACTGCTGTGGCCGCGGTCGACCGCCCTATTTATAGGCCAGCGTATTCTGGCTAGAGTCATCTCGATGCGTAGCGAAACGTCTCGAAACTGGTGGACCCTTTGCGGAACCTGTACTGGTTCCATGTGTTACCAGTAGATGGCGCTGGGATTCACGGCCCTAATAATATGTTTATATTTGTTTGATAGTTATCAACTGGCAACGTATGCGAATTAAAATTATATGTTTTACGTACTGAACTATATATTTATAACCGAATCCTAATAACACAAAAACCTAATTTTTTGTATGGATTACATATTTTTAACATACGTGAGAAAATGAGTCGGTTGGTGGCGAAATATTTTTTGATTCTAGGGAGGTCGAGTCATGAAAAAGTTTAAAAACACTGTTCTAAGGCATTTTTTTAGATATTTAATTAGGTCATATGGACGGTAGAACAGCTGAGGGCAGCTTTGACCATTCCCCCTTTCGCAAGGTAGGCACCATACGTAATCTGGAGAATACTACGACAGGTAACAGGTGGTAAAGATGTTCAAGGTAGGAACTAGATATAATTTCTCTGGCGTAATAGCTGTGCATGCACGATGTAAGCTGTTCCCTGTATAAAAATATATTATACGATATGTCTTGAGAGTTTCCTAGGACAATGGTGTCTAAGGCGTGCGTAACCTATTCTTTCCTCTTCTGGTCATCTATTCCATTATCTCAAAACTAACCTTCACCCCGAATAAATCTAAGCTTGGGATGCTGCACTGTAACTTCTGTGTCTTTTCCAGCGATTTTAGACATTTATAACCCATAATAACCCACAAATAAGGCATCGGGTTATTTGTATATGTTGAACGTTAATTCAGGCATCCTAAGTTATTTCTGTGGCATTTTCGAAACATTTAGGTTATATTTTAAGCGCTTTTAGGTTATCCTAGATATTGACGCAACTATTTTGGACGCTGATTGGGTCATGTGAATCATGTATTTTAACCCAAAACTTTGACAGTACCCTTTCGAAACTAGTTAAAGTATTTTACACAAGAATGCAGGTTATTTGAATGCCTTTTAGAGTGCTTAGAGCATAAGAATAGGTGCTTTGGGCAATTTTATAAGTACTATAGCAACTGAATCAGGCATTGTTGGCCACTTCTGCTAATTTAGGTGTACTTTTAGGACATTTCTGTAGATATTTTGAAGAATTTAAAAACCGTTTGGCAAGCTTTAGTAGTCACTTAGGTTGCTGTATAAGTAGTTTGGGAGCCTTTCTGGATGTTTTTAAAACTGGCACAGATCATTCCTTAACTTCGAGGCAAGCATAGGAGCAACTTTTCAATGCGCGAAGTGCCTGTAAGTCTTCAAAATAACTATGAAAAGTTTCAGAAACACCGTCACCAAAGTTACTACACTCAAAAATCTCCCAAAACCGCTCATTATTTTCGAAACTGACCGATATTGTGCCTACAATACCTCTGTCTGGGCGTATACGTTTTAAAAATGGTCTAAAATATTAGAGCGCAAAATACTTTGTAATACCTCAACATTGCCTCAGAAGGAGAGAACTATGTTCATATTGCCGCAGATGATCTGAAAAGGGATTAAAATATGTTCATCAATGTCTAAACTGCCAATAACGTTTCCCAAAATAAGATAAAGTACAACTGAAGTGCCACATTATGCCTGAAAATGCGTGCATTAATCTGAAACAGCGAACTCCTTCAAACTTCTTTTAAACCTTCTCGAATTATCTTGAACTGCCCAAAAGTGCACGTATCAGGCTCCTCAATATCTTCAAAAGCTCTTAAATTACTGAAAAAGAACGCTTATCTAGAGCGATCTGCTGTGTCTTATATTTTCCAGCTGATCCAATTAGTTGGCAAGAGGATAGGGTAGATGAATAGAAGAAAAGGGTCTGGATAAGATTAGGCTTAAATCGACTCATTGGGGAATGTCCTTACGATAATCATAACGTTTAGAATACATCGACCAATAAACCCCAGCAGAACGAATGTGCATTAGAGTTAACACAGTTATACTCCCGAGGATTAATTCTGTATCGCACTAAAAGTACCGAATGTATACGACCCTGCTTTCCCTACCACCTCTACTAATATTTCAAAGAGTGGGAACGACATCTAACTTGCAAAAACGGGGTGGCTCTGCATGCTCAGGTATTTATTTCCACCATGATGGCGTACAAGATAAGGAAACTGCATTTTATCAGCACTGCATTACACTGTGGACTTGTGTTCATGATCAAATAAATATCTATCGGTCCTGTTTATGTATTAGATTAGTGCGGATACGGAAATTAATTGAAACAAGTGTGCAAAATTAAATATTTAAAAAAGCTAAAGCAACCCAAAGAGTTCTTGAAAAATGAGTACTTCAACAAAGCCTAATTTCGTATACCTCATGTTCCTCTATCTTTTATGGATTGCAAGATACACAATTGCCGAGGAATAAGAAAAGTTGTCGGGGTTTACGCTCGGGGAAATTGGGATACTAAAGTTCCCAATTTTTTGTGGTTTCCATCACTAAGAAACTATGACCTTTAAATTGAGATTGTTAGGGACACCTTATAAACGAAAAAGTTACACATTTATTTAAATCAATGAGTGGTTTTGTAGGAAGCGGTCCCTTCTGGCAAACTTAAGCGAGTATAGCTAAAATGTTACATTTCGTAGCATGGCTTTCCAATTTTGAGCTAATCTGTTCTCGTGTGGTCTGACCAATCTGTTTAAATATTTGCGTTTTTAGGGGACTTGTATTTCTGTCACATTTTTGGTTTGAATACTCTACCGCCTCTACTTACCATAAATATAAGGAATTATATGGAGAAGCTTCTCTTGTAACTTTCAAAATTACCTATCTTTTAAATCCCCGGTTGATTTACAGAAACTTCTTGAAACCTACCAGCAAGATATTCATTAGGGATTGTTGGTGTAATATAGTGTTGTGTTGTAGGTCTTTTTGAATCATCTGCTTTCCGACACATGATGTAGAATAGCTTCTGAAAATGCGGGAGGTTTTGAACGGTACCAGTTCCTCAGTATTCTAAACGGAGGATGAGAGGATGCCAAAAAAGGTACTGTGGCGGATTGATTCCTAATTCTTCCTGATTTAGTACCTTCACACCCTTCAAAGTGAGATACATGCATAGAGTTACTTAAGACATCATTACCGCCAGTTATTGGGCGTGGGATTACAAAAGTATGAGTGCAAATTTGAGGTGAATAAACTTAGTTTCAACTGAAGTAGAACCTGCGACTTCCCCTAGACTAGCCGCAGATGAAAACATCTGAGCCATAGTAATTGAAGTTGACTGGGATAGTTGAAGCCGTTAAGCAGTGGAACTGAAAGTAAAATCCAGAGTGGAGGTGTCCTCCCTGTGACAAGATTTGTCCAGACCTCAAAACTGGCAAAATATGCTGCGTTCAACTTGGGGGTGGAAAATTGCCTTTTAAAAATCCTTCTCGAATTATGATTTTATTCTTGGTACAATCAGTGTATCGCCTATAGTGGTATATATAATAGGAAAGAATATTAAAGATCTTTTTTTTTTTCAGAAACAAATAGTGCTGATATTTCATCGAGAACTTACTGTTACCCTTACGCTACCCTGCACAGTAGGCTTTCTTTAAAGTACTCTAATAGCAGTTACTATATAGCTTTAAAATTTATGCTCATGCCACCAAGGGAGTAAATGTGCACTTATCTTGCTTGGATGAAAAAGTATTGCATCCCTCACAATTTCGAAATGATGCAGAGGTAGAGCTCTGAAGCGTGGCTGTAAAGTGAGCAAAAGAGATGCTGTGCCCATTTAACATTTGACACGGAGTAACAATTCAAGTGTCTTACCATATCATTACATTGTTCTTAGGTATGCATAAGAAGTGTTAGAGGTGAGGTCATGAATTTAGCCAATTTTCTTTGAAGCAAATACTGTAAACATGAAGTACAGCGCAACAGATATATAAAGTATATTGTCGGTTATTTCAGCTTTTTAGTAGTAGTATTGCATATTTAATAACTTTACGTGCTTGTTATGTAAGCCAACTCATTCACCTGCTTCTAGTTTGCTGAAAAGACAGATAAAGTTTTGATTCGTTTTCCCACTGACTTGTTGCTTGTTTACTCATTTACATAGAAGACGGGTCACACTCACCGAAAAGGTTTTCTAAGAGCCAGACTACTTCAGGCCGAGGTCTACATCAAAAGTAAAATTGATTCTGCTAGAGCTGACACTGTTTTAACCCCTTTTATATACTGTAGAAGGTAAACTGTATTTATACTACAGATATACCTACTTCTCAAACGTAATTTGCACTCACTTTGGATATGTAATACAAAGGCTCATCCCTTTTAACAATATTAAATGATTTATATGATTTCTGAACAATTTTCACATGATACGAGGGTAATTATATATATATATATATATATATATATATATATATATATATATATATTCTAAGCTCTTAATGTTGTAGCGTATAGAATAAAAGTTCATTGGATATTACGATGAATTAATAAATAAGTATAACAGCAATGGAAATGTTGTCACCATTGTAATCACTATTATTTATGTAAATAACAGTAACAATAAAACATATATTGGAAATTAATTGTTCTTTCACACTGGCCGTGTGTAAGCTAAATTGTGTAAACGTGGAGTCAGACTGAAAAATTCAATGCCATAGCCGGGATTTGTAATTGAATTTTTCAGCCTGACTCTACGTTTCCACAATTTAGCCTACACACGGCCAGTGTGAATGAACAATTAATTTCCATTATTTGACCTAATAGTGGTCAAATATAAAGCCTGGGCCTTAAAGTACTTACATGTTGTAAGTCGTCATTAAAGTAGCTGCCTGATGTGTTTATGAGAACTCCTAAGTGGTTTACCGGGAAAATACGAGTCAGTTGGGAAATTTAATGTCATATCGGCACGTTGGCCATAGTAGCTCAATAGTAGAGCGGATAGACGGAAACCAAAAGATCCGTGGTTCAAATGCCGGTTATGGAATTGAATTTTTCAGTCTGACCCTGCGTTTCCGCCAAACATATATTCTTAATTTATTTAGATAATATATCATGTTTCACTACTTTCATTTTTGATATTCCTAGTAATACCCGGGGCATTTAGGAAGATAATTGGCAGTCGAGGCGCTCTTACCAGTTTACACCGCACGGGAGGAGAGGTGCACCTAACAAAAACATGTACTTTTTGAATGCAGAGCATGTGCTACACAGAGGAGCAGAACAAAATTGACCCATTTAATTTTGATGTGAAGTTTCGGATTCCTACATATCCGTTTCACTTCCTGTATCTGTGGCGATGTACAAAGATTGGCTGTTCTCTCTGTAGAACTGCCGTTGTCATCTCTGGATTCCATAAAACCTTTCTCTTCCACTTCAATACTGCTATCCAAATCCACATTGAGTAATATTCTTTCTATTTCTTCTTCAATGAAATCATTTCCATGCCAGTATTCTTATTTTGTAGACTTAATTTTGATGCAGGCATTTTTTCAATTTTCTTCAGTGTTGTCGTTTAAACACTGTGGTTATTTAACTGTGTTTAAAGTCATAGAACACACACTGTTCTGCCATTACTGCCTCATAATATTTCATATCAGTTCAGTGGAGTTTAACCGCAGTGATAAGGGTGAAATCTATATCCTGAAGTTGCACTAAATTGTGCCGCATATTCTTACCTTTTTAAATGAATCACATTTCTTTTAATATTCGCAAGAATGGTTTTAGTCCACAACCGAAATTAATTTTATCATTTACTGCATAAAATAGTTTCACTGTTGGAATTTCTGTAGGCGCTTCATAATACACCAAAAGGTTCTGCGACCTAGGCATTTATCGAACTTTCCTTTCGTGCTGGCGTTGCTTTTCTGGAATAATAACTCGTGTACCTGGAACAATAGCTTTATCCATTTATTTACTATCCTCTTTATTGTAGCTTTAATTTTTCCTACTGCCGTGGCCGTTCTAGACGCAATCATTTGCAAAGGCAGAACTAGACCGTTTTGCTTTTCCCCCGCGCAGAACTGAGAACATTCGGAAACATTCTGAATAATCTTCGAGGTGACCTTTTCGGAGTTTGAAAATTATTATTAGAGAAACCTACTTTGTGATACGACACTACAATGTAATGTGATACTCATACGTCACCCAATAGTTAACAACTAGATTATTATGTGTTTCAAATGGGAAGGTGTTTGTCCTTGAGCGCTACTAGATGAGCAACCAATCGGAGTCCTGCAGTGTTGTCGTATTGCATTCCCCCCATGTAGTGTGTAGGGAGCGCCAACCTAATCAATCTGTATGAAATACTATTCGCGCTAAGACAAAAATTCATATTTCGCCAAAACTGATCTATGTGGAAGGTAGAGAGTAATGTATCTAACATAACCATGAAAACTCCATATCTTTAGCTCAAATAGTTTTTCTAATACAAATAAATAAACCACTATTACCTGTATTATAACAATAAGTCCCGACGTAAGCATTGTGTGAATATCATTATTGGTTGGCATATATGCGTGTACGTATATTTGTGATTACTGATAACTGAAACCTGAACGTTGGACATGACGACATAAAATAAATACTTTGAATAAGCCCATTCGAGCGAGAGGAAACAATAAATTTCCTGCTGCCCTGGCAGAACGTGTCTGGTCACATTATATTTTTGTTTATGAATGGTTCGTAATCTCAGTTCAAAGTGGTTGGTGTGTATGTATGTACATATACCTTTAATTACTCAGAACTGAAATTGAACTACTGCATAGCGGGATAAAAGAATTACTGTGAATAAGTCAAGGTGTTAAATTCGAGAAGGAGCAAACACTTCATTTCCTGTTAGCCTGTGGAATGCTGTAGGCATATGTTTATGAATAATTCCTGGATAAGAAGTGTTTATTTACTCTGTAGAGTTCAGATCAATATCATCCAGTTGTTTTTTACACAACAGTAGAGTAAGAGTTAAATAGTGCAATGACTTCTTGCGGTGAATTTAGTGGCGAGTCGAAAAGGCAATTATTGCGCAATCAGGCTTGAAGTATTGTTTTTAAACTGTACACGTTCTTCAAAGAACTGAGCAATGAGGAAAATAGAAATCAGCTAGATTTAAAAAATGCTCAATGGCCTACTGCTGAAACGTGTGGTGTTGGTAAAACAAGTGTGTCCCGCATTTGGATTAGAAAAGCAGGTAATTCATAAACTATAATTATAGTTATAGTATACATAATTTGCGAAAATGCATTTTCAATTTTTGATTTTGGCAACTGCATCATTGTAAAAGTGTTTAAAATATAATTTGCTTACCCTTAGGTCTGCGCCAAGCAGACCTGCATGTTTTATCAGTGTGCGAGAGAGAGGTAAATATAAAAGGAGTGGGGGTAACAAGCTGGCAACGCTGAGTGTGATGTGGCAACTGATTAGCTGTACTCCAGAACCCTTCCGATTTGAACCACATAATAATTAACGTAACACAGAGCCTGTAGCCTGCTTTTTTTGTAATTTATGTCCTCCAACGTAAAGTGATATCGGACGAAGTATGGAATGGACAAAATGATGCTCAAATGAGCCCAGGGTCCATAGAGCTTAGAGTTACCCAAAATTCGTCTTTCACGATAAGGAAAAAGCCCGGAATAAACCTTATCCAGGTAATTCACCCTGACCGAGATTGGAACTCGGGACCTCTTGAGCGTGAGGCAGACACGCTACCACCACGCTACCGAGGCGGCATAGCCAGCCTTCACAGCACTTTAGTTCCTAGCACCACCGCACATAAACAAAGCTCAAGCCACCTATTTGTCCCCGAGTGGTGCTTAGCTATTGTTAGTAAAAGCATTACACCCTGAAGTCTAACCGCTACCTTCCCATTCTTAAAAAAAAAAAAAAAAATCGAACGGTGGGCTTCTAATTGTTATTCGGTTCTTTGGAGAGAAAATGGAAAACAATAGCAAGTGAAGTTTCACGATGGTATGATAATAGATCTACTAACCACCGCGTTCTTTTCAAGAGAAACTCACTGTAAATAATGTGTTTCACATTAACAAATCTAGCGTTTTCGAGAAGGATTGCGGCTGGAGTTTCAACATATCAACAAACCATAGGTCAAGCATACGGTGTATATATCAACAATGCCGAGATGTCAACGTTCCGCATCTCGTAAGTTTGCACAAGAGGGCATGACGAAATTCAAGCCGTACATTTGTTTCCAGAACACACCAGTTTTTGATGTCATACTCCTTAGCCAAAGTCCTTTGAGAAGAGCAGGGAAATCAATGACCCTCGTGACGTTGAGTAAAATATTATTTTAGGCAGGTGAGACGCCTTCATTACATGTATTTTGCTGTGTGTGGGGATTGTATCTCCCAACCTGCATTTTATGAGTAACATTATAAACGTCTACCTCGTAATAGAACCCTGTAATGGAAAAGCTATTCTAGGAATTCGGAGTCTAAATTAGATTAAAGCGGAATGCTGAATCTAATGAACTACAAAACTGTTAAACCTCAACCCCTTGAGGGACGCATCTCTTTCAGAAAGAATTGTGTGCGCTAATATAAATCAAACAGAGAATATGTACAAAGTTAATATTTCGAGCGTTCTTGAATTACTACTCATACGCTAATGAATATAGTACACGTAATAGCTTATGGCCATTAGTTAATAAAGTTGAGCAGCATAATAGAGACGTAAAAGTTGTTTTGAAAGACTGTGGCAAGCAAAGTTTCGAAACGATAATAAAGCACACAGCTGGATTAGTTGGCCAGAAATTCTGGCACGCCAAGTTAGAAATAACTTTGTGGTAACATAAGCATTCACCGAGGGCTATGTCGGACGAGGCAGCGCGCATTCGAACGACACCTAATTCATCAGTCCGCCCCCTTTCTGTACTAGGATTAAAAAGTAGAGTTGTAATTTATACAACTAATGTAAGTACCCCAGTTGGTTTATTGAGAATGGAAGGCAGAATTGTAGTTGAACTACACTATTAAAAACTTTAAAAAGATTTATCTGATATTAATTTATTTATTTTGTACTTAATATTACTTATAGATACGTTGGTTTATTGAGAATGGAAGGCAGAATTGTAGTTGAATTACACTATTAAAAACTTTAAAAAGATTTATCTGATATTAATTTATTTATTTTGTACTTAATATTACTTATAGATACGTTGCCTGAGAGAGTTCTTGATGGTTTTTAAACATACTGAGAAAAAGTACTATGAAGTCATCTCTCTCTCGCGCACACACACACACACACATATATGTGTGTGTTTGTGTGTGGGTGTGTGTGTGTGGGTGGGTGGGTGGGTGGGTGGGTGGGTGGGGGAGTCCCAAAAGAAACCGGACTCTGAGGGCGCTGCCACCCGTAGACGTAGTGCAGGGTTCTCACGCTAGATGGTGTTAGTAGAGACCTTCATGAAACAGCTGTGCAGACGTCAGTCTGGAGCTGAACGTGCAAGTGTGGTATTGTTTCTCTGACTGTTGGCGAAGTCGTTATGGCAGCTTTAAAAGAACAAAGAGTGTGTGTGAAATTTTGCTTCCTCCTTAAAAACACTGCAACGGAGACACACCAAATACTTTAGGAAGCTTTCTAGGAAGACGCTATGAGCCGCACACAAGTTTTCGAGTGGTTTGGGCGCTTTAAACGTGGTGAGTTGTGTGTTGAAGACCAAGCTTTTCTGGACGCCCATCAACATCACGAAATGAGAACACTACTACACCCCACTAAACTTAGGTACCTATGCCATTCCCGTTTTCTGTTTCGTATCTAATTCCAAAGTATACTTTTCCTTAGCTCATCTAATATTTATTACATTCTCAAGCAACAATGATGATCTTAGTCCGCATGCCCATTCTATTCTCCGCCTCTTATCTCAGATAGTGTTCACTTGACTTAATTCACAGCACTGTATCTGTTTTGAGACATTGTTTAAGCCCATTTTTGATAATCCCCTTTATAAACCCATGACTCATTACTTTGGATGTTCTATGTCACTCATTTGATGTCGTTAGCATATTGTTCTCAGAGCTGTTTGGTCGCCTTTTATAATTCGCAGCCAATATCAGCAAGATTTATTTTGGCATATACTGCATCTGGCCAAAATCCTACCGCACAATACATTCCGAAGTTTGGAGTATCCTTCCGCAATCCTAGAATACTCTTCCAAAAGTTAAACTGTAGTCTATTTACATCATCTAACCTCTCCCATCCCCATAACTCACTTCCGGATAATATAGATGACCTAAGCGTTTACTAATACGTCGTTTGTAGTGTTTCACTGGCATATTTGGAACCCGGTTCAATAACCACAATAACTCTGAAAACTGTACAATCGCTTTTTGGATTAAAATGAAGCTTACTCTAGCTTAGATATACTTAAAATGATAGCTGTGATGCTCTGCTGGGTGGATTTGAGAAAGAATTAAAATCAAATAGGTATAGTCGCAGCATTTTGAAACAACGAGGTTTGAACTACGCTCCACAGGTGTTATACCATGATAATGCAGTAGGTGGTGACGAATATTCGCCGAACTTGGGTGCAACAGGATATTTTAGCGTTTTATACTTCTAAAATTTCTCCAAATGTGAATAATGTATTCAGAAGAACCCGTATGTGTTGTGTATCTCAGTGGTTTCCTCCTGCATCCATTTTAACACACGTAAACTATGCTAATAGTGCCAGTCAATTGCCTTCATTTGTACACAAACATTTGAAATAGGTTTTATTGCCATAATCAGCTGACAGTAAAATAACAGCATATTTATCCGTTGTAGATACTAAATATTGTGATCCATACTTGAGACTCGCTTTTCTGCAATATATAACCAAAGGCTGATAAGATATTTCTGTATAGATATATAAAATGGAAAATTCTTCAAAGAGTTCTATTTAACAGAAAAGTTTAACACTTTTTACATTAAATATATCAAATTTTATCATTTTTGCTTCTAAAACCATATCAAATATTAGGTTATCCGTTTACATAAGCATCGGTACCTGATAAGCCTGAATGAGCTGCAGTACTGCTCCTATTCCAATTTCAATTCTTTTATGTATGATTGTCATCACACCAGATGTGACATTATTATAACATTTCATTTATTCCTGCTTCTCACAAAAGCTGCAGAAGCTGTTGCACAACTTATGTCGACAAGTTGCTGTTTCACTTCTGTTAATCCTAACATTCTAATAAATAATATTCGTCGTATTCCATTTTGAAAATGGTTTGGCACACAGATGTAGTCCTCGTTGGCCCTGCAACTGGCAACCCAACCACCGGCATGAGGTCCAGTTGCGCACAGCAAGGACTGGTCGATCATCCACCGATAAGGAACGTTTTGTGCCCAGAATCATACATCCCTCAGAGGGTAAACATACTTTAAAGTTCTTTTCTAACTAAAATAATAATTAAAATTTCAAGTCAAGATGCAGCAAAATACATTTTGAATAATGGATTACGGTAAATGTTATTCATTATGGATTGTTATTGACGTACGTTTTGAAGATGGACTTAATTATTTTATGAAGATTATTAAAATGATTAATACCTTTGTGGCTCACGAGACCGGATTGTTACCTATCAGAGTTCCTTATTTCTTCTGCAGTTGCTGTTGAATAGTAGTCCTATATAGTGTGCACACCCACACTTCCATGATGGGTAGCTGCGAATGAGTGGTCCACGCTTTAGTAAGAATGTGCTTTCAGGTCATACAGCTGCGAGGGCGAAAAAGATTTACCTTTTGACTAGATAGTTCACAGCGTAGATAAGAAACGTTGAAGAAATTAGAATACTAATCTATTACAGCACAAGTGTGATGGTATTTACATCAGGAGACCAAAACACTCCTGAACCCCAGTGTGAAACTAAATCCAACGAATTCTTGCAACTAAATCCAGCCAATTCTTGCTCTGACACGTTCAGACTTTCTTCACCCTACCCAATATGGGACATGAAAGAGCATGTCATTCCAAGATGAGGTTTGCCACTATATCGGTATAAGACATCAATAAAACTAAGCATTGTTTAAAGTTAACACATTTCTCAACTTCACCAATAAATATTTAGAGTTCTTCATCTTTATGCATAAGGGAAACATCAAAACTACCTCAGATAAGGTGTAATTAAATATTTTGGCAATCAGAAACTTAAGCCACCTACACATTAGTGTAGGATTCTAATAAAATTGTTGACATCTTTTATGCTGAATCCTGCACACATGTGTACTTTTGAAACAAAATGCTATCGCGTCTCGTTTTACTTAAAATCCGGCCTGCTTTTGTTTCGAAGTTTCTTCTGTTCTTTACTGCCTATAACCTTGATCTTTTGTATCTAGAACTCAAATGAAATACTGTCGCCTTCTTATTTACGCGGATCCATCATTTACGATAGACAGCATACGCGCTAAACGTGTTCGCGTAGAGCGATAACGTGGCTTGTTTACACAAAGGATGTAACATGCAGCACGATGTGGAAATAAAGAGCCTGCAAAACAAGATAAAGATAGCCCGGAGATAAAGGACTTACCGGCAGAGGTAAGTGAGGCAAATGTAACATTCTGGTGACGTCTTGATTGTTTTATAGAACATTTCATTTCTTGTTTGTTACAGAAATATCTAGAATTATCAATAGAGGTGTTTAAGGAGGCGGCGACTCGCCAAGAGTCAGTCTTAAACAGAGAGTTGTGAAGGAGTATACAGTTGTAAAGTGATGTAATCAGAACGTTGTTTGTGGTCATCGACTTTGGTAGATTGTGATTGTGTATGTGACGTAATTCTGTTACGTAAGGATTGAACAGAGTATTTTTTCGGAAAGACAGAATATTTTGAATTTCTGCAAATTGGACTTTTAATTCTACGGACCCACAAAGTCACACTTGTGTCAGGAACTGGAACACCAACAATGGACGCGGCATTCGAAAAGGTTTTAGAGAAGATAATGGAAATGAAGGCTGAACTGATATCGGAAATGTAAGCGGCAAATAATAGCCTGGCCACGGTACTAACAGAAATGAAGACGGCTAACGACAATATCGCCGAGAAGATGGAAGAAATGAAGGTCGAATTGACAACGAAAACAGAAACGACAAATAACAACCTGGCCGCAAAGTTGGAGACGAGAAATCACAATCTGACAGCGAAGATTTCCGAACTGAAATCCGTCGAAGACCTGGCAAACCCCGATAATGTCTTAGAGGGTAAGGCCGACAGCAACACACAGTCCCTGAATGCCATGATGGAGCACATCGTCGGCAGGAGATTGAAGGACTTAAAGGCCGACGCGCCGGGACGAGACACAACATATGCGTACGTCAAACCTCCTAAATACAACGGCGCGCCATCTTTCGAAGTCTTCCGCCGCCAATTCGACGCAGTGGCCAATCACAACAAATGGTCACCAGAGGAAGAGGCCACACAGTTAATAGCCAGCCTCAAGGGACGGGCCGCAGAAGTTCTGAACGCGGTCCATTCAGCGGCGGCGCCCAAGGACATCTGGCAAGCCTTGGTAACCGCATTGGTAACCACTGCTTAGCCACAGTGCATCGCAGCCAGCTGAATTCAAGCTCGCAGCACCCAGCGGAAACGCTGCAGGAGTTCGCCCTGGCAATCGAGCAACTGGCCAGCAAAGCCTTAGTCGACCTCCCGCCAGAGTTCGTATCCCGCGAAGCCACCTACAGCCTTGTTGACGGGGTACGAGAAACGAAGTTTCGTCAGCGTCTAATGCTCGGCGACTACAAAACCATCCCTGAGGCGCTAACGATCACACTAAGGATGGAGGCGGCGAAGGTGAGAGCTACCCTGACTTCCAGAACAAGGAGTATCCGCTGGAATATAGACCCAAGGACAGCCGAGGAAGGCTGGCGAAGACTTAGTGGCCTGTGTTGGGGGTGTGTACAGCCAGGACACCTGCAGAGAGATTGCGCACACCAGGAAGAGCAGCCAGAAAACGAGTAAAGGCCGTCGTGGCCAGGGGCACGTCTACGTCCTCACCACCATTCCCTTGAGTGACACTTCACGCCGTCAGCTGATGTATGGGTGACAGCCTCATCGCGGACGATTGGTTGAGAGGGAAGCCGTGCTACGTGCCAGTGTACACCGAGGTAGCCGTGACCATCATTAGGTCGGACGTGGCCAAGTGTTTGCCGACGAGGAAGCTGAGCCGACCATATCAGCTTGTGACAGCTACGGGTAACACCTTGCCTGTGGCGAAGGTGGTCCTACTGAAGTTGACCTTAGGATTGAGTGCCGTGCGTCAGTAGGTGTTTGTCGAGAAAGTGGCTGTGGATATGATTCTAGTACTGGATGCCCTCCGGAGCCACGAGGCGTCGGTCGACGTCAGCAGGATAGTCCTGCGGCTCAATGGAGAAGAGGTGATACTACGGCAAACCGAAGAACACCTGGGAATTTGCAACGTCATCCTGAAGGAAGGCGTGGTTGTCCCCACAAGGAGCGAGGTGGTAATGGCGGCGCGACTGGCAGGCCAGCGGACGAAGAACATGATGCCGGACCAGAAGACGCCTGTGCATGGAATCTGTGTAGCCAGGACATTATTGCCGTGCAGAGAGGAGGTGCCAGTGAGGCTGCTCAATCTGACAGACACCGATAACAATATCCAGGCGAGGACGCAGTTGGGGTTTGGATTGGATTAGTGGTGTTTTAGGGCCCATCGACAATGAGGTCATTTGTGCCCGTGCAGTTGGGGAAGTGCGAGCCCGTGGTCAGTGTAACAGCTATCGAGGAGACACAGTAGCCAGTGCCGACGCAACACCTCGGGCCGCGGCTGGAAAGCTTATTGGAGAGGGCGGCTGAACAACTAACCGCAGGTCAGCTGCAGAAAATTGGACAACTGCTGAGACGATACCAGCGCGTCTTCAGTCAAGGTAACATTGGCTACGGCCTCACGGACAGAATGCTTCACCGCATCGACACCGGAGACGCCCGGCCTATTTGGCAAACACCCAGACGCGTTCCGCTGGCTAAACAAGCAGCAGTGTGGGATATACTAGATGACAAGAGATCCAGGGGAGTGATTGAAGAGTCTGACAGCCATTGAAGTTCCCCTGTAATTCTAGTGACGAAGAAGTTCGGCGAGCTGCACTTCTGCGTGGACTACAGGAAGCTGAGCTCTATCTCCCGGAATGACTGTTTCCTCTTACCCTGGATTGACGACACCCTGGAAACACTTGCTGTTGGGTAGTGGTTCTCGACCCTGGACATGATGTCGGATTACGGATAGGTAGCGCTGGAACCGAGAGACAAAGAGAAGACGTCATTTTCGACAGGCCAAGGGCTTTAGCTGTTCAGTTAGGCCTTTTATCTTCTCTTTACGACCTTATAGGGATCCTCCTTCACTACGGCTGCTGGGGGAACCGCTCTCATGGTTACCAAGCAATGTGTCAGTGAAATACCTTGGGGTGTTACTGGACACTCGACTTACTTGGAACGCCCACATCTGTCGGTCTGTTACGCTTGCATTTGCCCGGCTATCAAAACTGTACCCTCCACTCAACAGGCGCACTTCACTTGGTTATGAATCCTCCCTGCTTCTTTACACATCTCTAGTCCGTCCCATTTTTACCTATGCAGCTCCAGTCTTGGGTGGCACCAGTAAGACTAATCTCCGCCGACTGCAGGTACTACAAAACAGGGTGCTTCGTACAGTTACAAACGCTCCATGGTTCATCCGAAACCAGCAGCTTCATCATGAGTTTGGTCTTCTACCCGTTCACCAATACATCCGACGCCTGGCACGTCCATTCTTTTACCATCTTCAGGAGGTCCCTGGAGCTGTTACCTACCGTCTCGACTTCGCACTCGCCAGCCAACTCGCCTGAAGCGCAGACTGCCCCAAGATCTTCTCCTGAGTGACGTCTCCAGCACAGACGACTCAGACACGTGATTACTACCATCAGACTTTAAGTTCTCAATTTGTGTTACAGTTATCCTCCATATTTAGTTAGAGGAGTCGTTCATGGCTACCTCCATTGTTATGTGTCCTGTTCCTATGTATCTTATAACAAACATCTGTAAAGCATAATTGCTGATCGATGGATAAAATAAAATAAAAAAAAGGTTAGGCCTTTTGGTCTCTGCAACGTACCAGCCACATTCCAACGCCTCATGGAATCGGTTATAAGAGTTTTGACTTATGCTGCCAGCCTGTAATACCTGGACGACGTCATCATCGTTGGTAAGACCCTCGAAGACCATGTGGAAAACCTGAGCAAGATGCTGCAGAGACTGAAGCTGAACGTGAAGAAGTGCCAGCTCTTCCGCAAGAAAGCCAACTACTGGGCCACATAGTCTCACCAACCGACAACCGACCCGGAGAAGACACAGGCCGTGAGATATTGGCCCGACCGAAGGATCAGATAGGGTTAAGCAGCTTCCTGGGGCTGTGATGTTACTACCACCGTTTTATCAAGGGATTCTCCAACATCGCCAAACCCCTCACCCGCTTGACAGCAGAACACCAGTCTTATGTGTAGACTGAATATGCCGAAGGTGCTTTGCACCGCCTGATGAAGACGCTGTGCAGTGCTCCTATTTTGTGATTCTCACAACCAGGCGGCGCCTACATTGTGGACACCGACGCCAGTGATCTTTGCGTTGGAGCGTCCTATCCCAAGTCCAAGACGGCCACGATCGAGAGATAGCCTGCTACAGCAAGACGCTCTCCAAGGCAGAGAAGAACTACTGCGTCACACGATGAGAGTTACTGGCGGTAGTAAAGACCTTGGAGCACTTCCAAAGGACCTGTGTTGTCAGCCATTCCACCATAGGACTGACCACTCCGCTTTATCCTGCCTATTGCACTTTAGGAACCTGAAAGGCCAGACAGCACGTTGGGTCCAGAGTCTACAGGAATAGGACTTCACCCATACCACGGCAACGGAGACGCCCTGTCCCGAAGACCCTGCCTAGAAGAGTGCGGCCAGTGCAAAAGAGTGGAAGGAAGGGGCGTGCCGCAATGTTCGAGTGGTCACGGCCGTGCCTGCGGTTGGCTGGGATAGCGCAGGTCTGAGGAGGAAGCAGCTGTCGGACGACGACTTAGGGCCACTTTTGAGAGAAGTGTAGGAAAGGACGAGATCAACCTGGCACGACTACCAACAAAGCAGCACCACCTGCAAGTCTTATTGGGCCAACTGGGACTCATTGAAGATAAGAGAGGGCGTGCTGGTTTGGGTATGGGAATCGCCTGATGGAAGGACGCAGAGAGATCAGTTGCTACTACCCCAAAGTAAGGTCCCGGAGGTCTTGAAGGAAGAGTAGGCCGGTAGTTCAGGCGGACACCTCGGAGCTAACCGAAAAATCAACAAACTTTGACAGCGCTACTACTGGCTGAGGCTCCGAGCAGACGGTGAGAAATGGTGCCGTCAGTGTCACTTGTGCGCGGCGAGTCGCGGACCCCAGAATAGAAGCCGGGGTCGTATGCAGCAGTACAATGTCCGAGCCCCATTCGAACGGATTGCCATCGATATAGCTGGACCATTCCTAGTGTCCGACTGAATATTTCAAAATATTCGTATCGCCATTACAATGAAAACACACATCTGATAGATATTGCCCTGCCCAAACAGAAATGAGTTGGTATTGCTCATTAAAGGGAAAATTGTTTTCAGAAAAGTGGGTTTGATAAAAATTGTTTAGTTAGAAAGTAGGTGCAGATTTTGACCCAGAACACATACATCGCTACCAGACATGCTAGTACATGAAGTAAATTTCAAACATTTCCTGTCGGCTCATTTGCATTTAATACAAACCTTCAGCTAGAAGATATCTCGCGAACTTGCAGCCAAAAAGAGATTGAGAAACACTGGCAAACCTACGCCTAAAAACGTGAAATTCTCTTGAAATCCGAGTATAAGAGGCCTTTAGAAACACAAAAATGTGATTAAAGTATTCCTTGTAACAATGTGGCACGATCTATCGGTCTTCATAAGAAACCAAGCTGTAATGGCAGGTGCACAAACCAAGAAGGAATGGTAATGCGTGCAGCATGTTAGCACGAGATTCAGAGCCCGTCTTGTTAGCGTGGTGGTAGCGTGTCTGCCTCACGTTCAAGCGGTCACGAGTTATAATCTCGGTCAGAGTGAGTTACCTAAATAAGGTTTTATCTAGAGTTTTCCCTTATCCTGAAAGAAGAATGTCGGGTAGCTCTAAGCTGTACGGACCCTGGGCTGATTTGAGCGTCATTTCACCCCTTCCATTCAACGTCCGACATGACTTTACGTTGGAGGACGTAAATTGCAACAACAACACAACAAAACGGGATGCAGATGGTCGCGCTTTCAAATCTGGTGAAGAGAGTAAAGGAATCCAGGAATGTTTCAACGAAAGATTGATCACTTAACAAAGTGAATTTAGATATTTTTAACAGAAAGTATTACGTGGAACTTTGTACTTGGTTACAGTATAGCCATCTTTTGGCTTCCACAGATATTTCTGTGGAGTAACGACAACTGTTTATGGCCTCTGACATCCTAAGCGGCTTCTCCACAAACATATTTCCTAGTGCCTATAATATATTTCCCTTACAAAATGTGCGCTTCTTAATTATTGAAAAAACAGTAAGTATAATGCCTCCTACAGTCAAAGTCGGTAAGGAGGAACAGTAATGTGGAAAGAAAATACCAAAACTCCTGGTCTTGTGGAATGTTATATTGCATGGTAAGCCTCATTTGTTTCAAAATCCTTTCCAATCGGCGATTTACTTGTTACAATGTATTCCATGATATGGCGTTAATTATATACTAACGACGTACTCGAGTACTTGAGTTAAAAGTCTGTTTTGTGATTATCGGTGAAAGTTGCATGAAAGAAAAAAAAAACACACACCATAAAATGACAAATCAAACTTCATTGCTGCATAGTCGAGTTGTGCTGATGTTATCCAGCGATATTGATTTACATATCATACATTTGTATTTATAGAAGACCATTAACGAAGTATTTGCATTTTAAAAACCACTTCACTTAAATAATTTTTATTCTATGTTTCTAGCACATCGACAAATACTGTAAGGTACCAGGAATTATTATCTAAAATAAAAATACGAGTTCTGTGTATATCTTCGCATACCTTATGCTTGATATGCCACATACAAATATAATAATATTGAATTTTGGACACATTGTCCGTGAAATATAACATACCTACAATTACTAAACTGTAAGGTTAACTGTAGAAAATTTTAGTACCTGAAGAAGTGAATCTCGATAAATCAAACACCTTATATAAAATGCATTCGCATCAGATACTTCTAGATATTTGTTAATGATTTGAGTTTTCAAATAATCTTACGTTTTATCTACTGTACTGCACATCTAGCAGGTAGAGGAAGCACTACATTTCAGAACAAAAATATAATATGAAAATATAATCACACACATATATATATAGTGAATCGGGGGGTGATGCCTATCGGGGTGAGATGCCTAAAGTTTATAGTTCCGATGGCTGAAAGCAGATGGCGACAACCTGTATGGCACTTCTTAGTGGCAATGTGACGTGAAGGCAAATGCGTGTTTCATTACGTTAGGTGTATCTTCACTTTTAAACCAAGAGTGAGTGTGTGTGTAGGTGAGTGTGTGTGTGTGTATGTGTGTGTGTGTGTGTGTGTGTGTGTGTGTGTGTGTGTGTGTGTGTGTGTGTGTGTGTGTGTGTGTGTGTGTGTGTGGTGTTTTAGGGCCCGTCGACAACAAGGTCATTTGGGCCCGTTTAAACCAAGAAATACAGATAAACTCTAAAAATGGATTCCTGGTTAATGGTGCACAGTTATTTTAAAGTATGTGCAAGAGCATGAATGAAGTAGCAGAGCAAAATTTCGCGCATGCTTATCATAGTAGGTATGTTGTGGTATAGTTTGCCATCCTCTGTTGCTATGCAGCAACCATATTGTGGCAGTCATCAAAAGTTGTATCTCACCCCGACACTTGGGAGAGATGCCACTGTTTTTTCAAGGTGACATGCCTATTTTTATTTCTTGCTTATACGGATTTTATTTTCGTAGCAGATGCCTCAAGTGAATGTTAGAACTTCAAATAGATGTCGGTAGCCTAAAGAATGTCTACTGATGGCTCTGGAACATGGAGGAATGGCGGAATGAATTGTTTTAAAGCTTCCCAAGAATGTAGCATTCCATATAGAATTCTAAAACGAGGTTTGACGAAGAACGATTTCGGAATGTGTATCAACTTTCCGATATGGTTGCTACTGATCATGCAGAAAGGATTCAAGAAAGTGAACCAAACAGGAGAGGATGTACTGGAGCTGTTCTCTCAGAAAATGAAGAGGGACTTGGACATTATTCAGAAGGATCTAGGAACATCATTTGAAAATGTTACTCCTGCCCTATTGAAATCTAAGTGCAAGAAGAAACATGCTGAGGCTTTCACAGAACAGAATCGCATAGAAGAGGCCAAAATTAGATTGCAGCGAATTAAACACAGGACATCTGCAACAAGTGAGTCAAAGATTAGAGAACCAAACAGGTCAGAAAATGACAGTGATTGTGTTGAGTGTACTTTCAATTACTACTATAAAACTGGACCACAGGTTGATTGGTTTCAGTATGTCGTTTGCAGTAGATGCTTGCATGAAATGAAATGTGTAGTGTTTAACGCCCGCTTTTACTACATACGGCACCGCAGGCGATGACACTGATGGTGCATGAGATGAAGACGGAGCACCGGTGGAATGAGATGGCGGGGGAAACCGGAGGTTCCGGAGAAAACCTGCCCCAGCGCCGTGTTGTCCACCACAATCTCACTTTGCGGTTGCCTGGGATCGAACCCGGGCCGCCTTGGGATGCTTGCATGAAACCTGTACAAAAAAGATAACTTGTGCAACAACTGTGTCGAAGAACTTTGATTTCATTTGCATGTAATCATGTCATATGTTTATTCTTACACCCATTATTACCTTTCTTTAGTATTTTATTCTTTATAATACTAATAAATATGCTTTCTAAAAGATGTATTTGTATCACAAATGCAGAAAAATAGTACTCCATTTTTCTAATATGATTGCCATCTCACCCCGATATTCGGGATGAAATGCCTAAGCTATACTATTGATTACAGAAAAACAAAACACACTTAATTAACAATAATAACGCAACACAACCTTGCACATGTGCAGAGAAGGCGCCTCAGTTTTACTTTTAGAAAAAAAAGCCACCAAACTAAGCTTTAAAGGGAAAATTATTCATTTTCTCAAAATCTGCGCTAAAATTTTGTGTTTCAATGGCTAATTAATTCACAACTAATATTAAATATTTTTTGTGAAAAGACCATTAATTATTCAAGATATCCCTTTGTTCCCGCGGTATCAAGGAGATAGTATGGGTCTTCAACAGCACCAAACAGCCACTTTTAGACTTTTGACCTTTTTACCACTTGAACTTAAGAGTAAGTACGTAAAAAGACTATTTAAGCAAATATATAACTGAATTAGGACGGAGCAGTTGGAATAAGTGTTTTACGAATAGTTGGTGTAAGACACATGAAAGTAAAGGAAAATGGATAGAGAAGGTCATATAAATGTAACACCTCTATCTTTTTCACTATTCGTTTTTCGCTTATTTTATTCCAAAGAAGGCGAATAAACTTTTAAAACAGTTTTTGTATACCTCTAACACATAAAACGAATGGAAGGAAGGTAAGGTAGGAAGGAAGGAAGGAAGGAAGGAAGGAAGGAAGGAAGAAAGAAGGAAGGAAGGAAGGAAGGAAGGAAGGAAGGAAGGACGGAAGGAAGGAAGGAAGGACGGAAGGAAGTAAGGTTCAAGGGCGCACAACCAGTAAAGTAATTAGCCCCTGGTACAGGAACAGGAAAAATTAAAAATGAGAACTAAAAAGTTAAAACGAGGCAAAATGAAGGATGCGGGTACATGAAAGCACGTCTATGATGAAAAACTATGAGAGGCTAAAACAGGTGTTAAAAACCATACAATCCAATAGTAAAAGCGCAGAACGAGGTTATATTCGGGAGATGACACCAACTCGTCGGGTGAAAGCTAAAACACGTTCCACACCTCCTGAGTCATCCGCTAAAATGCTGGGCAAATCCGCGGCCATGTGCAAGGAAACACGAACTTGGGTTAAAATGGCACATTGTTCCAGCACATGCCGGACAGTCAACGGCGCGCCACAGCGAGAACAATCGGGAGCCGGTTCTCTGCGCAACAAATGTCGGTGGCTGCAAGAGCAGTGCCCGATACGTAGTCTGCACAAAACGACTTCCTCCATACGGGAGAGACGGGATTTCCTCTTCCAGATAGAAGGAAGTGGTTTTATAGCTCGCAGCTTGATCCCTGAAATAGCGGACCAATACACCTCCCAACGAAAAAGAACACGCTGCCGGAGATAGCGTTTAAAATACTCCGCAGCGACAGAATGGGTGAAATACCTGGACATTAAAATGGCATACTTCACTGCGGCATCCGCTGCTTCATTCCCTGGAATACCGACATGACAAGGGACCCACGCAAAACCTATACGGACGCCAGCGGTAACCAGCTGATGGACGGAACCATGCACGCATTGCACAATTGGATGATGGGTGTACAATGAACAAATGCCCTGCAAGGCACTCATGGATTCCGTCCACAAATCACAATAATGAAATCCTCGCTGGCGAATAAAAGAAAGAGCTCTTTCCAGGGCAACCAGTTCTGCAGTAAAAATGTAGTACTTCTCGTGAAGACGAAAACTAAAATACTCAACATCAAACACAAAAGCACCTCCTACCCCACGATCATCCTGAGAGCCGTTAATTTAAAAGAACACCGAGTCCCCAACCTGAGACTGCAGTTCAACGAAAACTGCACGAAGAACTTGGGAAGGAGCGGAGGCCTTGGACTTAGGAGTATTCGCCAACTCAAGACGATAGAAGGCTCGGGGTGTAACCAAGGGGGGAAATGGGTTTCTCCCCTGGGAAGAACCGCTGGGAGCTCGACAGACAAGTCCTCAATAACCTTGCGAATTAGATATAAAATTGTTTACGCTTATTTGTAGAAAGTGCAAGTAGAGTAAATGTTGTGGACATGTTATTTCCTAACATTTCTAAATGACACTCGTAATAGAGTACGGCCTATGAGGAGAAATGGTTTTGAGGAGTAATCCGAAGAAAATGTTTTACGGAGGTATAGACTGTCGTAACATTTTGCTATAAAGGTTGCTGCGGAATTATAAGAGAGCATCGAAAGGAATGTGGTGATCTCGCCTTTGCTTCAAGTATTAATAACCTTGAAAATTTATTATTCACTGAATTAATATTCACTGTCCACCTGCCGTCTTGAAACGTTCAGTTCACTTGTCCTTCTTCCCTCCTCGTTTTAAATTTACGTAATATTGAGTTAGAATATGCATCTAAAAGAATATGCCGATCTCGCCTTTGCTTCAAGTATTAATAACTTTGCGATTATATAATTCACTGAATTATGTGGATAATACTCTGTCCACCTCCCGTCTTGAAACGTTCAAGTCACTTGTCCTTTGCACCTCGTTTTAAATTTACGTAATACTGACAAGTTGTTTGGTGCTTGTAGTAATGACACATGAATTAATATCGTTTCCAATATTTTCCCCGTGACGTCTATCTCTTTTGCATTCACCGCTTCAGTCCTCCTATTTTCTACGATATCCTTACACTACGTCACCAATTCAATTAACAGTTCTTTCTCCATGGATGAGGAATTTGTCTCACGGCTTTATTTATCATTTTGTTCATCCGTCACTTTTCAGCTTGTGCAATCTCTGGCTTGTGCAGACGAAAATTAAAACAAAAACGCATCTCACCACGTTCATAAAATAATACGACTCATCCATACTTCTATAGCGGAGATATTTACAAGTTTTTTTGGCGTTAACACAGGTTTGTTATCATTTTCAGAAAACAGGTTGGTGAAATGAAAGAAATTGAACATTAGTGTTAGATCTGTAATAATTGTTACGTTGCATTTGTTAACGTCGATTTCAACATCTGTTGGTGAAATCGTTCATAAAAGCAACACATAAAATACAATGCTAAGTTCTGAGTAAATAATCATTAAAAATATGTCCTGATGTTAACATTTTTAAATTTCACGAATATTAAACTTGCCAGCGCCCCATCTAAAGCATGAAAACAAACTTTATGAGCGAATATAACTACTAAGACATTAAAATACGTTCAATTGAAATGTAAAAGTATTTTCTATAAATACCTCGGATGAAAGTGAGGCCTGAGTACATTTGAATTAAATCTATTAAAACAAATTTAATTTAGTCCTTGCAAGATACGGTTTATATAACTATGGAATAGACCTGGTAGATATACCTGGTCTTGTGTGCCTTAATTTTATTATTATTGTTTTTATTTAAATGCCTGTTAAATAACAAAGAGTTATATTTTCATAAAGCACTCCCCGCTCTTGTCTTTTCCTCTACTCAACTCACTAGTATAAAAAAGGGCGAAAACAGTATCATTCATTTTCTCAAGGCGCATATAATATAAATTTTCGAACGTAAACCACTTCTTCTGACAGGATGTAAGGACAAGCATGGCAGTCGATGTATATAATAATACTTTTAATGGTGTGTTTGTATTTAACCCTACAGATCAACAATTCTTTCATCCTTTAATTTGAGCAAAGGTAACGGATATCTTGACGTCGAATCTTGACACAGAGTTCATTCATGAATACCTTCGAGATCTTTAAAAGATATACCTTTTGTATACAACTGATTCCATTAAAACCTAAGGAGCACATCCAGTTATCTCTTCACTGCTATTAAAGCTTTCCACAGTAACGAAACCAGTGATTCTTGAATGAGATAAGGCTATGTATTCATAAATGTGCCTCCAACGTTTTATGAAACAAGTCACAAGTTTTCAAAAAGAGAAAACATGTTTTTCAAACGGAGTGGATAAAAGTATCAATTTCTGTAAAGAGCGAGATTCAAAGTTATCTAAATGTTACACTTGCGGTTAAAAAAGGATCCCTTTAGTTGTAACATGTACACTCAGGGATTAATAAACACTGACACTAGTCTGCTGGAATAACATTAAAATGAAAACATTAATTTCTGTCTTTAACGCAGACTTCTATGCTGAACCCGGCTTTAATTTGAGTAAGGATGTGAACATTATGCCGTAGCACAATCTAAGGGGGATTGAAATGGTGAAATGTGGAGTGGTTATACTGGAGAATGTAGATTTATGCCACACGATGCGGCAACATATTTGAAGTAGGATTCGTTGTCGTGAGGTCCACGCCCCACACGTGCGAAAGGTTTCGCGTTTCCCTCGGTTTGGTGACGCGTGGAGAAGCCAAAACTTACCTCCATGTAGAAGCGATGAACTCTCCTGTCTCCAGGCCGTGAAGATGATCTCGAAGATTTCTGTAAATTTTCCTTCCGGTAACTGCGGCGAGCAATGAGATGTGAAACCTCAATGTCGTGGTATCGATTCAAAAGCGAATTTTCGTTTGGACACTATGAAATAAAATTATAAACACCGTTTTACTTTACATGTATTTATTTCTCGACATCTTTTGTTTCACAAGAGACTTTTTCACTGGTATAGCATTTTACTAACCTTTAATTTTCTCCATCGCTTTGCCCATGATGCAACGGTTTTCCACTTATGCTATTTCTCGTCGCGTCCCGCATTCAGCGTATATTTTAATCGTTTATTACAGGTTAATCAACGGCGAACACCACTAACTTCCTGTGGTTTTCAAGAGCCTTTACCCAAAAGCACGTCTACACGCTTCGAGAGTACAAGCAAGAAGAAGAAAGAAATTTAAGTATAAAATTAATGGTTCTTTTCTCTGTTTCGTGGCTAGGTTACATAAATACTAAATTGTGATTGCTCCGACGTCACAATTTGTGTAGATTTAGTTTCTGGAATTTTCTGAATTTGGAATTTTAATAAACCTAAGCATTGGTTGCATCATCTACATGGCCTGCTTGGTTATTGATTTAAATTGAATTTCAGATGGCCATGTTTAATTTATATGTCCATATATGAAATTATTAAATATATTTACAGACCAATATGCAATATCAACTTTAAATGCTAGTGGAAATAGTTCGCTAATACATACATTGCGTATATTATCGCTTATTTGATGCACTTAAGTAGTGAATGGAATGAACAAATACTGAAATAAACTTCCAAAACATTTTAAACTTGAGCTTCCAGTGAAAGATAGCACAGTTACGATGAGTCAGAAGTAAACAGCTGACCACACAGAACGTCAACACATGTTTGTTGGCGGAGTATTACCGACCACACTGTTTATGTGCGTCCCCCTTTTAGCCTGCCGGAACTGTAAAGTATGTCCATACCGCTTTGCATCTGGACATCTGAACTGATTACCGACCGTGTTTTTGCTTCCTAAAGGGTGTATAAAAATTCGAACGAAACCCTCCAAATTTAATCGTGTCTCAGTTAGATACAATATACAACAAAGTAAATTTAATTTTGCCACTGCAACGCTTTGAGTTTGCTTTGTAAGTTTTCCTTGAGTTCTTTTAGTGCTTGAGATTATTTTGAACAGGGTGGTTTGGAAATATCCTCGGTCGGTAATTGGCGCTCCTTCTGTGCATCGATAATTTCCCCTCAATTACCCCTGCTACTACACTGCTTACTCAAATTGCCTTCCTCTCCTGTTATGCAAAGGAGCGACGGTTGAAACAATCATCGCTGTGTTTTGTTACGTTTGGCGTAACGTGAGAAAGCAGTTTTTCTCCAACGAATAATAATTTGATTACTTTTGTACTTAAATGACTTAACGGCACCCTATTAGTTATCCTCTGTGCATATCCTTTTATTTTAACATCAAATGACAGTTCAGTACGCAGCATGCCGAGGAGTATAGATCATGTGTCATTTTCAAATATTGTTCACATATAAATTATAATATAAGTTGTGGATTTAACTTAACATTTAATGCTTTGGTGTGAAAATCGATTCTTAAAGAATAAATTTAACGGTTGATTGGTAACATAAATAAATATAACGCAACTCTATGCAATTTTATATCAATATTACTCGAGTTTGATGGCTCATTTGCGTGTTTACTGCGAAAAATGTGGATAAAGGGAGCTTAAAAGTAATAAACTAATTTCTGATAACTGCTGTCACAGTAACGCAGTAACTTTATCATTGGTAACAGATGAAAAGTCCAATGAATTCCAAGGTGTGTTTGTAGTACACAAAAATCCTATCTGGGGAATGATGTTTAGTTATATTGATCTCATTATACTATGCAAATTATAATTTATTTACTGAAATAACGTATTAGCCATTACAGCTACATCACCGCTACAGTAACTGCTATATCACTGACGCAAGTCACGAGTAGAAGAAAATGGAGCGACCGGACACTAAACAAAAGTTTGACATGTACACAGAAAGTGGCGTGGGGTAGTCACTGTGCTGTCGATACACTACGAATTTCCATTACTGGGATATACACTGAGCAGTAGATTGGGTGGGCTACTTGTGCAGGTACTTTATGAGAATTATCGCACAGCTGTAGCGCACAGCTTCCTGGCGGCCACATGCCTAAGTTTGGTAACAACGTGACTCGCACTTCCTTGATCTAAGCAGAGAGATTGCGCACACCAGGAAGAGCAGCCAGAAAACGAGTAAAGGCCGTCGTGGCCAGGGGCACGTCTACGTCCTCACCACCATTCCCTTGAGTGACACTTCACGCCGTCAGCTGATGTATGGGTGACAGCCTCATCGCGGACGATTGGTTGAGAGGGAAGCCGTGCTACGTGCCAGTGTACACCGAGGTAGCCGTGACCATCATTAGGTCGGACGTGGCCAAGTGTTTGCCGACGAGGAAGCTGAGCCGACCATATCAGCTTGTGACAGCTACGGGTAACACCTTGCCTGTGGCGAAGGTGGTCCTACTGAAGTTGACCTTAGGATTGAGTGCCGTGCGTCAGTAGGTGTTTGTCGAGAAAGTGGCTGTGGATATGATTCTAGTACTGGATGCCCTCCGGAGCCACGAGGCGTCGGTCGACGTCAGCAGGATAGTCCTGCGGCTCAATGGAGAAGAGGTGATACTACGGCAAACCGAAGAACACCTGGGAATTTGCAACGTCATCCTGAAGGAAGGCGTGGTTGTCCCCACAAGGAGCGAGGTGGTAATGGCGGCGCGACTGGCAGGCCAGCGGACGAAGAACATGATGCTGGACCAGAAGACGCCTGTGCATGGAATCTGTGTAGCCAGGACATTATTGCCGTGCAGAGAGGAGGTGCCAGTGAGGCTGCTCAATCTGACAGACACCGATAACAATATCCAGGCGAGGACGCAGTTGGGGTTTGGATTGGATTAGTGGTGTTTTAGGGCCCATCGACAATGAGGTCATTTGTGCCCGTGCAGTTGGGGAAGTGCGAGCCCGTGGTCAGTGTAACAGCTATCGAGGAGACACAGTAGCCAGTGCCGACGCAACACCTCGGGCCGCGGCTGGAAAGCTTATTGGAGAGGGCGGCTGAACAACTAACCGCAGGTCAGCTGCAGAAAATTGGACAACTGCTGAGACGATACCAGCGCGTCTTCAGTAAAGGTAACATTGGCTACGGCCTCACGGACAGAATGCTTCACCGCATCGACACCGGAGACGCCCGGCCTATTTGGCAAACACCCAGACGCGTTCCGCTGGCTAAACAAGCAGCAGTGTGGGATATACTAGATGACAAGAGATCCAGGGGAGTGATTGAAGAGTCTGACAGCCATTGAAGTTCCCCTGTAATTCTAGTGACGAAGAAGTTCGGCGAGCTGCACTTCTGCGTGGACTACAGGAAGCTGAGCTCTATCTCCCGGAATGACTGTTTCCTCTTACCCTGGATTGACGACACCCTGGAAACACTTGCTGTTGGGTAGTGGTTCTCGACCCTGGACATGATGTCGGATTACGGATAGGTAGCGCTGGAACCGAGAGACAAAGAGAAGACGTCATTTTCGACAGGCCAAGGGCTTTAGCTGTTCAGTTAGGCCTTTTATCTTCTCTTTACGACCTTATAGGGATCCTCCTTCACTACGGCTGCTGGGGGAACCGCTCTCATGGTTACCAAGCAATGTGTCAGTGAAATACCTTGGGGTGTTACTGGACACTCGACTTACTTGGAACGCCCACATCTGTCGGTCTGTTACGCTTGCATTTGCCCGGCTATCAAAACTGTACCCTCCACTCAACAGGCGCACTTCACTTGGTTATGAATCCTCCCTGCTTCTTTACACATCTCTAGTCCGTCCCATTTTTACCTATGCAGCTCCAGTCTTGGGTGGCACCAGTAAGACTAATCTCCGCCGACTGCAGGTACTACAAAACAGGGTGCTTCGTACAGTTACAAACGCTCCATGGTTCATCCGAAACCAGCAGCTTCATCATGAGTTTGGTCTTCTACCCGTTCACCAATACATCCGACGCCTGGCACGTCCATTCTTTTACCATCTTCAGGAGGTCCCTGGAGCTGTTACCTACCGTCTCGGCTTCGCACTCGCCAGCCAACTCGCCTGAAGCGCAGACTGCCCCAAGATCTTCTCCTGAGTGACGTCTCCAGCACAGACGACTCAGACACGTGATTACTACCATCAGACTTTAAGTTCTCAATTTGTGTTACAGTTATCCTCCATATTTAGTTAGAGGAGTCGTTCATGGCTACCTCCATTGTTATGTGTCCTGTTCCTATGTATCTTATAACAAACATCTGTAAAGCATAATTGCTGATCGATGGATAAAATAAAATAAAAAAAAGGTTAGGCCTTTTGGTCTCTGCAACGTACCAGCCACATTCCAACGCCTCATGGAATCGGTTATAAGAGTTTTGACTTATGCTGCCAGCCTGTAATACCTGGACGACGTCATCATCGTTGGTAAGACCCTCGAAGACCATGTGGAAAACCTGAGCAAGATGCTGCAGAGACTGAAGCTGAACGTGAAGAAGTGCCAGCTCTTCCGCAAGAAAGCCAACTACTGGGCCACATAGTCTCACCAACCGACAACCGACCCGGAGAAGACACAGGCCGTGAGATATTGGCCCGACCGAAGGATCAGATAGGGTTAAGCAGCTTCCTGGGGCTGTGATGTTACTACCACCGTTTTATCAAGGGATTCTCCAACATCGCCAAACCCCTCACCCGCTTGACAGCAGAACACCAGTCTTATGTGTAGACTGAATATGCCGAAGGTGCTTTGCACCGCCTGATGAAGACGCTGTGCAGTGCTCCTATTTTGTGATTCTCACAACCAGGCGGCGCCTACATTGTGGACACCGACGCCAGTGATCTTTGCGTTGGAGCGTCCTATCCCAAGTCCAAGACGGCCACGATCGAGAGATAGCCTGCTACAGCAAGACGCTCTCCAAGGCAGAGAAGAACTACTGCGTCACACGATGAGAGTTACTGGCGGTAGTAAAGACCTTGGAGCACTTCCAAAGGACCTGTGTTGTCAGCCATTCCACCATAGGACTGACCACTCCGCTTTATCCTGCCTATTGCACTTTAGGAACCTGAAAGGCCAGACAGCACGTTGGGTCCAGAGTCTACAGGAATAGGACTTCACCCATACCACGGCAACGGAGACGCCCTGTCCCGAAGACCCTGCCTAGAAGAGTGCGGCCAGTGCAAAAGAGTGGAAGGAAGGGGCGTGCCGCAATGTTCGAGTGGTCACGGCCGTGCCTGCGGTTGGCTGGGATAGCGCAGGTCTGAGGAGGAAGCAGCTGTCGGACGACGACTTAGGGCCACTTTTGAGAGAAGTGTAGGAAAGGACGAGATCAACCTGGCACGACTACCAACAAAGCAGCACCACCTGCAAGTCTTATTGGGCCAACTGGGACTCATTGAAGATAAGAGAGGGCGTGCTGGTTTGGGTATGGGAATCGCCTGATGGAAGGACGCAGAGAGATCAGTTGCTACTACCCCAAAGTAAGGTCCCGGAGGTCTTGAAGGAAGAGTAGGCCGGTAGTTCAGGCGGACACCTCGGAGCTAACCGAAAAATCAACAAACTTTGACAGCGCTACTACTGGCTGAGGCTCCGAGCAGACGGTGAGAAATGGTGCCGTCAGTGTCACTTGTGCGCGGCGAGTCGCGGACCCCAGAATAGAAGCCGGGGTCGTATGCAGCAGTACAATGTCCGAGCCCCATTCGAACGGATTGCCATCGATATAGCTGGACCATTCCTAGTGTCCGACTGAATATTTCAAAATATTCGTATCGCCATTACAATGAAAACACACATCTGATAGATATTGCCCTGCCCAAACAGAAATGAGTTGGTATTGCTCATTAAAGGGAAAATTGTTTTCAGAAAAGTGGGTTTGATAAAAATTGTTTAGTTAGAAAGTAGGTGCAGATTTTGACCCAGAACACATACATCGCTACCAGACATGCTAGTACATGAAGTAAATTTCAAACATTTCCTGTCGGCTCATTTGCATTTAATACAAACCTTCAGCTAGAAGATATCTCGCGAACTTGCAGCCAAAAAGAGATTGAGAAACACTGGCAAACCTACGCCTAAAAACGTGAAATTCTCTTGAAATCCGAGTATAAGAGGCCTTTAGAAACACAAAAATGTGATTAAAGTATTCCTTGTAACAATGTGGCACGATCTATCGGTCTTCATAAGAAACCAAGCTGTAATGGCAGGTGCACAAACCAAGAAGGAATGGTAATGCGTGCAGCATGTTAGCACGAGATTCAGAGCCCGTCTTGTTAGCGTGGTGGTAGCGTGTCTGCCTCACGTTCAAGCGGTCACGAGTTATAATCTCGGTCAGAGTGAGTTACCTAAATAAGGTTTTATCTAGAGTTTTCCCTTATCCTGAAAGAAGAATGTCGGGTAGCTCTAAGCTGTACGGACCCTGGGCTGATTTGAGCGTCATTTCACCCCTTCCATTCAACGTCCGACATGACTTTACGTTGGAGGACGTAAATTGCAACAACAACACAACAAAACGGGATGCAGATGGTCGCGCTTTCAAATCTGGTGAAGAGAGTAAAGGAATCCAGGAATGTTTCAACGAAAGATTGATCACTTAACAAAGTGAATTTAGATATTTTTAACAGAAAGTATTACGTGGAACTTTGTACTTGGTTACAGTATAGCCATCTTTTGGCTTCCACAGATATTTCTGTGGAGTAACGACAACTGTTTATGGCCTCTGACATCCTAAGCGGCTTCTCCACAAACATATTTCCTAGTGCCTATAATATATTTCCCTTACAAAATGTGCGCTTCTTAATTATTGAAAAAACAGTAAGTATAATGCCTCCTACAGTCAAAGTCGGTAAGGAGGAACAGTAATGTGGAAAGAAAATACCAAAACTCCTGGTCTTGTGGAATGTTATATTGCATGGTAAGCCTCATTTGTTTCAAAATCCTTTCCAATCGGCGATTTACTTGTTACAATGTATTCCATGATATGGCGTTAATTATATACTAACGACGTACTCGAGTACTTGAGTTAAAAGTCTGTTTTGTGATTATCGGTGAAAGTTGCATGAAAGAAAAAAAAAACACACACCATAAAATGACAAATCAAACTTCATTGCTGCATAGTCGAGTTGTGCTGATGTTATCCAGCGATATTGATTTACATATCATACATTTGTATTTATAGAAGACCATTAACGAAGTATTTGCATTTTAAAAACCACTTCACTTAAATAATTTTTATTCTATGTTTCTAGCACATCGACAAATACTGTAAGGTACCAGGAATTATTATCTAAAATAAAAATACGAGTTCTGTGTATATCTTCGCATACCTTATGCTTGATATGCCACATACAAATATAATAATATTGAATTTTGGACACATTGTCCGTGAAATATAACATACCTACAATTACTAAACTGTAAGGTTAACTGTAGAAAATTTTAGTACCTGAAGAAGTGAATCTCGATAAATCAAACACCTTATATAAAATGCATTCGCATCAGATACTTCTAGATATTTGTTAATGATTTGAGTTTTCAAATAATCTTACGTTTTATCTACTGTACTGCACATCTAGCAGGTAGAGGAAGCACTACATTTCAGAACAAAAATATAATATGAAAATATAATCACACACATATATATATAGTGAATCGGGGGGTGATGCCTATCGGGGTGAGATGCCTAAAGTTTATAGTTCCGATGGCTGAAAGCAGATGGCGACAACCTGTATGGCACTTCTTAGTGGCAATGTGACGTGAAGGCAAATGCGTGTTTCATTACGTTAGGTGTATCTTCACTTTTAAACCAAGAGTGAGTGTGTGTGTAGGTGAGTGTGTGTGTGTGTATGTGTGTGTGTGTGTGTGTGTGTGTGTGTGTGTGTGTGTGTGTGTGTGTGTGTGTGTGTGTGGTGTTTTAGGGCCCGTCGACAACAAGGTCATTTGGGCCCGTTTAAACCAAGAAATACAGATAAACTCTAAAAATGGATTCCTGGTTAATGGTGCACAGTTATTTTAAAGTATGTGCAAGAGCATGAATGAAGTAGCAGAGCAAAATTTCGCGCATGCTTATCATAGTAGGTATGTTGTGGTATAGTTTGCCATCCTCTGTTGCTATGCAGCAACCATATTGTGGCAGTCATCAAAAGTTGTATCTCACCCCGACACTTGGGAGAGATGCCACTGTTTTTTCAAGGTGACATGCCTATTTTTATTTCTTGCTTATACGGATTTTATTTTCGTAGCAGATGCCTCAAGTGAATGTTAGAACTTCAAATAGATGTCGGTAGCCTAAAGAATGTCTACTGATGGCTCTGGAACATGGAGGAATGGCGGAATGAATTGTTTTAAAGCTTCCCAAGAATGTAGCATTCCATATAGAATTCTAAAACGAGGTTTGACGAAGAACGATTTCGGAATGTGTATCAACTTTCCGATATGGTTGCTACTGATCATGCAGAAAGGATTCAAGAAAGTGAACCAAACAGGAGAGGATGTACTGGAGCTGTTCTCTCAGAAAATGAAGAGGGACTTGGACATTATTCAGAAGGATCTAGGAACATCATTTGAAAATGTTACTCCTGCCCTATTGAAATCTAAGTGCAAGAAGAAACATGCTGAGGCTTTCACAGAACAGAATCGCATAGAAGAGGCCAAAATTAGATTGCAGCGAATTAAACACAGGACATCTGCAACAAGTGAGTCAAAGATTAGAGAACCAAACAGGTCAGAAAATGACAGTGATTGTGTTGAGTGTACTTTCAATTACTACTATAAAACTGGACCACAGGTTGATTGGTTTCAGTATGTCGTTTGCAGTAGATGCTTGCATGAAATGAAATGTGTAGTGTTTAACGCCCGCTTTTACTACATACGGCACCGCAGGCGATGACACTGATGGTGCATGAGATGAAGACGGAGCACCGGTGGAATGAGATGGCGGGGGAAACCGGAGGTTCCGGAGAAAACCTGCCCCAGCGCCGTGTTGTCCACCACAATCTCACTTTGCGGTTGCCTGGGATCGAACCCGGGCCGCCTTGGGATGCTTGCATGAAACCTGTACAAAAAAGATAACTTGTGCAACAACTGTGTCGAAGAACTTTGATTTCATTTGCATGTAATCATGTCATATGTTTATTCTTACACCCATTATTACCTTTCTTTAGTATTTTATTCTTTATAATACTAATAAATATGCTTTCTAAAAGATGTATTTGTATCACAAATGCAGAAAAATAGTACTCCATTTTTCTAATATGATTGCCATCTCACCCCGATATTCGGGATGAAATGCCTAAGCTATACTATTGATTACAGAAAAACAAAACACACTTAATTAACAATAATAACGCAACACAACCTTGCACATGTGCAGAGAAGGCGCCTCAGTTTTACTTTTAGAAAAAAAAGCCACCAAACTAAGCTTTAAAGGGAAAATTATTCATTTTCTCAAAATCTGCGCTAAAATTTTGTGTTTCAATGGCTAATTAATTCACAACTAATATTAAATATTTTTTGTGAAAAGACCATTAATTATTCAAGATATCCCTTTGTTCCCGCGGTATCAAGGAGATAGTATGGGTCTTCAACAGCACCAAACAGCCACTTTTAGACTTTAGACCTTTTTACCACTTGAACTTAAGAGTAAGTACGTAAAAAGACTATTTAAGCAAATATATAACTGAATTAGGACGGAGCAGTTGGAATAAGTGTTTTACGAATAGTTGGTGTAAGACACATGAAAGTAAAGGAAAATGGATAGAGAAGGTCATATAAATGTAACACCTCTATCTTTTTCACTATTCGTTTTTCGCTTATTTTATTCCAAAGAAGGCGAATAAACTTTTAAAACAGTTTTTGTATACCTCTAACACATAAAACGAATGGAAGGAAGGTAAGGTAGGAAGGAAGGAAGGAAGGAAGGAAGGAAGGAAGAAAGAAGGAAGGAAGAAAGAAGGAAGGAAGGAAGGAAGGAAGGAAGGACGGAAGGAAGGAAGGAAGGACGGAAGGAAGTAAGGTTCAAGGGCGCACAACCAGTAAAGTAATTAGCCCCTGGTACAGGAACAGGAAAAATTAAAAATGAGAACTAAAAAGTTAAAACGAGGCAAAATGAAGGATGCGGGTACATGAAAGCACGTCTATGATGAAAAACTATGAGAGGCTAAAACAGGTGTTAAAAACCATACAATCCAATAGTAAAAGCGCAGAACGAGGTTATATTCGGGAGATGACACCAACTCGTCGGGTGAAAGCTAAAACACGTTCCACACCTCCTGAGTCATCCGCTAAAATGCTGGGCAAATCCGCGGCCATGTGCAAGGAAACACGAACTTGGGTTAAAATGGCACATTGTTCCAGCACATGCCGGACAGTCAACGGCGCGCCACAGCGAGAACAATCGGGAGCCGGTTCTCTGCGCAACAAATGTCGGTGGCTGCAAGAGCAGTGCCCGATACGTAGTCTGCACAAAACGACTTCCTCCATACGGGAGAGACGGGATTTCCTCTTCCAGATAGAAGGAAGTGGTTTTATAGCTCGCAGCTTGATCCCTGAAATAGCGGACCAATACACCTCCCAACGAAAAAGAACACGCTGCCGGAGATAGCGTTTAAAATACTCCGCAGCGACAGAATGGGTGAAATACCTGGACATTAAAATGGCATACTTCACTGCGGCATCCGCTGCTTCATTCCCTGGAATACCGACATGACAAGGGACCCACGCAAAACCTATACGGACGCCAGCGGTAACCAGCTGATGGACGGAACCATGCACGCATTGCACAATTGGATGATGGGTGTACAATGAACAAATGCCCTGCAAGGCACTCATGGATTCCGTCCACAAATCACAATAATGAAATCCTCGCTGGCGAATAAAAGAAAGAGCTCTTTCCAGGGCAACCAGTTCTGCAGTAAAAATGTAGTACTTCTCGTGAAGACGAAAACTAAAATACTCAACATCAAACACAAAAGCACCTCCTACCCCACGATCATCCTGAGAGCCGTTAATTTAAAAGAACACCGAGTCCCCAACCTGAGACTGCAGTTCAACGAAAACTGCACGAAGAACTTGGGAAGGAGCGGAGGCCTTGGACTTAGGAGTATTCGCCAACTCAAGACGATAGAAGGCTCGGGGTGTAACCAAGGGGGGAAATGGGTTTCTCCCCTGGGAAGAACCGCTGGGAGCTCGACAGACAAGTCCTCAATAACCTTGCGAATTAGATATAAAATTGTTTACGCTTATTTGTAGAAAGTGCAAGTAGAGTAAATGTTGTGGACATGTTATTTCCTAACATTTCTAAATGACACTCGTAATAGAGTACGGCCTATGAGGAGAAATGGTTTTGAGGAGTAATCCGAAGAAAATGTTTTACGGAGGTATAGACTGTCGTAACATTTTGCTATAAAGGTTGCTGCGGAATTATAAGAGAGCATCGAAAGGAATGTGGTGATCTCGCCTTTGCTTCAAGTATTAATAACCTTGAAAATTTATTATTCACTGAATTAATATTCACTGTCCACCTGCCGTCTTGAAACGTTCAGTTCACTTGTCCTTCTTCCCTCCTCGTTTTAAATTTACGTAATATTGAGTTAGAATATGCATCTAAAAGAATATGCCGATCTCGCCTTTGCTTCAAGTATTAATAACTTTGCGATTATATAATTCACTGAATTATGTGGATAATACTCTGTCCACCTCCCGTCTTGAAACGTTCAAGTCACTTGTCCTTTGCACCTCGTTTTAAATTTACGTAATACTGACAAGTTGTTTGGTGCTTGTAGTAATGACACATGAATTAATATCGTTTCCAATATTTTCCCCGTGACGTCTATCTCTTTTGCATTCACCGCTTCAGTCCTCCTATTTTCTACGATATCCTTACACTACGTCACCAATTCAATTAACAGTTCTTTCTCCATGGATGAGGAATTTGTCTCACGGCTTTATTTATCATTTTGTTCATCCGTCACTTTTCAGCTTGTGCAATCTCTGGCTTGTGCAGACGAAAATTAAAACAAAAACGCATCTCACCACGTTCATAAAATAATACGACTCATCCATACTTCTATAGCGGAGATATTTACAAGTTTTTTTGGCGTTAACACAGGTTTGTTATCATTTTCAGAAAACAGGTTGGTGAAATGAAAGAAATTGAACATTAGTGTTAGATCTGTAATAATTGTTACGTTGCATTTGTTAACGTCGATTTCAACATCTGTTGGTGAAATCGTTCATAAAAGCAACACATAAAATACAATGCTAAGTTCTGAGTAAATAATCATTAAAAATATGTCCTGATGTTAACATTTTTAAATTTCACGAATATTAAACTTGCCAGCGCCCCATCTAAAGCATGAAAACAAACTTTATGAGCGAATATAACTACTAAGACATTAAAATACGTTCAATTGAAATGTAAAAGTATTTTCTATAAATACCTCGGATGAAAGTGAGGCCTGAGTACATTTGAATTAAATCTATTAAAACAAATTTAATTTAGTCCTTGCAAGATACGGTTTATATAACTATGGAATAGACCTGGTAGATATACCTGGTCTTGTGTGCCTTAATTTTATTATTATTGTTTTTATTTAAATGCCTGTTAAATAACAAAGAGTTATATTTTCATAAAGCACTCCCCGCTCTTGTCTTTTCCTCTACTCAACTCACTAGTATAAAAAAGGGCGAAAACAGTATCATTCATTTTCTCAAGGCGCATATAATATAAATTTTCGAACGTAAACCACTTCTTCTGACAGGATGTAAGGACAAGCATGGCAGTCGATGTATATAATAATACTTTTAATGGTGTGTTTGTATTTAACCCTACAGATCAACAATTCTTTCATCCTTTAATTTGAGCAAAGGTAACGGATATCTTGACGTCGAATCTTGACACAGAGTTCATTCATGAATACCTTCGAGATCTTTAAAAGATATACCTTTTGTATACAACTGATTCCATTAAAACCTAAGGAGCACATCCAGTTATCTCTTCACTGCTATTAAAGCTTTCCACAGTAACGAAACCAGTGATTCTTGAATGAGATAAGGCTATGTATTCATAAATGTGCCTCCAACGTTTTATGAAACAAGTCACAAGTTTTCAAAAAGAGAAAACATGTTTTTCAAACGGAGTGGATAAAAGTATCAATTTCTGTAAAGAGCGAGATTCAAAGTTATCTAAATGTTACACTTGCGGTTAAAAAAGGATCCCTTTAGTTGTAACATGTACACTCAGGGATTAATAAACACTGACACTAGTCTGCTGGAATAACATTAAAATGAAAACATTAATTTCTGTCTTTAACGCAGACTTCTATGCTGAACCCGGCTTTAATTTGAGTAAGGATGTGAACATTATGCCGTAGCACAATCTAAGGGGGATTGAAATGGTGAAATGTGGAGTGGTTATACTGGAGAATGTAGATTTATGCCACACGATGCGGCAACATATTTGAAGTAGGATTCGTTGTCGTGAGGTCCACGCCCCACACGTGCGAAAGGTTTCGCGTTTCCCTCGGTTTGGTGACGCGTGGAGAAGCCAAAACTTACCTCCATGTAGAAGCGATGAACTCTCCTGTCTCCAGGCCGTGAAGATGATCTCGAAGATTTCTGTAAATTTTCCTTCCGGTAACTGCGGCGAGCAATGAGATGTGAAACCTCAATGTCGTGGTATCGATTCAAAAGCGAATTTTCGTTTGGACACTATGAAATAAAATTATAAACACCGTTTTACTTTACATGTATTTATTTCTCGACATCTTTTGTTTCACAAGAGACTTTTTCACTGGTATAGCATTTTACTAACCTTTAATTTTCTCCATCGCTTTGCCCATGATGCAACGGTTTTCCACTTATGCTATTTCTCGTCGCGTCCCGCATTCAGCGTATATTTTAATCGTTTATTACAGGTTAATCAACGGCGAACACCACTAACTTCCTGTGGTTTTCAAGAGCCTTTACCCAAAAGCACGTCTACACGCTTCGAGAGTACAAGCAAGAAGAAGAAAGAAATTTAAGTATAAAATTAATGGTTCTTTTCTCTGTTTCGTGGCTAGGTTACATAAATACTAAATTGTGATTGCTCCGACGTCACAATTTGTGTAGATTTAGTTTCTGGAATTTTCTGAATTTGGAATTTTAATAAACCTAAGCATTGGTTGCATCATCTACATGGCCTGCTTGGTTATTGATTTAAATTGAATTTCAGATGGCCATGTTTAATTTATATGTCCATATATGAAATTATTAAATATATTTACAGACCAATATGCAATATCAACTTTAAATGCTAGTGGAAATAGTTCGCTAATACATACATTGCGTATATTATCGCTTATTTGATGCACTTAAGTAGTGAATGGAATGAACAAATACTGAAATAAACTTCCAAAACATTTTAAACTTGAGCTTCCAGTGAAAGATAGCACAGTTACGATGAGTCAGAAGTAAACAGCTGACCACACAGAACGTCAACACATGTTTGTTGGCGGAGTATTACCGACCACACTGTTTATGTGCGTCCCCCTTTTAGCCTGCCGGAACTGTAAAGTATGTCCATACCGCTTTGCATCTGGACATCTGAACTGATTACCGACCGTGTTTTTGCTTCCTAAAGGGTGTATAAAAATTCGAACGAAACCCTCCAAATTTAATCGTGTCTCAGTTAGATACAATATACAACAAAGTAAATTTAATTTTGCCACTGCAACGCTTTGAGTTTGCTTTGTAAGTTTTCCTTGAGTTCTTTTAGTGCTTGAGATTATTTTGAACAGGGTGGTTTGGAAATATCCTCGGTCGGTAATTGGCGCTCCTTCTGTGCATCGATAATTTCCCCTCAATTACCCCTGCTACTACACTGCTTACTCAAATTGCCTTCCTCTCCTGTTATGCAAAGGAGCGACGGTTGAAACAATCATCGCTGTGTTTTGTTACGTTTGGCGTAACGTGAGAAAGCAGTTTTTCTCCAACGAATAATAATTTGATTACTTTTGTACTTAAATGACTTAACGGCACCCTATTAGTTATCCTCTGTGCATATCCTTTTATTTTAACATCAAATGACAGTTCAGTACGCAGCATGCCGAGGAGTATAGATCATGTGTCATTTTCAAATATTGTTCACATATAAATTATAATATAAGTTGTGGATTTAACTTAACATTTAATGCTTTGGTGTGAAAATCGATTCTTAAAGAATAAATTTAACGGTTGATTGGTAACATAAATAAATATAACGCAACTCTATGCAATTTTATATCAATATTACTCGAGTTTGATGGCTCATTTGCGTGTTTACTGCGAAAAATGTGGATAAAGGGAGCTTAAAAGTAATAAACTAATTTCTGATAACTGCTGTCACAGTAACGCAGTAACTTTATCATTGGTAACAGATGAAAAGTCCAATGAATTCCAAGGTGTGTTTGTAGTACACAAAAATCCTATCTGGGGAATGATGTTTAGTTATATTGATCTCATTATACTATGCAAATTATAATTTATTTACTGAAATAACGTATTAGCCATTACAGCTACATCACCGCTACAGTAACTGCTATATCACTGACGCAAGTCACGAGTAGATGAAAATGGAGCGACCGGACACTAAACAAAAGTTTGACATGTACACAGAAAGTGGCGTGGGGTAGTCACTGTGCTGTCGATACACTACGAATTTCCATTACTGGGATATACACTGAGCAGTAGATTGGGTGGGCTACTTGTGCAGGTACTTTATGAGAATTATCGCACAGCTGTAGCGCACAGCTTCCTGGCGGCCACATGCCTAAGTTTGGTAACAACGTGACTCGCACTTCCTTGATCTAAGCAGAAACTTGAGCACCCGCGTAACCCTTGAATAGCTACAAATTTTGTCATTTGGTATTTGTACGTCGGAGAGGACGGACGTGCTTTACCTGTCCACCTGCTGCCGTGTCGCCTTCACATAGCACCGAGTGTGTTTGTTATTTGTGATAAGTTTTCAGTCAAATATTGCTGTGTTGCGAGTGAACATCTTACATATTTCTACTCATTTTCATTAGTTATTTCACCAGCTGCATGGCGTATGCCATGCTGATCGATCATTCAATAAAATAAATAAAAACAAGTTACGTCATGAGCGAGATGCAGTACCGGAATGTAGGAGGTGATTATCGCTCCAATTTCCTCCGGGCCCTAAATACGCTCTTCGCAATCTGGAGTCACTGACTTTCCCTCAAGTATCTCTTCAGTTTTTTGCCCACACCTCACGCAGCAGAACAACTTCCAATGGGAGAAAATTTCCACGCTGGTACTTGGGATCGTACTCAGCACTCCTGTTGATTAAGCGCTACCATCCCTCTGAGGAGATGACCTTCAAATCATTGATCTCAATATAACAAAAGGGCAAACCATAACTGTATTTGCTAAACATTTACGCAGCTTTTAGCCGTTTTCCCACTCAAAATTCGTTGAGACCTGCCCTTTTCAGTGCAATACCACATCGCACTGGAAATACTTACTTAAAAACTGAACTGCTTAGCCAAGCGTACAAGTGCTTCCAGAAAAAGCGGAAGATAAGCCATGAATTTTTTCTCCAGGACCTCATGACAGATTTATAAAGAATTACCGCACATGATAAACAGAATTCGCATCGCAAGTGAAGATGTAACTGCCTGCAATCTTGTGCAGGCCCGAGCAAGGCTTTCGAGGCTTGCATTGTAGGAGAATCTTACTATACACGTATTTTGAAGGCTTTGGCTATCCAGTTCATCTCAACAGAATCTCCTGGAGCAATCCAGAAGGCCTCCAAGCTACTGTTCAGTAATTGCAACGAACCACCCAGTCCTTTTGATGAAGACAGCACAATAAATTTAAACAAGCGTGTTACACACATATGCAAGGAGACCTTGCAGAACGTTTGTTCAAAAAGCAAAGTGTGGGTTTCCCGCTCGCTACCACAATATGACAGTGCACCGTGCGGGACGGCTCAGGGATTTCGTCTGTGGCCCACATTCGTGAGGATCGGCTCCATTCCTGTGGCAGACCACGTGACCCTTGGGTTCTTTTTGGGTAGCTAGGCGAATGCTGGGTAGGTTTATTACATTCCCCGAATTTACTGTCCCTCTGTTTCATCAGCACTATCATTTCATATCATCTCTGATCTGGTGGTTTCTTTCAGGGTAGAAGTGTCAGTGGTAATCTCGGCGGTGCATGAGGAGATATGCTCTGACTGAACACATTTTCCTCTGGCAGAATTAATTCCGCTCTCCAAGCCGACCTAGTGGACCGATTCAGGAATGCCGCTAGACGAATGCCAGTAGTGCAAGCAAGCTTTGAGTCTTCCTTGCTTGAAAACCGGTCTCCTGACTGTTTCGGGGCCTCGGTAGTTGGAATGACGATTGTCCTAGGCCTCCGGAGAGTTTCTATCTAGTAAAGTATTGCGACCCCACCCTCTATACTGTAGCGGTTGCTTGGGCTGGGCCACCCTCTGTATGCTCTCACTTCATCATTCCTCTCGTGGGTACTGCACTTAGGGCATAGGTACACAAGACCAGTCTGTCCGAATAATCCCCACCGAACAATCCCATCTAAGATGATAGTGCGAGGTCTCCAAAACTAGTATTAAGAACTCAATTTAGTGTACAACCTCTCGCCTTGTCAGCTTCTTATAATGCTGGTAAGTAATATTGGATGTTGAGATGTATGTATGCTTCGATATACACATATCTTCAATATACCATGTTTTATTGATAGTCGATAGATGAATATTCGAAAAACTCAAAAATAATGAACAAGTACTCAAGTAAAGTATTTGTTAGGGATTAGACCTTTATTAATAATATAAATATTCATGGTGTATATTTTTGAAGATACGGCAATTGTATATGTTATTTTTTCCTTATTTGTGATACTGTGCACGGACAGACACGGAATTACAGCGTAAACCTTTTATATTGAGGGCTCTCTAAACGTGCATTAACTGTGAAGCTTTTAAATTAAAATTTTCTGTGTAATACTATACTTGTTCGTTCGCCATTCTACTAAACGTGAATGGTGAATTAAGTAAAATTAGATCCCACAGTGAAGAACTAGTATGATATTCTACAAAAGAGATAAATTGCCACTCAGATGCAGTGAAAAGACGTTAATCTGGGCGAGACATTGGAGACTCAACAATTTGCATGACGTATTGGAAAATTGTGCCAAACGGATATCAGTGTGCGTAATTATGTAAGGTTTCTCATGGTGAACCTGTGAGAGATCAATTGCTTTTTTCAATTTTACCATGTAGTTCACACAGGCGTAGAGATTCTTAGATTCCTACATGTTAACATGCGGGTTTCAGTCCACATTGGAGAACTATTTCGAAAGACCTTGCCTTTATGTACTGGTGCAATTTTATTATAAGCAGGTATATAATTTCTAAACATATAGATAGCAGAGAAGGACGTAATTTAGCTGTTGCTTCAGGCAAGGAGGTCGCAAGTAACACCCCCCTCCCTCGGATGGCCTTTTGTCGGCTGGAGACAGCACTTGGCCGGTTCTACAGCGACTGCGCTTAAAGCATCCCCAGCCGGGTCTCTTTGTAGGGAAAAACTATTCTTTCCCCTAACCGCAATGTCATAAACATCTTAGGTTACACCAACCGGGGGGCAGAGGTGAAGAATGTTAGGGTCGTGTTTACAGCTGAGAATACCCAGGGTTGCCGTTGTTCAAAATAACGTTTAGAAGTAAATAAATCAATCAATAAACAAACATAATTCGTTTTAAGAAATAGTCATTGATCTTTTCAAATAAATTTAATAATTTATGTTTCCTATAATAGTAGATAATAACACAACTCTTTATAACGTAACTGAAAAGAGATAAATTACCTATGCTGTTATGGTATAGTACTTATAATACGCGCAAGAACTAAAAGCGTATTATTAGCATAATATCTATGGAAAGTTTAGTGAAACATCATTACAATTTTAAAGGTTTAAATTGCAACAGTGTGCATGAATTTGCGAGGGATATTTACTTGGAAATTAAAGAAGCACTTTGCATATTCTGGTAGTTAATAATAAGTTATAAGCAAAGATTTCACGTTAGAGCTTTGTTTATTGCAATCGTGAGCCGATTTATCCTAAAACATTTTCCTTTATTCTATGGTAGCTACAGGTGGTGAATTTCAGTTGAGTTAACAAAGCAGTAAATACTTCAAAAGTAAAAAAAAAAAACGAACTACGTAATTAAAAAGGCTAGTATGGAAACTATATTACTCTTTGTAAATGCTGAACGCTTTTTACAAGGCAGTCAGCTAATTTTACAAGTCTGAATAAAGCTAAGCAGTGTATTTTTGGGGGGCCCCTTCTGTTAAACACAATTTAAATAAATAATCACATACATTCCGCATAATAATTAAATTTCATAAACGCTTTAGAACTCGAGAAAAGTTAGAAATACTGTTAGGTCTACATTACAAGTATGAATGGAAATCCATGTTAGCATATCCATGTTAGGTTCGATATCCAAGGTCTCGACATCTTGATTAAATTACGCAAGTGCTAAACGCCAATAACTATTACACACTAATAAATTTATAAAACTATACTAACTACACCAAGTAAGACGCTATGCAACTTCTATAAATATAATCTTAATTAACACACATAGGAAGCACGTTTGCACAGTCTAAGCTAATTTCTGAGGACATATGTATAATATTGCAACAGTGCTCTAACTTGGTGAACGTATTAAGAAGGACCACCCCAATTGTTTATGGGTGGAAAACCCTTATAATTGCTTACACCTGAAGAGGTGTGGTCAGAAGGGAAAGCTCTGATGTCACATGGGATGGAATGAACGAGGCTACTATACCCGTTTCTGTGTGTTGTTTACGTTCTGTGCAGTAATAAAGGTTTGAGGGCCGATGCTGAACCTCGTGTGAAAGAGGGAAAGACGAATTAGACACCGTCCACTTTTCGCCGAGCTATGGTTTATTCATGAGAATTAAAAGAAAACGTCATTAATGCTTCATTAGCTACAATAATGAAGAACTGCTTCATATGACACGAAGGAGGTGGGGCAGAGCGAGAGTGACCTCAGGAACCATAAGAGACGAGGCTGGGTATCGCTGAGTTTGAGTGTTATTAAATAAAAGCAAGTACTTAAGAAGTCCTCTGACTCTTTTGTACTATCGTATAACTAGAAATATAAAGCACAATTTTAACAGATATCTAAGAAAACGGAGTTTGCTGAAACTGCTTATATTTAGTGTTTTCTTTTGAAGGAAATTGTTTGTGTCATAGCTGTATATCTTAGGTAAACGAACCCTACGTTACGTAATCAGAAGAGTTTATTCGAAGGAATAGATCATAACGACCTTTAAACATTTAAAGAGGGCGGTAAAGTAATAATTTGTATGCAAGAATAAACAATATAATTTCCATAAATTGTGATAGTTATAAGACCACGTGAACGTAAACTTCAGACATTTTATTTTCCCTAACTCTTCGCCATTCCATATGAGTTTACATAAAAGGCACTCTTTTGTTGAGGTGCAGGTCCATGACAGACATCTCCACTTGACATCGCAAGACATCTGACTACGTTATGTGATGCCTCTCATGAAAACAATAAATATACGAAGGAGAAGAAGGCACACCAAAAGCTTTATTTGCATAGTGCCTAGTCCCAGGCAGAAAGCTGTAATTTATTCTGTCTTTGCTGTGAAGAGAAACGCACTTCTCCGTTCTTGGTGAGAAAAAACAAAAGAGGAAAGCAAAGCTTGGCAGAAACCCCCTTTCAGATGTCGCAAGAAAACCTGTTGATGGGACAGAAATATATTACAGCTTTCGAATAACATATATTTTTATATAAAGGTCGGTCAATTTCTAGTACCATGGCTTTATGTATTTCCCTATCTTTTAAATGCGTTATTTGGTAAGGCTTTCACTTTCGATGAATAATAAAACATTACACTGAACTGATTTGATACAACAGGAGCAGAAATCCCTTGAGCATTGAGTGACGTTCACATCTGTTCGAATATAAGGGAAATATAAAAATAAATCTTTATTAGAGTATCTCCAGTGACTTGTGTTTGGCAACGAAATAATAAATCAAAATTGGGGAGGAGCAACTTTTATTATGGACTCAAGAGGTCGTTAGTACTTATTTTTACGTATTGAAATTTAACGTTTGCTCACTAAACGGGCAACTGCATTAGTAAATATTCTCCTATATTTAAAAAAATGTTTACTCTGTAAGCTTCGACATTTTACACAAAATGGCTGTTCTTTTTCGTTATTAAGTTTTCATCTATATTTTTATAATGAACAAGTACTCAGCGCTAAAACTATTTACCTATGTCATTAAGATAAGCAAGAAAACAAATGCAAATGCCAAAATAAAACTCAAGATGGAAATTGATGAGTATCAGATGATCTCAACTGTGCAGATCTATACTGATATTTCAGTTTGCAGTTCATTTTCTGCAAGTTTACTTTGTATTCAAATAGGAAGAGCTTCTTAAATGATAATTAGGACTTGTATTTTTCAATATACCGTCCTCCGCCGTGGCGTAGTGGGCTAAGACAGCATGCCTTGGTCCCTGGCCACGGAAAGCAGCCCGGGTTCGATTCCACCCAAGTGGTGGGAATTTTAGGTCCCGGGTATAGGACCGGTGCGCACTCAGCATCGTGAGGAAAGTGAGGAGTTTACCCTAGGTAAGCGGCCCTGTTCACGGAAACCAACATTCCGGCTGGGGGATGCCGAGATGCTGACCACATCGCCTCCCCGTATCGGTTGGAAGATCGCCCAAATCTGCCGTGCGTAAGTGGGCGTGAGGCCGGCAGTCGGGTTGGTAGGCCTTTGCCCTCTAAGGGCTGTCGCGCCATGGGTTATTATTTATTAGTATGAACCTTCAAATTTACTTTTGGAATTGAAATGAAATGTGTAGTGTTTAACGCCCGATTTAACTACATGCCTCACTGCAGGCGGTGACACCGATGATACATGTAACTAAGATTGAACACCCCCGTAGCGAGATGGGGACAGTTGGAGATTTCTGAGAAAACCGCCCCAGCGCCGTGCTGTCCACTAGAAATTTCACTTTGCAGTTGTCTGGGAACGAACCCGGGCCACCTTGGTGAGAGCCGAGCCGTCTAACCACTCAGCTACGGCGCGGCCTTTACGTTTGGAAACCTCTTACTTATCTTTAATGGGATAAATTAGATTATGAAAAAGTTATCTATAAAAATGTTGGACAATATCAGTACAAAGCAGTAGGTTTTAACACAGCACTCCTAAATACACTTCACTTAAAAAGGTATAAAAAGTTTAGAATTTCTAACGGAAAATAGTTCCTACAAGTTCTGTATTTTGGACTAGTCAAAATGGAGCTTTGAATGAACTTTCAGCAGAAAGCTATACTATTGCATACACGGTTATCAATAATTTTAAGGATAGCTTTTGTTTAAACATCTGAAATCTTTTGGCATGCTTGGGTTAAACAGAACGTATGTTAAAGGTATCACATTGTGTTGTCAATCTCAATCAAATAATGTGTGGTTGCTAATGGTGTTGGTATTTCGCAGCTTACCAGGAAGCCAGGAAGTCATCAATATACAATACCTACGGCATTTCTTAGCTAACGAAAGTTTATCTGAAATTGGACAATGGTTTGGATCGTTCGGAGAGGGTTCGGCGCCTCGACCAGACTACTCTTTTGACAGAGACAAAGGGTAACCGACCCGAGGAGTCATTACAGTATAGAGGGTGGTTTCTATCTTTATTAGATAGAAACTTCCTGGCGGTCCAGGACAATCGCCATCCAACCTACCGTGGACCCAAAGCAGCCACGAGGCCGGATCGGAGACCGAGGCTGTTCCTCCCAGAGTAGGCTTGTGCGATCGGCATCCTGCCAGTCGCATTCCTAAAATGGTCCACTAGGCCGGCTCGGAGACCAGAGTCCATCCCGCCGGAGGAGAAAGTGTTACTTCAGAGCATATCATCTTGCTATGCACCGCCTAGGCTCCCGCCGACACTTCTACATTGCAAGAAACCACCAGATGAGAAATGATATAAAATGATAAAGGAGGTAAAATGGAAGGACAAAAAATTCGGAGTATGTAATTAACCTATCCAGCATTCGCCTAGTTACCCGGGAAAGTCCCCGATAAAAGCCCATAGATCAGGTAGGACGGCCACGGGAATCGAAACCGGGCCTTTGGAATGCGAGCCACAGGCGAAACTTCCTGAGCCACCCCACTTGGTTAAAATTGGAGAATGTTCATATTTTTTTATTTCGCTACTCAGATATTTTCTGTTCCGTGATAAATCACGTATTATGTCAATTTAAAAATAAGAGTGACCCATAAGAGCCACAATACCATTTTATTAAATTATTGGAAATAATGTGCAATAATTAGCAGCTACTGCGTACCATATGAAGATGAATCATGTATCATATCATAACTTAAAAAGAACAGGAGGTTGTAACAATGAACAGCACAGAGCTACCGAATGGGTGCATTAAGGAATACACTGCGTTCTGGGAAAGAGCCCTTTTTTTTTTTTTTTTTTTTTTTTTTTTTTTTTTTTTTTTTTTTTTTTTTTTTTTTTGCAATTTACGTCCTCCAACGTTAAGTCATATCGGACGGTGAATGGGATAGAAATGATGCTCAAATGAATCCGGGATCCCTGGAGCTTATAGTTACTCAACATTCGCCTTGCAGGATAAGGGAAAACCCAGGAAAAACCGGGAAAGAGGAATGAAGAAACCAACCCTTTAAAATATTATTAGTTTGAAGGGCCAATAAGCTTTAATATCCAATACAATGTCCTCTATGTCACGTGAGAGCTTCGAAATAGGAGCAGCATAGAAAATGGTCATGAATGGATAAACAGAGGGGAGAAATTCGAGGGAAGAGAGAAACACCTGGTGAATAGATTTTGTGTCGTTTAACCGTCGACTCGTGAAGATAGGATAGAGTATAATAAAATGCGCAGAGTTTTGAGTCCGTCGCGACTGAAGAGCTGGTAGTTACGAGTATACATGAATTTTATGGGTGAGTAGCACAAGAGGCTATTTAGCAAGATAGGTGTTGGTACTAGATGCAGGGGAAATTATAAGGCGACACAATATAGTACAGATTGTGTGTCGGGTCACAGGCGCTGAAGTAAGCAAGCAGTTATAATTAACGGAGGGTTAAAAAGTGTCAAAGGCGTCACCAATGTTTGACAACAACTTTCTGTGGTAAAATTGTTATAGTGTCCAATCTTTGTAAGGCGTATCATCATGCTACTTAAAAAGATTTCAGTCTTGATAACAAACGATAGACCTTATTTAATAAAATATGGTAAGTGAAAAAGCTTTGAGAGTTTAGCATGATGCAACATCTTTCTGCTGTGTTATGATTTTGTTTGTCAAAAATAAAAGAAGGAGCATGTGTTCCGCAAAAGTTTGCATGTGTACGTTTATATTTAGTTAATAACCCGGACAATTATCACTACAGGTTAATTTTCTCACCTTTGTGTATGTGTGTGTATGTGTGTGTGTATGTGTGTGTGTGTGTGTGTGTGTGTGTGTGTGTCTGTGTGTTCCCGTAGGGGAGGGGATCCAACCCCTTCAGTTACCCAGATGCGGGCGCTGCGGACCCTTAGCACTCGTGGTACCTCTGACGATACTAGAGGAACCTAGGGCCAAACATTCGAGCCCCTCCCTGAACGGGAGTTGTTCGGATTGCGTTGGACTTGAGGGGGCAGTGTGTTCCTGCCACCCAAGGGGAATTGGGTACCTCCGGCCAGGCTATGGCCGCCCGGAGGGGGCAGAGGGTTGCCTAATAAGTCCCGGTACTAGACTGCAGAGCTAGTAAAAGGTGTGCCAGATCACCAGGAGGCCCCACTTAGGTTTTCAGTAGTCTTCCCTGCGGGGTTGACGCGCGAAAGTGGCGTATCCACTTCCATCCCGTCTTGACGTTCTGCTGCTCAGCGGGGAGGCTTTTTAAGAAATGAGGTATTGCCATATGGAAGGAGCACCGAAGTATCCATTGCTCCCTGGTAGAAGTAGGCCCTGTTCCTAGGTCCTACGAATCCAGGACTAATGGAAGTAGAACCTCCACACATAACTGTGAGTGTGTGTGTGTGTGTGTGTGTGTGTGTGTGTGTGTGTGTGTGTGTGTGTGTGTGTGTGTGTGTGTGTGTGTGTGTGTGTGTGTGTGTGTTTCTATTGGTCGGCAAATTTTTTGTTTAAGTGTGTACTTAAAAAGTCATTAAACGATTCAAACCTCGATTTCGTTGTCATCCTTACATTTATCATACACCCCGAGATAGCACTCAGCTCGAGATTGAAAGAGACGCATTTGGCTTGAAATTGGAGCTGTTACATCGTCGAGGCAGTCCGATTTGGTTACATTATGTGCGTAAACTTTGTAGTGTTTAACGTCCTCTTTTACTACATACGGCACCGCAGACGGAGACATGATGGTAAATGAGATACACACGGAGCACCGATGGAATGTAATGGTGGAGGAAACCGGAGATCCCGGAGAAAACCGGCCCCAGGGTCGTATTGTACACCACAGCTCTCATTTTGCGGTGGCCTGCGATCGACCCCGAGTAGCCTTGGTGATAGCTAAATTCCCTATTAGTTATATAGCCATAATAGCTATTATCGTACCCGAATCTACGTGTATAATTTCAGTTAGCGTATCTTCCTAACAAAACGCCTGAAGCTGCAGTGTGTTTTTGTGCTTTAATAAAAGCAGCAAGATATATTATTTTCTGGGAAAACAAGCTGGAAGTTGAGTTGTTTCTAGCTTCATTTGAATACCGTGACTTGCATCAGCGAGGAAGAAAATGAATTTGAATGTAAAATACATAACAAGGGTTTCATGGCCTTTCAAGTCGCATTATTTCAGAGCAATAACTCCTACAGTTTACAAATTTCCTTCTGCGTCCTTTCTCAGAAATAGGAATATCTCTGAATATGAATGCTCATTCATTAGGTTCCTTTACCCACAGATATGCTGCCAAGAAGTCATGTAAACGAAACTCTTAGACCTAAACAACTTTTGTTAATCTTGATTTAAACGCATTTTAAGGGATTCGTTTCCTTTGAGGTATTTGTAACAAATGGTGACAAATGTGAAAAAGTATTATGTCAGTTGTAGAAAACTATGGATGGACCAAATATAGGTTATGTGAACAGAGGATTCTCACCAATTCATATCCTGAATATAAGTGATCCAATTCTAAGGGGGAATTTGGAAGAATATTGTGATTTTGTGGGTTCGTAATATCAAAAGTCCAATTTGCTGAAATTATAAATGTTGTTCTTTTCCGTAGAAACACACTGCGTAGCAGCAGAATTACATCACATATCACAATCTACAACACCAATGTCGATGACAATAATAAACAGCTTACTCGGCTTCTACAGTTTACAACACTCGTGTTACACATCTGTCCACAATCACGACTGTTTACGGCTTACGACCCCTCTTGGCGAGTCGTCGCTCCCTTAAATACCTCACTGATAATTTCGAGAAATTTCTGGATCAAATAGGAATCGAATGTTCTATTACCTTCCAGAAGCGTAACCCTATCTGCGCCGGCATGTCTTTTGTCTCGCGCTATCTATATTTGTTCCGGCATACTCCTTATCTCCAGGCTCTTTGTGTACACTAGTATCGCGATCGGATGCGCGACAAAAATTCTATAGAACATATGTCCTAAATGTAACAGCTGTACTATTATAGGTGGAAGAAGTTAACACCATAAAGCGGGGCACCTACCAAAGAAATACCTCTATTTCTATGATTACTAAGTAATACTGATCCACCTTTATACTAAGGGGTACATTATTTTCTAATAAGTCCCAAAACTAACGCTATAATCCTGAAGAGCATTTTCGCATTTCAGTAAGTAATGTATAGGTGTAATACAATGTGCAGTTCAGAATGTCCGCTTTTCAAAGTTCCAATAAAGAGAGTGCCCATTAAAAGTTACTGGACGATTCAGATTTAATTAGATTATTGAGCCTTTGAGAGCCAAATGAAATTGCCCGAGGTGGAGCATATGGCCTTTAGGATCATGGTAGCTAATGCGATAATTATTATGGACGTGAAATCCTTTAATGTGATCAGTTGCCAGTCACCCCCAATCAAGGTAAACAGCGTCACCGAACAGTTCCTCTGTGAGATTGTTCCGTGTTTGCTCGCATTCGGAAGGTTCCGGGTTCCACGCTTGGTGGTTGCCACTCTGATCAAAGGTATTTCCGAGGTTTTCTTTTTCTCTTTTTTTCTCGTCCAAGTCTCTTCAATTTCCTCTAAGCTTGCCTCATGTTTTGTTCTACAGGATGACTTCTGGGATGTATACTTTTCGACGGCACAGAAGCTTGCGATTTGGAACTTCGTGGCTCCGTCTGAGTTTGGCCGTTTGAGTCCACTGCCGGTTCGGGCTTTCGTCGAATCCCACTGAAGGAGAGACCCGGAACCAACATCCTATGGTTTGATAGGTCACCTACGGGTAGTGAACTTATTAACTGTTAGAGAATTCTCTTGCGATTGTGTTTCCCATCCTTGTCGTCCATACATCTCTCGCGACTGCTTCATTTCATCCATTGCTCCTGGGGGATATGCACAAAACGTCCCAGTGTAGGTAGAAGTACTAAGTGTCCCTCGGTTACCCAAACTACATCTATCTCTAACTGAGCAGTTGTAAAGGGTACTAAATATAATAAAGAAAAACAAAGAGAGAGAGAGAGAGGGAGAGAGGGAAAAGGAAATCATCGTCTTCTCCTTTGCCAATACTCATAATAGACAAAGAACCATAGAACCATTATGAAAAGAAGAACAATCCAGTAGGGTAATAGTGCACCAAGTGAATCTCGCCGTCGTGGCTATGAAGAAATATCGTAGTATTATGTCCTGCGCTGTTACTTTGAAAAGTTATTCAATACCTAATACATTCCTGTAAGGGAGGGGATCCGTCCTCTTCAGCTGCCGTGGTGCGGGTGCTGCAGACCCCTAGCACTCGTGGTACCTCTGACGTTACTAGAGGAACTTCGGGCCCAACATTCAAGCCCCTCCCTGAATGGGAGCTGTTCGGATTGGGTTGGACTCGAGGGGGCGGTTTGTTCCCGACACCCACGGGAAATTGGGTACCTCTGGCCAGGCTACGGCAGCCCGGAGGGGGTAGAGGGTTGCCTAATAAGTCCCGGGTACTAGCCTGCAGAGCTAGTAGAAGGTGTGCTAGATCACCGGCGACCCTACCAAGGTTAATTGGTAGCCGCTCCATTTCGGATCGGCGCGTAAGTGGCGTATCCACTTCCGACCTGTCTGACGTGTGCAGCGGGGGGGGGGGGGGGGGAGGAGTTTATAAAATAGGTACTCTCCTACGGTAGAAAACCAGTGAGGCCCGGGTTCTGGACCTACGGGTCCAGGACTAATGACTGAAAAAATACCTAATACATTTTTTTTAACTCTAACGCTCAATACTGCTACTGAAAGTTAACCATTTTTGTACCTCTAAATCACTAAACCGATGCTGTCGCCAATGAAGGTCGGACTTTACCTCCTGAGAACTAATGCACGCCAAGTGAGTTGATTCAGTCAGTTAAAGATGTTGAATATTTTATTTGTAAGAGAATAAAATAAAATGCATCAAATTATTGCCATATCACCTTATTAATGGAAAAAAAAAGTTTGTGCATTTCTAAAAAAACGTACAATTGGTATAAAATAGTTTATATTTATAAATATTTTGCAAGTTTACGTATTGATTTGATGATATTGTAGTCATTCGTTTCCTATGGTGTTGTTCCCTTTGACTATTTCTCTTTTTATCGGCTTTTTACCTGTTGCTCTTTTATATATTACGTCTTTAAATTGACACTTACACACGGTTTATATTGCTCTCGAAACCTTCGTTACTGTCCATATTCCAAATTGTTGCCCCTACTAAGTAGCAATGTGTTTCGAATCACCCTATAGCCCTTTGCACCACACTGTGAGGGTAAGTAGTGCTATCAGATCTCTCCCCACCAAAACCAAAAACTTGTCTTCCATCTTAGCTACGATCGCGTTTAACCTTCTAACTGTATGATTATAGCCCGCTAGGGGGCCCCCTTTGATTGCGCGTGGCCACTTGCTAGTGGTGTTATCTCGGCTAAGTTTCTAATATTAGACTATTTGATTTCTTCTCGTGCATGCTTAGCTATCGGAAACCAGTACGGCTTGCCTTGGAGAGAAACTTGTTTGAGAAACCAACTTCTGCAGCTACCTCCACATGTAATGCTTCTACAGATCACTTCGGTTTTCGAAACCTAACATGATAACGTCTGTATATAAAAAGGACTGTTTTAGTTTAGTAGATTATGCCTTCGAACCGAACTATGTCTACAACTTTTTTTTTAAGAAAAACGTGTGAAAATATTTAGAATATCCAAATTATACATTGGAATATTCAGAAAATCTCAGATTCAAAATTGAAGTAGATTTCCATTTGATAATAGGTATTGTGGTTATATTTTGACTTTGTGGGTTCGTAGAATTAAATGGCCGATTTGCAGAAATTAAAAATCTCCTTTATTTCCGTAGAGATACACTGTTTAATTCTCAGGTAACAACGTTACATCACTTATTAACACAATCACCCAAGGTAAATATCAATAACTAACCGTGACAGCTGATTACATTAGCTCTCGTTACAACAACACTGACTATTTCACAACTGTCTTTTCAACAACACTCTCAGCTGTTCTCTGCTTACTCTGTTTACAACTAACTGACTCTGCGAGCCGTCACGTCCTTAAATACCTGATTCGTAATTCTAGATTGTTATCGAATTTTCTCTAAAATGCCACCAGATAAAACACGAATGTTCTTGAATGTAGCTATATCGGTGCCGGCAAGTCTTTAACCTCTGTGACAAACTATCCGTGTCTTGTTTATCGGCGCTATCGTTAATTGCTTATGGAAGCTCCTAATTACCACACTGTCCGCCTATCAGTTCCTTTGTGTGCGCAAGCCGCCTTATCGCGATCGGGTTCCCGACAATATCTAAATGGGGAATGGGTGATAAAATTATGCTCTGCGCCTTCCTATATCTAATAGTTTTAAGAACACACCACATCCATATTGTAGCAATTATCCCATGTTTGCGGCATTTTCTCGGATAATGCTGAAAATATACAAACCTTCACAGCTATGTCATCATGATTTAATCTTCAGTAGGTACCTTCTATATGCATAGCGACTCCAAGCTAACAAAAGAAACATGGCAGTTATTTTTGTTATGGAGAAACAATATAACAATACAGTCAAGCTTTTTAAATGGCTTTGAAAAGTTTTTAAATTTTAAACAGATTACATAGTGACGTTTAGAATTTATTTTGCGCACCAAATGTGTCGCTATATCCTTAAAATTATTGTGATGTGATTTTATAATTCATGTAATATTCTCATAATCACAAACTACGAAGGTTTTTAGTACCTAAGAGTTACCTATATTTCTAACATTCTCAGTTATTATATTCAACAGTTACATTACCATGCGTACGTAAAACAATTTTATGAACTTCATGCCTAAAAAGGTTAAAAAATTGGTTCGTTCCCAAAACAATTACAAAATTAGTGATCTAAAATTTCTTTAAATACGATGGAGGAATTAAACATGCAAACCGGAATTACGACTGCTCATTTCACATTTTAAGAATCAAAATACTATATTGATTAATTAGCCTGCAAAATTCTTTTCTAAATATGCAGTAATCTAATTATTTAAGCTGGCTGTCTTGTGTTCGCCTGCTTTAAATAGGTCTAAAATAGAAACGACTACATAAATTATTACAGTTCAAATTGCGAATAATTAAAATGAGGAACAAAAGAATTGTGGAGCAGGGAATATTTAAAGCCAGTACTAAAATTTGTGTGCGAGATAGTGGATACCTTGTCAGGCTGTACTTCTTCCCATAGTCCATTTATATCTGTCTGGCTTGATACTAAACGGAATTCATATTATGACGCGTACATTCGTTTTTCAATAGTGGCTTTATTCCAGAAAACAACTTAATGCTAGGGTTGCTTGATGCAAAATGCAGTGTGAATCATCTATTCTGAGTTTAGTCCATTTTATAGTTAGACTAACATCGCAACTAAGATGGTTTGTAGCATTAAAGCGCAACCAGCTCCTATCACCTCATTTACTTCACATGGAAAACTTGTATGATATCTATCTGACTGGCTAAAGTTAGATATGAATCTGCACTTACTGAATGAAAGCGGGGTAGCAACGATCTCTACTCTAGCCAACAAGGATGAGATAGTAAGGGATTAGTGCCGAGACACACAGGGTATTGCATTATGGCAAAGCTAATTTTAAAGTGGACTATACATTTAGGTTTAAATAATGTCGAAATGATAGTGTGTACATATTGAGACTGGCCGCGCCATGGCTGAGTAGTTAGACAGATCGGCTCTCACCAAGGAGATTCGGGTTGAATCCCAGGCGACCGCATGGCGCTGGGATTGGTTTTTATCTGGGTCCTCCGGCTTCCCCCGTCTGCATTCCACCAATTGCTCCATCCTCATCTTTCCTATCGTTCATCTCGCCCCCATATATATAATCCACTTCCTTCACCTTAACACCAGGCATTAGGCTGATCACCTACCCTGCATCTCTGTCGGATCCAAAGCTTCGGCTTCTCAGGCCCGACCACAACAGGGATAGAGGAACAACAGTACCCTAACACCACGATAGTGGTACAAGTGGGGTAATCATTAAGAAAGAAGAAAGGAATAGGTTGACAAAATTTAAAACCCTTGAAGTGTTTGCCTATGCCTATGTATACAAGAAGCCAAGCTTTTCAAATAAATTAAAAAACTGCAATAAGGTGTCTTTGCAGCCACGGAATCCCGCACAGGTCTGTTCGTAATAGTTCGCAAAACAGTAATCTTGAAGGGAAGAGTTAGCTTCTGAGACTCCTTAAAAATTCATAAATTCTCGGCAAGAACAACAGAAGTTAGCGAAAGATGGTGGAATGGCAGAAGGAACTGAAACTCATATGAAAGAATTAGTAGCTGAGGGTAACTGGATAGAAAGCAGTGACGAGGTTAATGATACCGAAGGCGATTCTACAGAAAACGAGAACATTCAGGCATAGAAGAATTAAGATGCGATAGAAGACTTAAGTATCGCCTTATTCATTGCGAAATGTTCCATAGTGGATCCAGGAACCTTACTGGAGCTATCGTATTGTAATTTTTAGTGTTTGTACGAATTCACTTTGTAGAGAGGGAATATATAGACGTGGGTATATGTCGGTGAACAGGATTGACACATTACATATGGGCATTATAAATGCGTTATATATCTATATGTTAAATATATTCAAATAAAATTAATGCAACACAGGCTCAATAAAAATACTAACATTGACGTAATACTATTTATGTTATTATACTAATATAAATGTTTAAATTGTTGTACTATCGCAGTCCTTAAAATGCTGAAGTGCATGTTTTGGTTTACACTAGTCCTCAAAATGATAGATCCAATGACTCCCTTACTTGACAGACCTGCCCACAGTGTAAGGCCGGGCTGATACACCTGTCCCTCAGTTATTAGGTGGAGGATTTTTTATAGTCGTAGACAGTTATGTCTATTTACAGTACCCGGAACTTTAAAGTGTGCTTCATCTGACCACACAGCTCTTCCAAAAATTCTATCACGTTTCCAACACATACTCTTCATTCAAAATATCTTCACAGAACTGTAAACGACTATCTGCATCGTCATTAAGTAAACCATGTATCAATTCCAGGTAACTCTCGAGTCACCACCCCGGCCAGAAGAGAGCTGTCATAAACACTCTAGTAGATCGTGCCAAAAGCATTTGCCAGCCAGAACTACTCGCCCGGGAACTCTCTCATATTAACGAAGTTCTACAGACCAACGGTTACACCACCCAAGAAGTTAAGCGTGCCACACACCCCAACAGGAAGCCTCCGTCAAGAGTCAACCAAACTGATCCAAAACCTAAGTCTAAAGCCTTTCTAGCTTACATCAGAGTTATCACCGACCGCATTGAAAAAGTCCTCAAACAACACAACATTCACGTCATTTACAAACCGACTCAACAAATACGAAACTTATTACGCTCACCCAAGGACCGAAAAGAACCTCTCTCCTCTGGGGGTGTTTAGAGAATTCCATGCTCGTGCGGCTCTGTATGTATAGGAACAACTCAGCGCACGATAAACACGCGCATTACGGAACATAAGAGGTGCTGCAGTCTCGGAAAACCAGGAAAATCTGCGGTCGCGGAACAGGCATTACATGCTCCAAGGGAACACATCATGCAATACGCTAATACGACCGTTCTGTCCTCCGATGCCCATTACTTTCCTCGTTTAAGCCGGGAAGCCATAGAAATTTATAAACATAAAAATAACTTCAACAGGAAAAAAGAAACCAAGGGGTTAAATAAAGCTTGGTATCCAGCTTTAAGGAACACACGTACGAAACCCAACCGGACACAAACCTAGGCTCGTATATCACCATGAGCAGTACCAACAGTAAACAACCACTTATTGGCACCCACCACTTTTGATAAAAGCAGCCTCCTCCATAGTCCAGTCCACGCATCGGCCAAACTTATTACGAAGGAGAGCACCAGCCGGAAGATGAGTCCGCCCACTCAGAAGGCATATGAAAATCCCGTGAAATCGAAAGGCTCCATATCAGTCGCAGCCGAAACTACAACGAGAATGTTACGGCCACGCTACTGAAGATGTTCGACACAGTTTTGAACGAAACGTCTGTATGACTATTTTCCAATGGACCATGGGCTACAAGACCGGATAATAATTATCTACCAAATGACTCCTGCCGTGAAAGCCTATGCAATACAATTCCTGGTGGATTCATTTTCAGTTTTAAATGTAATAGCATAAGACTCAAAGATCTTCGTGACGTGTTCTGTTCCATGGCTGCTCTTTGCTTCGATTGTTGTGAACTTTGGACAACCATCTGAGAAACCAGTATTTCATTTTCAGGAACTTATCTGGTGGACCACTTATTGGTGCATTTCCGAAAGACTGATGAAATTTGCTGCTAGCCGGTAAACTGTCAGCCTGGGTGGAGGAGACCTTTCAAATTGTTTACGCCATGTCTTTCAAACCCGTTCGCAATTTCCTGTCTTCCAGAATGTTCCGAAATCCACATTCGTTTATCTTTAGCCAAATTAAAAACACAAACGAATAAACAAAGAGAAACTTAACAACGATGTGGAACTCAATAATGAAATAAATAGCAATACAAATCAAAATTACTCATCTTAACTCATCAAATTTATAATTATACAACTGAATACTTGCAAATGTCCACCCATATATATTTACTTCATAATGCAATATCGCTACTTCCGATGAACGCTAGATGACACACATCTCAAGGTTTCACTTAAATATTTCAGGTTCAGGAACGATTGCATGAGCTGTATGCAGTCCACAACCTCGATGTGCGTTCTTGTAAACGCTTTATTAATTGTGCTAATGACGGGAAAAGCGTTCGTCACTAGCCTCTCAGATAGCACTCCTCGTGCGTATTCTCTAACCTAGGAAGTCACTGACATTTCACATAGAAAAAATGAATGTCACAGCAGGCAATGAAAGCAAGCTACATAGCATTTGTTACACCGAGCGTTAAATTTCCGGACTGCCAACCCAGTTGCCAAGCCTAAGAGTTGTTTAATGTTTAGACTACTGAGGGTAAACAATGTGATACCCTTGGTGTGACACCCTTGCTTACTGTCACAGAGCAACACATTTTGTCCGATTTCACCAACAGATGCTAAGACTTAAGGGCACTGCGAGGTTATTTTTATCCAGACAGGGCTAGTTTTTAACAATATTGAAATATGAATACACAAAAAACTAAACATTGCAAGAAATTCAAATTTGATATGATTATATTACAAGGATGTGTGCATTTAACGACTATATACTATTTACATTAAGTTGATACAGTTCCTTGAAAAAGAGGCATAAGAAACTCTGTGTATCCTGATAAAAGTATTACACCCTATACTTCAGGTCTAGGTTCGTTGTAGGAATTTAGAGCTCTAGGCACCAATCTGTTTCTTAAATAACATAAGACACAGTTTTATAATCTAAATTAATAAAAAGCATACACAGTTTATACTATCCACAAGAAAAACTATTGAGTTGTGTTAAAAAAAGATAATATTTTTAAGGACTGAATTTTATTTTCCCTCCATTTTATAAATCATATGAACATAAAAGTTAGATTAATGTGTTCAAGGAACATTAAAAACTAAGCAATAACAATTTTGTATTAATATATTTTACAGTTTTTGAGAAACATGCACCTAAAGTATAAAAAAACCGGGTTTTGAGAAATCATGATCAAAGATTGAGCAACATTCTGTTTAAATTAAACATACACTCACGACATGCCTGCTCCATATTCCTGCTCAGTTAGGTTTTCTTCATCTTTCCTTTTCGTTTTTTTACTTCTAGCTCTACTTTCAAGCAACTGAGCTGTTCTTTGTGTGTCTGAGTGTCGACGCACATCTTATTTTAGATATGCTGCCCTAATATTTTTAGTAACTTTTATACCCATTTTTGTCATTACTTTATGCCTACCACTGAACCCATCATTATGACAAATAATACTATCACATACACCAATTTTAAAGTTTTTGGCATAACATGCACAGTTTTTGAAATTCTTTCCCATAATATATGATGAAAACTTACATTTGGGTTTTGGTTGCAGAAGCACGGCTAAAGTAGCCGGAAGTTGACCATAAAGACATAACCGAGTGAAGCAGCAGGAAGCAGAATGACCAATAAGTAAATCAAAATTTACCACATGTTTCTAAGTGGGTTAGTTCAGAAATTTCAAGCTTTTTAAATATGCTGAGTGAAATATGTATGCAGAAGATCAGAAAGTGCGCGTGTCATTGCGCCGCCATCTTTAAATTGATGGATTAAAGGGCTTTAATACCAGCTGAAGCTCTATGCTATATATATCATTTAAAAGCTGAAGAATTATACAATTTTTTAACACTGAAAACAAAATATCGATTTTTTGAAGCCCATCGACCTCCCAGTACCCTTAACACGGCTGTTAGTCTGCCTAGCAGTAGTTATAACAAAAGTTTAATTTCACCAACAAGTGTTTGCTTAACACTCAAGTTAAATCTCTTGTGAAACTAACAAACCATATTTCTGTTGTTTAATCGTTAACAATAGTAAAATTGTGAAGATGGTGGGCCTCAACACAGCCTTTGATGTCCATTTGCTATACTTAAGACCGTCTAAATGGCATTCATAATAATGTACGGCCTATGAGGGGAAATGATTTTGAGGAGATATCCGAAGAAGATTTTCTACTGACTGTCGAAGCAAGTTGCTATGAAGGTTGCTGCGGAAGTAAAAGAGAGGTTAGAACATGCATCGTAAGGAAACACGCCGATCTCGACTTTGCTTCAAGTATTAATAACTTTGGGATTGTATAATTCACTGAATTATGTAGATATTACACTGTCCACCTCCCGTCTTCAAACGCTCAAGTCACTCGTCACTTCCGTCCTTCATACCTTGTTTTGAATTTACGTAATACTGACGACCTTGCTTCATACTTCTGGATGTGACATTTGCATTCGTAGTAAACTCATTTCCAATCTTTTCCCTCGTAACATCTTTCTCTTTCACATTTGCCGCATCTATCCTCTTATTTTTCACGATATCCTTATTTTTAGTTAGTAATTCAATTAATTCATTCTCAATCGATGAGAAATTTGTCTACGGCTTTTCTTCTGGGTTTGTTCACCCGTCATTTTTTTCAGCTGTGTGTACGAAAATAAAGACAAAAGCCCATCGCAGTACCTTTAGAAAATAATAAGATTCATCCACAACCTTCTGTATCTGTAATATTTAAAGGTCTCTCGGCTTTAACACATGCTTGTTAACATTTTTTGAAAACGAGGGGGTGAAATGCAAGAATTTTAACACTTTTATTAACTGTGTAACAATTGTTACGTTACATTTAATCGGGCATTAATGTTCAGCCTGTCTGAAGAATGAGTGCACATGGCCAACAGTTTAAGTTTGCGCATAAACAGATAATCGGTGTTACGTCTGCATGGCCTGTAACATTCGGTGATATAGAATTGCAGCAGTTGAGCCTCTTACACTAGAAGGTTTCCAATCAAGTCAAAATGCGAACATCCGCGCGCCAAGTCATACGCTTACAAAGTAGAAAATGAATATTCAATGTGGTACAATTTTGTAAAGAAGATGAACGTAATGGTCTAATTATTTCGTTAAACACTGCTTAAAAAGGATGGCAAGAAAAGTGGGAAAATGTGAACTAAATGTAAATAATATGGTGAAGGAGGCTCAAAACTTAAAAAAAAAAAAACCTCTTGACACCTGGTAAGGATCGCTCACATCTGAAAACGTTCGAACTCGATGAGTGTGAAAAAATGTATTTTGTGCAGAAATTATCTCGAGTTTTACGAATAGGAGACAAACATTCCTATGCACCTATACTCATGAATGATGTTAAGGAATAGGTCCTTTTTGCAGGTAGAAGGACATATTCAGAAGAGTACAGTAAAGACATGGGGTTTGTTTTTCGCAATAAAAAATATGCGTCAAGTTATGTACGAGCGCTCTGCAGCTCTTTTGATGGTCAGAATCCACTGCATATGCTCCTCGCCTTCTGTTACCTCTCTAAACCGTACCATGCTACACCAGCGCCTCCTGAAGCAACTGCACTGATTCATCAGGCGTGTTAAGTCTACTTCAATCCTGATGTAAACCTCTGGGTGGGAAGAGAGCCAGAGACAGTAATAGTGAGACAAATGATCGATAGGGTCTTGATTGGCTCAGGAAGGTAAGCGTTCTATCTTTCATTTGCAGGTAGTCTGAATCGAAAGGGTTCCACATCTGTGTTCTCAAAGAGTAGTAAATAGAACTTATATCTGCGGTATAACCATGACCTCTAGGTTTTCGTAGTTAACTGGCAAGGTATGTATTATATAGTCAGAGAGGGAAATAATTGCAAATATCCTCTACTTCGTGAAGCGAGAAGCAAAGATGACGAATGAATGAATAAAGATATGATGCGCTGTATGACCTATGAGGAGATTATGCCATGCAGCTAGTGATTGTTTAAGGACTGCTTACGTTAACCCTCTAAAATTCTTATGAAATTCTTGGCTCATTGGTATTAAAAAATTCTAAAATACTTGAACCGTGGTTGAAAAATAAATAGCTCCACTTGAGATGCTCTGGAAGTAAACTAATTTTGTAATGGGTGGTAGCAGATTATCCTGCAGGAAGCATTAGATATCGAAAGTTTATTCTCAGGTGGAGACTATATATAGTATGAACTTATATTTGTACAGCCTCGGGAAATATTCCTCATAAATATGCCATTGTGCAAGGCAATGTAGATTTTTTCCAGTTTAATATAAAAAGATCTACATTATCCTTCTGAAAAAAATTAAATGATTAGAATGAGCCTTTTTCCTGCCCCTTACGACTGTGCAAGCCACAAACAATCACAAAAAACGTAAGGATGTAAACAAGCGGGTTCTCTCACTGTAGGATGGATACAGGAGAACGGGTGTAAATGTATAAACAACCAGTTCCCTGCTATACTAAGTCTTTATTTTTTGAACTTTACCCACATCATAAACATGTCACGCCTGCTAAACTCCAAAGTTTTCTTTCTTTTTGTTTGTTTGTTTGTTTGGCTCTTACTTCCTTGGGAAACTTACCTAAAGGAAAATAAACTCTTCAAAAGGTAACAACAAACTAATGAAACTAAATATTCTATATCACATCAAACTAAACACACTATATATGTTTGCCCATATAAAGACTGAATAACCTAAAAATAAATTACAACATTAACACAAAAGCTAGTATTCAAGAAAAATTAAATAACAATGGGAATCTCGGGTATAGCAAATCAAACGGGGCTGACCTTATGGCGAAGGTTATGGCGAACTATCCAAACATGAAATGGCGGGATGTAGCAAAAGTGGTAACTGCACTAAACAAAGATACAAACGAAAGTAACAAAACGTAATTCTATATAAATTCATATAAACTTCAATTAAACTCTGTATAAAAATTCTGCATTAAATACTACATAGAAATTCGATATAAAAGCCTATATAAAATATGATATAACAATTCAATGTAAAACCTATCTCACTTTATCACTGGAATTCTACACTCAGGCGCCCAAGTACTTCCTAAATACCTCTCCCCAAGTTGACTGGATCTTGCACCAGGCGGCTGAAAATTCGATATTCATGATACCGTTACAATAAATTTACAAACATGTGTGGCACCAGAACAGGAACAAATATAAAAGTTAAATTTCCCTAGTAGGTATTAAAGACGGATGGAAACCCCGATCCGGAAAACATAACAGGTTAATTTACTATAATTAGGCAGTAAAACATCTCAAGGAAGGCATAAAACTGTCGCAACTTACCCAGTCGACAAATAGCATAAAGCCCCAAGGTCCCGCGAAGCACCAGCCACAAACACTTTCTCTCCCTTTTCTAGCTCACCGACAGTAACTCCTCACCAGGATCTCTCTCGATCACCAACCAGCCAGGCACCACCGCCACGGCCAATCAGCAAGCGGCAACGAGTCCCGAGAAAGGGAGCGCTCAGAAATGCACAGCGGAGCAGACCAGAGAGTATTGCAACGAGGTGACAAACAGGGGAAAACTACAAGATCACCGAGGACCACTCGGCGGAAGGTTCATAGAGCAACATAATCTATTACTAGATAGTTAAATTTAGCATATAAGAATTGCCTTTGCAGGACATTTGGTAATATAAAGAAAATGTTCGTAACAGACAAAAATGGCAGAACATCATGATCATGAGGTCCTCAGGTGACCTACTAAGCTGCTATGGACACGGCATAAAATTACACTAAGAGAGCGTAAATTGAGCTCTTCTGTAACTGACAGTGCAAACCATTCTGAAAATGCGTAACGAAGTGTATAAGAAAATGTAGCAGTGTACCATACAAAAAGGTGAGAATGTCAATTGCGATCGTTTAGGAGGGGGTAGTTTTTATGCTAGAGTGATGAAAAACTTTTAGTGTCATCACTGATCCCACGGGACACAATGTTGGTATTTTCAATGATTTGAGTCCTTTTGTATTTTTACAGTGAGTGCCAGAAGTGACTGAGATGTAAGATGGAGAAAACAGAGGCTCGTAGTGTGATCAATTTCCTGCATTTGAAGGGCAAAACTGCTCGGGAAATCCGTGATGAGATGACAGCTGGTTATGGAAATGGTTACCCATTCTATGACACTATTGCGAGATGGAAAATGAATTTTCAAACTGGTCACAAGTCCCTGACAGATGAGCCAGGAGCTGGTAGACCGTTAATGACAGACGCTGCTGTCACAATGAAGAAAGTGGAGTGTTTAATACTGGAAGACAGACGAGCAACCATCCAAATAATCATGAATGAGACGGATATTAACTATGGTAGCGCGTGGAAAATTATTCATGACGAATTGCACATGTCTAAGGTGTCTGCACGGTGGGTTCCACGTTTGCTAACCCCTTTCCAAAAGCAAATGCAGCGTGACCTTTCAAGACAGATGTTGATGCTGTTGGAACTGGATGAAGATGATTTTTTTATCGTCTGGTAACCGTGGATGCATCCTGGATCTATTAGTATGTTGCCGAGACAAATACCGTGAGCATGGAATGGAAACATACAGATTCCCCTCCCACCCCTCCCAAAAAGGCAAAGGTGCAAAAGTAAGCTTGGAAGGTCATGTTTTCAGTTTTCTGGGACTGTCGTGGAAGCATCCTCTCAGATTACCTTGTCAAGGGTCAAAACATCACTGGTTACTGCAATCTTGTGTACAAATTACGAGCATCTCTGACTAAGAGACGATGCGGTAGGCTCTCCAAATGTATTCGACTTCTGGCTGACTGTGCACCAGCTCATTCATCTCAAGTTGCAGTTGAGAAAACAAGGGAATGTGACTTTGAGACCTTATAGCATCCACCTTATTCGCCCGATCTCGTACCAAGTCACTTTTTCTTGATCCCGAAAATGAAGAATCCGTTGCGTGTTCACCGATTTGGCAACACAACTGACATAATTAATTAAGTGGTCTAAAGCGATTTCTGCAGACCTCGATAATCAAAGTATTCGGAGGGTAAAGAAACGCTGGGAAAAATGTCCAAATATTGTGGATTTGTGAGTTCGTGAAATTAAAAGTCCTTTTGCACAAACTCAAAATGTTCTTTATTTCCACCGAATTACAGTTGGAACACTTGCCGATTACATAGAATTACGTAGCGCACACCATTACAATCCACCAGTTTGTCAGTCACAGGGCCCCTCCGCACTCACAATTACGTACAACTCCTCTGATACACGTACACAGTCTTCCAGTCCGTTCGCTAGATTGGCGCTCTTCACGGCTGCTCACCAAGAACTCAACTGACTCGCCCACTGCAGGCCTTATATAGGAAGATGGCTGTTTCAAAACGTTTCGCGGCTCGGAACGTCATCGCGACTGTTCCAGACGTCAGGGGGAAGGAAAAGAGACGTAACAGTCCCTAGTGATGTTTTTCCAGCCACCCCCCTCAGTGAACGCTACAAAATAAATGGGTTGGCGTGGTTGAATGCCTCCTGTCGCCCAACCAGCTGCTAGCTGGCCGTGCCTTCCGATAATTAGGTGACAATATGTATGACTACGTAGAGAATAACTAACAAGCACATATCAACATAAATCCTATATCACATTTATTAAAGGGTAATAATTAAAACTTAACGACACCAGCTAGAAGTTGGAAATAATGTCACAGCACTGTTTTTGCGACATAGCATATCTTAATCTTGTCATAGCGTATACTTGGCATATTAAGCAATAAACTTGAAAGCTGTACAAATTTCTTGTAACTGTTGTTTCAGCATGAGGTTTAGGTCCTAATAATTTGTTTTGGTAACATTATTCGATTTCGTTAAAAATTGACAGCACATTTTGCCATATATTCCATTGTCCACAATTTAGAAAGCAGTTTAAATGAAGTATAGAACTTAGAATTTACGAGCATCTATGGAAACAAATGACTCACGAATCGAATATTAATTTCTAGTATCGTTTCCAACTTATATAATTCTCTATAGCTAACTTATTTGCTGGAAAATTCAGCGTTACGTTTTCTAATTACAAAAGAAATTCCTGAAAGTCCTTCTGGGGATTTTTCCTTAATTATAATCTTTCCCCATTTACTGAGCTTAGATGCATCTATTTGGAACTAAAAGGGATTATATATCTCATATTAACCCGCATTTGGGAGGTCCGGGCTCAATTCCCGTGGCCGAACCTACCTGACCTACAAATAGGCGTAGGCTTTCCCGGGTCGCTAGGTGAATGTGGGAAGGTTAATTACATCCCCTGAGTTTTTTGTCCCTCTATTTCATCTGCATTATCATTTCACATCATCTCTCAGCTGGTGGTCTCTTTCAGGGTAGAGTTGTCAGCGGGAGACTCGGTGAATTGCGGGATGATATGCTTTGAGTGAACTAATAAGTCATCAAAGGAACTAACCAACTACCAAATCCACTAATTATGATTTGTATAACTATAAAGAAAATTATAATGAAAGCACGAACAGTAAAAATAGCAATATCAATTTGACCATCACCAACTAAAATTCTGGTTTCGGGTCCACGGTATGTGGATTAAGATTTTCCTGCACCGCTGGGGAGTTTCTATCTAGTAAAATGTTGGAAGACCGCCCTCTGCACTTTAGTGGCTCTTGGTGTTGGCCACCCTCTGTCTCCTTTCACCTCATCCTCCCTCCCGGGGTGCCCCACACAAGAGATAGGTACAAATGACCAGTCTGATCGAGGTGCCGAATCTCCTTCGAACACTCCAATCTCATATAGTTAGTTACTAACACTCCCCACATGGCAACCTTGGCCTTCGGGGTAACCTCACCCCACCAAGTGATGACCGGACCCATTTCTCAGGTGGAGGCACCCAGAGGGCGGTGTCCATTACCTCCGATGATAGGGTGATAGTGAAGATGGCGGTGAGGTGAGAGGACCTACAGTTTTTACCGTGGACTCCGAACCACGTTGGGCATAGGGGATACTTCACGTGTGCTAGACAGAGGTGAAGGCGTGGATAGGGCCGACTTAAAATCGCCAACCCCAGAGCCGGGAATCGAACTCGGGACCCTTAGAACGGGAGCCGCGAACGAAACCACCGCGCTACCCCGGCGCCCCCTCCAATCTCATATTAAAATGATTAAAAACCAATGTTTATGTTTTGAATTGTAGATCAATTTGAATCCTCCATGTGACAGTAGAAGTTAAATAGAAATGATTAATGCAAGTTATCCCGTTTTTCATATTACTTTACTCACAATAACTTCCTCACAATGTCAACAGAAGCTCGATTGCATGTACAATGTGGCAAGAAGGAACTGTTGCACATTATAGGTATATATTGTAACAAGTGACTGTTTAATTCAAAAATATGTTGGATCATTTGAGTAGCTGTGTGTGACGTCATATCACGTGACCGCTCTCTCTCTCTCTCTCTCTCTCTCTCTCTCTCTCTCTCTCTCTCTCTCTCTCTCTCTCTCTCTCTCTCTCTCTCTCTCTCTCTCTCTCTCTCTCTCTGCTTTCAGGCAAGTGACGGCCATGTGGCCTCTTGTGTATTTTCTATTGTTGTAGTAAACCTTTCTTTTCTAAATTGTAGTTTCGGTATTTTGTAATGTAATTGAACCTTTATACAGGAAATCCCAACCTCTCCGTAAGACATGGGTATCCTATCTTAGCTCCTCCTGTGCAAGATCTGGCCATGCGATATCCGTATCCATTACCATTCTTGGTTAGAACTTCACTATATGTACATGTTTACATAAAAGAATAATAAATCTCTTTGTAGATTTTGCACGACTGTTCAACCTGGGAAAGCTTGCAGCTATAACAACAAATATTTCGATAAACTTTAATGCTGAGGAGAATGATAGTAAACGTAGTTTGTAAATTGAGTAAATCCTATATATTGTGAAGTAATATGTTTATGTCTCCTAAGATCCACCACTTATACCAAACCAACAAATTCGGACAAAATAAGAGGCAATTTATGGGATATATATTTATACTCAAAGTATGTCATCTACATTTTATTTGGCATCTCTCGGTTGACTCCCAAACTACTTATTTACGTAGTCACATTACTCTGCCGCTTGTGACGTCTTAGTAAATACCCTAGTGCATATGTGAACAAAAGTGTACATAGTGCAGTACAGGCCATAAATTTCGTAAAACACAGCGCAAAAATACTGTTAGAGTATTTATTTATTCAAACAATAAACACAACTCCCCGTATTCTTACGGGCTGCCATTTAATGACAGAATAGGGCATACAATGAAATGTGTAGTGTTTAGCGCCCGCTTTTACTACATACGGCACCGCAGGCGATGACACTGAGGATACATGAAATGAAGATGGAGCACCGGTGGAATGAGATAGCAGGGGAAACCGGAGATATCGGAGAAAATCCGCCCCAGCGCCGCGTTGTTCACGAAGAATCTCACTTTGCGGTCGCCTGGGATCGAACCCGGGCCGTTTTGGTGAGAGCCAAGCGGTCTAGAATAGGTCATACAAATATATACGAAGTGTCTATGCAAGGTGTATCGCTGCAAGGATAACAATATAAAGAACAGAATTCCTTGTAATGAAATAACAAAAGAAAGAGCTCTTAGGTGAGAGAAAAAGCTGTCGTGGAATTTGTTGTATAGTAAATAACTTAAAGGGAAATATGAAAAGGAAACATTTTAAAGCGCATCATTACAAAAATAATTGCAAAGATGGGTAGCTTAACCTCTTATTGCAGTTATAGTAATGTCTTTAATCTAAACATCATAGTGCCCCAAGCCTCAGCTAGTGGACCAATTACTGCATGCTATTAAACCGTATTAAAGGAATCTAAGCGTGTGAATATTAGTTTTAAATTTTTACCGATTTACTTCTATTTGTTTCTTAAGTTACGCCAGTACTTTCTCTCCACCACACGCAGGACGTACCTGGACTCGACGTCGGTACTCCTTCCTCGGTCTCCACTGTTGCTGGTCCGCGGTCTGCTTACCCTTGCCCCCGGCTAATGTAAACTTTTTCTCCTGCATGGACTCATTGGTTTCTTAGAGTCTCGGGTCGATATATATAGTTATTAAACATAATGAATTGAACAATTAATCCATAGTACCAAAAGTTCCCGTTTCAAAATTTTTTCCAACCTAACGCAGGGGTAAATGATAAATCCTGTTTCGATATCTTCTGACATTCCATCATGGAATCAGCTTTGCAGAAATGCTGGCGGATGGCGAGATGGAGAAATTTTACAAGTACTTTTCTAGGTTGGATTTTAAAATTTAGCGGAGGATTTTTTAACGCTCTTTGTCCTTATATTTCTAATTATTTACTTTTTGTTTTGGTTATGTACATGTACTTTCTGTGACTTTATCTACATATTTATTAAGTTGTAGAAGTGTTTATATATGAATTTTACAAATGAATGATTTTAAAGATATTTTTGTATACCATTTGCTTCAAGAGCAGGGTCCTATTTGGAGTAAAGTGTAAATAAAGTGTCAATACATTGGCTTAGAAATTTGTTAACAGTGGTTTCTAGGCTGTAAAATATAAATGCCACCTGATTTGTAGTTTATCGTCTGTTTAGAAAATATTCCTTTCCAGCAATTTATCTATTTACTTCTCTCAATTTTCTTATATCTCATGAGTAAATTGTATATACAACTTGAGGTTGTAGGGCCACTGCTTCTTCTGCAAAACTATCAATTACTGCTTCTACGGTTGCCCACGTGTATTTCTGTGTTGAAACAGTCGGACAGGCACGAAACTTCTTAAATTCAGCTTCTTCCAAAATTACTTAAAGTACATTGAACTGCTCTTTTCAACAACAGTATTTCGTTGATTTATATTTTCTCAAGCATAAATCTAAATACATTAGTTAATTGATGGAAATTAATCATTTCTTCACACAAGCCGTATATTGGCTAAGGTTTTTAATAGATAGAGTCAACATGAAAAATTCAATATCATGGCCGGGATTTGAACCTCGGATCTCCTGGTTTCCGTCCAGTCAATCCTAACCTTTGAGCTACCATGGCCAACGTGCCGTCCTGACATTAAATTCTCCATTTGACTCATATTTCCCCGGTAGACCATAGGGGCTCTCACATCCGAGATACGCCGTTTGTGGCGACTTACTATTGTAAGTACTTGAGTCCCAGGCTCCATCATTTAACTCTTATTATTTTAGTTAATTGATGCAAATTAATCACTGCTCCACACTAGCCGTATATAGGCTAAGATTTTTAATAGTCCATAGTATTAATAATCTAAATATTTTCATTAAAGTACATTAAGCTTGACTATATTTATGCAGGATGCTACTGAAAGAGTGTGCAATTTAAAGGTCATAATAGATCAAACTGCTTTCTACATGTCCATCATTTCAGCTTTATTTTACAAATTGTGAAATGTGAAGTAAAACTAGTGTTTTCTATACCTTAGAACTTAGTTAATATATGCTGGATGGAATAATAAACTTTAGTAACAAAAGCCTATTGAACACATTTAAAAATAAGGAATTTGTGGTTAAAGAACAACACGTGAATATAACTTTAGATTATTCATATTTGATTATGTTGAGATACAGATTGGAGATATTTAGATGTACATGTACACAAGAAAGCATTCCAAATTTTTCCTCTTTCATTTTATTCAGGGAACTTAAATATATATGGCTATCTTTGTATCAGGGGCAAAGAAATCCCTCCATTATATGACCTAAGCAGCACAGAGAATGTAAAGCGCGTGAGAGAATTACGTTCACTCTCGTGTGTGAATAAACTTTGTAGATACCCTGTAGTACTGCCAGAGCTTGAGCAGCGCGTGTTCTATGTACTTTACCTGCCTCCCACTGACAAGGCACTTGGTGATGGTATCGGAAACCAAGTTCCCCATTGCTTCAAGTGCATCACGAAGTATACAGGAGGCGCCCCCACATCAATGGGTTCCCACATTTACCTTCATTTACTGTTGGTTTCCACTACACGCGCCTGCCTTTCCTGTAGCTAAAGCGTTTTCCACAGTTTCCACCCCTCCACTCCCTTCATGGTTCACCCTATTCTTTCCTTCGCATCATTACAGATGATTATTGCGTTTAACCGATGGCTACACATTATTTGCTGTGTTCCTCTTACAAGAATGATTTTGACATTCACGGCTCTAGTGTCTTCTGAGAATGATTACGGCTAGAGTTTCAGCATACAAACGGAGCTTAGGCATAGGAAAACATACGCTCTTGTGCTACCAATGTGTAGCGCGGTCGTATAATGGGTAACATGAAGCGTATAGTCATAAAATTAAAACAAATACGATTTTTGTGTGTTCATAATCACTTCAGATATATTATTTATAATTGTGTACGTTTCTTAAACCTTTTTAAGTGGAAAGTGCCTCTTAGGATTTACTCCTGGTCATACATATAATTTTAAAGCTACCGCGTAGCAATTCGCTACTTAAAAATCTATCACGTTAATGTAATATATTCTTCTTATACTAACAATAACTTTTGTAAATATTTAATAAATATTTATTTAATTAACAAAATGTAAAAAAAAAAAATAAATAAAAAAACTCTTCAGTGTGAATAGCTTCTGGAAGAGAGAGTAGTAAAGGTCATTTGAACGCAAAGCATCAGAAGCTTTTCTTTGTTTACTGTTTCATTTGTTTAGCCCCCTTGATATCTGTTGCTTTGGACTTGATACACAGCTGTTGAAATATATAACTTGTTGAATATGTTTTTAACGTCGATTTTACCTATTTTTATAATGAACCACACTCACATTCACTGGCACAATAAAACTCTTAGGTACATAGTGGGTGATTAAGTTATGGAAAGACGTCTCCCACTTCAGCTGGGAACTGATTAGACAAAACGCTGGCCTCTCAACTACAGAGGCTGCTAATATAATCCTTCCGGCTAGAGAGCGAATCATTATAAAAGCAATATATTTTTTTTCATGCCAGAGGATCTACTCCCATTAGTCCTGGATTCGTAGGACCGTGGACCCGGGCCTCCTTCTACCCGGGAATTACCGAGCTGTCCCGAAAGGGCGCCCGGCGCCTCCGAGTCTCTTTCCATAGGGAAAGACCTAGAGACCAACAAGCCCACCCATCTGGTCCTGTGGACTCAAGACGGGATGGAAGTGGATGCGCGACTTACGCGCGCTAACTCCAAAATGGGAAGGCTACCGATATGACCTCGGTGGAGCCGCCTGGTGATCTAGCACACCTTCTACTAGCTATGCAGGCTAGTACGCGGGAGTATTAATGGCTTCCCTCAATCCCGTCCGGAGACGTACCCGATCTCCCACGGGTATCGGGAACCACTGTCCCCTCGAGTCCAACCCAATCCGAACAACTCCCTATGAGGGAGGGGCTCGAATATTCGGCCCGAGGTACCTCTAGTAACGTCAGAGGTACCACGAGTGCTAGGGGTCCTCAGCGCCCGCAGCACGGCAGCTGATGGGGACGGATTTCTGTCCCCTACGGGGAGATAAACAATATACCTAAATATAGCTACCGAGCGTTCATTTTCTGGCCTGGCCGCGTGTATGTTTAGTTCGGTTGCTGGTATTCCATTCATGAATTTGATCCACGGCTGGGCCATCAAACGATTGATCTGTAGTATTACTCCACACAGTATTAGTTTTTCTTGTACGTTGTATAAAAATGTATCTACTAAGAATGGGTAAATGAACGTTTTGAAGGATAGTTGATTTGTAAAACAAAACTGCATGTTAATCGGAGCCCACGTGTAGTAACAGTCACTCAAATCAGGATCAGTCCGCCTCGGTAGTGTCTGCCTCACGTTCAAGAGGTCCCGAGTTCAAATCTCGGTTAGGGTGATGTAACTGAATAAGGGTTTTCCGGGGTTTTTACTTATCCTGATAGACGAATGTCGGGTAACTCTAAGCTCCATGGACCCTGGACTCATTTGAGCATCTGATCACCCAATTCATTCATTGTCCAATATGACTTAACGCTGGAGGACGCAAATTACAGAAGGAAAAAATCTCAAGATCTGTAATGGTGCTATCACTGGAGTCACCTTTCATTTTATAATTATCATCATCCTCCGTGATTGAGAGTTCGTAGGTAGGCTCTGTATCCCAAGGTTGGCAATCCAACCGGGTGGAGGGCGGTCATTATTTCAGCACCCACTGAAGATGGTCTAAACAAGACCGAAAAGCGCTTATGGAGATATGGAGAACATCTTATCTGAGTGAGTAATCTCAAAAACTGCTTGACAACTACTCATATTCTATATAAAAGATATCTCACTTTTAACAACTTGACAATGTCTTCTTTAAAATATAAGTATTCTTATCATAGCTCCCTTCGAAAGGAAAATAAAGCCGGGGTTCCAAAGCAGTAGATATAAGGCTCGTAACAGACACTCAAACATGTTGAAAAAATCAGATTTAATTTAAAGCCCAATGTAGCATGGGATAGTGAGAACCACAGTATTTAAAAATCGACCATAAGTAAAACCTCAATTCAATTTAGATTTATATACCAGTCTATCCACAACCTGGGCGCAGAATATTCTCATAGTTACAGTTACCTCAGATTTGAATTCAATGACTCGATCAATTGAATACCGTAGCAAACGCTTGAACACATTCAAGGATATTGAATTTTCATTACTTTTAGAGGCTTTAAACAGGATTTAATTAAATTGTTCTGACCTGCTATACACTCAGACATGAAGCAACTCAAATAATACTGATTAGCACGACTGATTGCATGAAGAACTTAGTACATAGAAAATAATGATTTATATTATGTTTAAGTGAAAATGTTATTAAAATACTATTTAAGTTCCTTATTATGTGAAGGACAAAGAGGATGCTAATTCAAGCAGAACTATTTTAGAACTATTTTACTAATTGAACTATTTTTGTTGGCTCTTAAGGTTTTCTGCCATAGTGACGCGTGTGTTTGTTTACTCTAGCATTCTTTCTTGGGTTGGAAGCAGTAAAAATCATTACTCTGGTGTTGCGTGTATGATTTCAATAAGTAAGGCTTTGAAAAGAAGGAGAGCTTAGATTTTTAAAGTGATGTCTATTATTTCTGCTCTGAGTTAAAGGGTTTAAGTTAAGCTTTAAAACGTCTAAAGCATAAAATTTTTGCTGAAATCTATTTGCCTATACTTTTTTCCACTTTACACAATAGTGCAAATTGGTATATTGAATATATGATTCATTTCTGTTTAAAACAGAAAGATCATAAAAGAACTGGACAAAAACTCAGCAAGACGGTCCCGATTTTTCTTAAAGAGAAATAAATGGAATCTTGAAAACTACAGGCTTGTAACTATGGATAATTATGTTATAAACCTTTTGAAGAGTGCATACTAGTTAATGAATAGTATAGTTTAGTATATGCCGCACAGTGAGAGTTTACATTCCTATCAACGTGGTTTTTAAGTTCAAATTTTCAAACAATTTCTGGTTACTCATGACATAGATAAATCTCTTCGGCTCTGGCAGTACAAAAAGCCTCCTTAGAGATATTTAGTAGAAAAAGTATAGAAACTGACTGTGGATGAATGCATATGGAACACCTAATCTGTTCCATCAACCGTGGGGCCTGTAGAAGAAATGTGTAAACATATTTAATCATCTATATCTATTTGAATTTTTATGTTCTAATCTTTAATTATGATGAAATGACACCCGTACATATACTCTTTTGTGTAAAAACTGAACTGTTGTATACAGTGATCTTTAGAATATCCCGAGGTCAAATTTTAGCGACGTCCAATACTTTTTGTTCCAACTATTAGATGACAGTAAATGAACTGTATCACTGAAAATTAATTGTTCTTTCACACTGGCCGTGTGTAGGCTTAAGTATGGAAAGATAGAGTCAGACTGCAAAATTCAATACCATAGCCAGGATTTGAACCACAGATGTACTGGTTGTCGTCCAGCCGCTCTAATCCTTGAGCTACTATGGCCAACGTGCCAATATGACATTAAGTTCTCCAACTGACTCGTGTTTTTCCCGGTAAACCACTTAGGAGTTCTCACAAACACATGAGGCAACTACCTTAATGACGACTTACAACGTGTAAGTACTTTAAGGCCCGAGCTTTATAGTTAACCACTATTAGGTCAGTTAAATTCTTCAACTGACTCATGTTTTTCCCGGTAAACCACTTAGGAGTTCTCACAAACTCACGAGGCAACTACTTTAATGGCGACTTACAACATGTAAGTACTTTAAGGGCCGGGCTTTATGGTTAACCACTATTAGGTCAACTCGAGTCAGTTGGAGAATTTAATGTCACATTGGCACGTTGGCCATATTAGCTGAAGAGTTAGAGCGGCTGGACGGCTACCAGTAGATCTGCGGTTCAAATCCCGGCTATGGCATTGAATTTTTCAGTCTGACTCTATCTTTCCGTTACTGTATCACTTCATTTGTAAATAAACATTTAGATTAGGTACAAACTTTTGCAGAAGCGTTATGCACAGACCAGTTTCAAATAGAACTTTTTTAAAAACTGAACAACTTGGGGAATATTCCATCGCTTTAATTTGTATGCCAGGGGTAGATAACTGATATAATGTACAGCCGTATTTTCAATGGACTTAGGTAACGCCAATTTCCATAACTATTGGTTTAATTATTTTTGAGTGAGAAACCTAGCCTTAATCTGTTTACTTCTCTCTCTGTCTCTCTGTCTCTCTCTCTCTCTCTCTCTCTCTCTCTCTCTCTCTCTCTCTCTCTCTCTCTCTCTCTCTCTCTCTCTCTCTCTCTCTTGGTCTCTTTCTCTCTTGTTCTCTCTCTGTCTCTCTGTCACCAACAATCACACACACATTCATATATGCAAACTTAGTTCCAGATAAATTTAAAACATGTCAGTTTTGGTTTCTATGTAATCCACTGTGGACGCTTCTTTATGAAAACTGGTAAATTCCGCTATAAAATTTTGGTTAGTACAAAATCAGCTGCAGGACAAAGGGTGTACTACTTGTTAAATCTATAGGAAGAATAAGAATATAACAAATGTGAGGTAAAACAACCTCTGCAGCGATACTACTACAAGCATCAGAAAACTGTAATAAATGTGCAAAGTTCTATCCCTTGCCAGCAGTTTCCGAAGAAAAAAGAGAAAGAGTTAACGTGTTGAGCTAGCCGTATTGTTAAATTTAGTGCACAGGGGTAGCAACAAGCTACCTTATAATAATAAAAAAAAAAACTTTCTGAGTCTTCCAACTTTTGGATTACGTTACTCGGTACACGTCCTTGCTAAGATTTGACATTTGCAGTAGCCGATTAACTGCACAGCCATGAATTCTGACACTACCCAACTAAGAATAACGTAATATCACGGATAAAGCACCTTTCTTAACGTTAGATTACCAATAGTTACTCATAATCATAAAGATGAAGCTAGGATAAAATAAATTTGTTTGAAGCGTACCGTTTCCTGGGATGACTTAAAACGTAGAAGCGTTAAATTACCAGAGGTCCGTATATGATGGTTACGGAAAGGCACAAACTATATTCAAAATTAGGTGTTTTTAACAATATCTTTATACTTTTAAAATTTTAAATATAACAATATACAGTTACTCTTGTCTTCAAATCTTTAGCAACATGTCAATTAATTATCCTTGCCACTGGTTATATATTATTATTTCTTTAACTGCATTGAAAGTCTTTAGGGTTTCTTTTGTTATTAAAAGTGCACTAACTCAACGAAATTTGTCTTCATTGACGCGAGAAACACAGGGAAAAATTCGGAATAGAAATTTAGAAGGTTTATCCAAGACTTACATAATGAAGTGAAGCCAAACAATGTTGTCCTCAATTTCCTAGGTACGGAGCGACGAAGTGCAGATGTAATGTTCAGTGACCGAGATCCATGTCCGAAGTCCTCTTTTTTGTTTCGGAGCCTCCGAGACGAAAAGTCAAGGCCGATTCCCCCGGTGCAGCCTCAAGCAATTGTCCAAGCTTTTGGCTCCCTCTACAGGCGAAAGCAGCGCTTCCTTGCGCTCAGCAACGGAACTCGTAAGAGACTATATGTAACTAGGCAGCATGGCTGGTAGTCTAACGACCTGGAGATCACCAATATAGCTCCGGAGCTGGGGGGGGGGGGTGGTTGTAGTTAGCACTAAGTAGACGAGTCTTTAGAAGTGATCAGGTGCAGTGATCAGGTGCAGAAGGACCAAAGCTTGGTAATACATAAATCACTGTTTGAAGTCATTTAGCAAATTGTAGTTCAGGACTTGTGTTTACAAATTTTGTCAGTTATTCCATCAAAGGTGAGCTCCTGTCATACTACTTGAATAACTTATTATTATTTTTATGTAATTGGGCGCCGGGGTAGCGCGGTGGTTTCGTTCGCGGCTCCCGTTCTAAGGGTCCCGAGTTCGATTCCCGGGTCTCGGGTTGGCGATTTTAAGTCGGCCCTATCCACGCCTTCACCTCTGTCTAGCACACGTGAAGTATCCCCTATGCCCAACGTGGTTCGGAGTCCACGGTAAAAACTGTAGGTCCTCTCACCTCACCGCCATCTTCACTATCACCCTATCATCGGAGGTAATGGACACCGCCCTCTGGGTGCCTCCACCTGAGAAATGGGTCCGGTCATCACTTGGTGGGGTGAGGTTACCCCGAAGGCCAAGGTTGCCATGTGGGGAGTGTTAGTAACTAACTATTTTTATGTAATTTACTTTGTCATATCAGACGATGAATGGAATGGATGAAATAATGCTCAAATAAGCCGAGGGTCCTTAGAGCTTAGTTACCCAACATTCGATTTTTAGGACAAGGGAAAACCCCGGAAAAAGCTTTATTTAGGCAACTTACTCTTACCAAGTTTCTACTGGGGGCCTCTTGAACGTGAGTCAGACATGCTACCATATACGCTACCGAGGCGGGCAACTTATTATTAGTATTTAAAAAGAGCTTGTGTGTTAACTTCATATGCCATTTCCTATGTACTAATGTTTATTTGTGTTTAGTGTCCACTCACAGGTTTTGGTTTTGTGAAAACTTTTTCAGCCAATGCGGGTTGAGATAAAACTTGGAATATAAAGTATCGGTACTCAGTTCTTTGTAGGGACAAAGTAAATAGTAATAGTCAAATACTTTAAGACTGGTGTCTCTATTATATATAATAAGTGATTTGAAGTTTGTTAGTCTCACAGAAACACCGATTTGCCTAATTTTGGTTTTGAAATATTTGAATAGATTCAAGGAAGGTTTAAAGGGTGAAAGAAAAGTACCTCAAGTGGTAATGGACCGGGTTATTAACTAAATACAAAAAAGTACACACACAAACTGTTATCGAACACATACATTCTATTTCAGTTTCCACAAAAAGGGCATTACAAAGTATAAAGGTATTCCACTCCTTGCAAAGCCTTCACAGACATTTCATTTACCGTATTTTATTGAATAACGTGTACCGTTTGTTCTCAAGACTGAATTTTTAGTTCAGCATGACGATATGCCTTTCAAAGATCAGACACATGATTAGTTCCTGAACGCACTGTAACACAATAATGCCCAATTTCACCAAAAGATGGCGGGCGTGAACTCAGCTGTTGTCGATTTGCTATATTTAAGACCGTCTAAATCTCATTCGTAATACACTACGGCCTATGATGAGAAATTATTTTGAGGAACTATCAGAAGAAAATTTTCTACAGAGGTGTCGACTGTCCAAACAAGTTGCTATGGAAATTACTGCGGAAGTACAAGAGAGGTTAGAACATGCATCGAAATGAACGTGGCGATCTCGCCTTTGCTTCAAGTATTTACAATTTTGCGATTTTATAATTCACTGAATTATGTGGATAGAATTCACTGTCCGCCTCCCGCCTTGAATCGTTCGAGTCACTCGTCACTTTTCCTTCGCTCCTTGTTTTCAATTTACATAATACTGAGAACATGCATCGAAAGGAATATGCCGATCTTGCCTTTGCTTCAAGTATTTATAATTTTGCGCTTTTATAATTAACAGAATTATGTGGATAATACACTACCACCCGTCTTGAAACGTTCAAGTCCCTTGTCACTTGTCCTCCGCGCCTCGTTTTAAATTTTCGTAATACTGAGCTAGAACATGCATCGAAAGGAATATGTCGATCTCGCTTTGCTTCAAGTATTAATAGTTTTGCGATCTTATAATTCACTGAATTATGTAGATATTACACTACCACCCGTCTTGAAACGTTCAAGTCACTTGTCCCTTGTTCCCCGCGCCTCGTTTTAAATTTACGTAATACTGAGTTAGCCATGCATCGAAAGGAATATGTCGATCTCGCCTTTGCATTAATTATTAATAACTTTGCGATTCTATAGTTCACTGAATTACGTAGATAATACACAATCCATCTTCCGTCTTGAAACGCTCAAGTCACTCGTCACATACTTCTTCGCTCCTCGTTTTAAATTTACGTAATACGTTTCGTGTTTCTTGTAATGACACATGCATTTCAATTAAATTCGTTTCCAATTTTTCCCACGGACATCTTTCTCTTTTAAATTCACCGCATACGTCCTATTTTCCACGATATAATTATTGTTCGTCACCAATTCAATTCACAATTCCTTCTCCATGGATGAGAATTTTGTTTCACGGCTTTTGTTTACGATTTTGTTTATCCGTCATTTTTTTTAGCTGTGTGCAGGCTGCGGTGCACACGAAAATGAAAACAAACGCTCATCGCAGTACCTTCAGAAAATAATACGACTCATCCATGGCCTTCTATAGCTGTAATATTTACAAGCTTCTTGGCGATAACACGTGTTTGTAAACGTTTTTAGAAAACAGGTTGGAGAAATGAAAAAAAAAAAAAAAAAAAAAATAATAATAATAGCTTTGTTAGCACTGTTATAATTGTTACGTTACATTTGTTAACGTCGATTTTAACATCTGAAATCGGGCATAAATAACATTCTGAGGGGACTGGATTCCGAGTGCCCACCAGAGGAGGTAAAACTCGCTCTGGAGCAGGAGCACGGAATCAAGGCCTCAGCTGTCGCCCAGCTGAGGAAAATAGTGCACACAGAGGAAGGTTCTGTACGTGTACCTATGCCTCTCTTCCTTATTGTGGTAGACAAGGTTCCTGGGGAGGCGGTTCAGCGCATTGACGCTGTTCGGGTGCTGTTCCACACTGTCGTGAAAGTCGAGCGCTTTCACGGTCAAAGTGGACCCGTCCAATGCTACAGGTGTATGGGTTTCCATCACTGTAGCATGGCCTGCAAGTGGTAGCTCGCATGCATGCGGTGTGCTGGTCACCATCGCCTGAACGATTGCGACAAAGCACCTGAGAAGAAAACATGCGCTAACTGCCGCCAGGACCACGTCAGCATATACAAGGCCTGCGTGGCGCGGCAGAAGATCATAGAGAGCCGCCGCGGAGGAAACGCGGGATCGGCAAATAACATAAATAACAGACAATTATAACATTGGTGGATCCCTGGATACCTTCTTCATAATTTGAGTTAGTGAATTTGTGAATGTGCGTCCAAAATTTCTCTTGCGTTTGAGCTTTACTATGATCATAAATAAATCGCAAGGACAGTCGTTGGAAATTTGCGGAATCATCATGGAATTTCCCTGTTTCTCTCATGGACAATTATATGTCCATCATCTTTACATATTCACGTACCACAAAAAATTTGGTTTATCAGGAAGTTTTTAAGTGCAACTGTGTAGTATTTAAACTTCACCCCAATTGCAGAATAAGTAAACCGAATTTGTTTTATTTATGTAGATAAGTTCAGACAACTTTTACTGGCGGAATGAAGTGTGCCGGGTAGGCAAGTGTTTTATAAATTTTCCATGAGATTGTAAAAGACAAATGAACAGCGTCAGAATGGAAAATTTTAAGCCAAATACAGGCGAGTTTGTTATTATTTTTTCCACTAAACTTTTATTTTAAGGGCACTGGGAGGTCGATAGGTTTAAGAAAATCCATTTCTTGTTTTTAATGTTAAAAATTATATAATTCTTCAGCTTTAAAATTATATATATATATATAAATCATAGGTTGTCAGCTGGTATTAAAGTCCTTTAATTCGTCAATTTAAAGATGGCGGCGTAATGATACGCCCACTTCTTTAGAATGGTGCTTAATCTTTGATCGTGACTTCCCAAAAACTTGATTTTTCATACTTTAGGTGCATGTTTCTCAAAAATTATAAAAGATATTGACACAAAATTTGTAGCGGTTATTTTCAATGTTTCTTCAACACATACGGCTAACATTTTTATTCATGTGATTTATAAAATAGATGAAAACAAATAATCAGTCCTTGAAAATGTTATCTTTTTTTTTTACTCAAAGCTAATTAATTTTTCGTGTGTATAGTATAAAATATATATGATTTTCATTCAGCCGAATTTATAAAACTGTATCTTAGCTTGTTTAGGATAAAACTTGGCGCATGTACCTTTAAATTCCTACAAGCAAAGGGCACCTGAAATATAGGCTGCAATATTTTTTTTTCAAGAACACACGGTTTGATATATTCCTCTTTTGCATGGCCTATGTGAACGTACTTTAAATACAATACAGTATTTAAATGCACACATCCTTATATAGTAATCATACCGCTTTTCAATTTCTGATAATGTTTAGTTTTCTATATATTCAAATTTTAATATTTGTAAAAATTAGCCTTGTCTGGGTAAAAATAACCTCCCAGTGCCCTTAAGTAAAGTGTGCTTCAAACAAATGAATATTTAGTGTACTAATTTTTCTATTACTGTATTGATGACTTACGAGTTACACAAAATATGAAAGTTTTATTTGGAATACATTTCAGTAGTTAGTACCAGAAAATTAAAAGTATACATTTTATTTCTCATATATATACATATATTTATTTATTTAAAAAGTTGGGTATATTAGTCTAACCAGTTAATTATTTTAGAGAAGTTAAAAAAGGGCTTGAAAATCATCCCTGCAAAGTGTAGTTCCTGGATAGGATATTTTCGTGAAATCCTTCCTGTCACATTCATAGAATTTATCCCAGTTCTCGTATTCCAGATATTCTGTTCACAGAGAAGCATCGTTCCACCCTACCCTTTTTCCCACCTCCACAAGCATAAACAAACAGACGTATCGTTTTCTAAAAATTCTTTTGTTAGAGTGCCTCAAAATGTATTTCCGGCAATTATGCAGCTTTTGTGTGCAATGCAATACATTCATTACCTATTCGGCTCGTGGAAGGAAGCGGCCGCGCCATGGCTCAGTGGTAAGACCGCTTGGCTCTCAACAAGGCGGCCCGGGTTCGATTCCAGGTGACCGCAAAGTGAGATTTGTCGTGGACAACACGGCGCTGGGGCGGGTTTTCTCCGGGGCCTCAGGTTTCCCCGCCATATCATTCCACCGGTGCTCCATATTCCTCTCATATGCCATCAGTGTCACCGCCTGCAGTGCTGTATGTAGTAAAAGCGGGCGTTAAAAACTACACATTTCATTTCGTGGAAGGAAAGCAGAAATCAAACGGAAACTTGGATACTGCATCCAAATTTCTGAACATAAATGTTAACTTACCTATAGTTCACTTTAGAATCAGAAAATATCAGACAATATATGTATACATAAATTGGACTGTGACAAAATACAGCGCTGAAAGGTTTGCCTACTTTAATAATGACTTTATGCAAATGAAAGGTAGGTAGATAAAACAGAAATAACATAAACTATTAATAAACCAGAATAAATAGGTCATAATTTACGTTAAAGTGCAAGTGGTAGCCTGTTGGTGGTCGACATTCGCGAAGCCATGGCTTTGATTCCCGCAGACCAACTTTCTAGCCTAGTGCTTTTAGAAGGGGTTTGCCTAGCTCCCTAGGGATTAGTTTATTGCATCCCCAGAAGTTTCTGTCTCTCCACTTTACCTCACTTCTGATTTCACTTTGGCATTCCTCCTCGTTGGGCTATTTTAGGGTTTGAAGTGTCGGCGTTCAAGGCAGGGAATTCGCTCTCGAGGTAGTGTTCATTTTCGGACGCCGACTTCCAGGGAAATGTAAGCCTGCAAGTGGTGCGGGAGGTTGTTGTAAGAGCCGCCACCGGGGTGATTTCATCTCCAACTATTAGGTAATCTGCCCTCTGTTCTCTATCCTTAAGTAGGACCACTCTTAATATCCTTTCACCCCACTCCTACCGAGTGGTGCCCCTAAGACATATGTTTCATACTTTGAGGTGTTGAAACCCTTCTCCGTACCATTTCATAGGGCTACGATGCATAGTGATTTAAATAAAAAGGTGAAGTTCATCTGTATGTTGTTTCTTTAAATAAACATACTTCTGCAAAGCTTCGCTTATGCACTTAACCTGTTGTAAGAAGAACACACAACACTCGCGCGCTCACACACACACGCACACGCACACACACACACACACTCACACACACGCCACGTGTGTTCTTCTTACAACAGGTTAAGTGCATAAGCAAAGCTTTGCAGATGTATGTTTGAAGAAAAAAAATGTATATATATACATATATATATAAAGACAGAGAGAAAGAGAGTCAGAAAGGGAGCGAGCTCTCAAAGACGCCCTATAGTTAATTCTCTCTCACTTCACAGCAACCATTCATCGATTAAAACAACCAACAGACGAAAAAATGTAAGTAGTACAGGATATTCAAACATCCAAATGGTAGAGTCACATCCCGATGATTGAGAGATGTACGTGTCCGAAACGTCGATGGCTAATCATCTGATAACCTGGCTTGCAGCACGAGAACTTCCATAATATACTTGTCGCCAGGGAAGTTTCAGGTACCGAGCATTATGGCTCAGGCGGTATCGTCTGCACCCTGCGTTCGCAATGTCCGGGTTCAATTCCCATGGACGACCTACCTACCCCATGATTTTCTTTGGGGCTTTTCCCGGGTCTTGGAGAATGCTGGACAGATTTCCGAATTTCCTGTCCCTCCTTTTCATTTCCATTATCATTTTACATCATCTTTCATCTGGTGTCTGTTTCAATGTAGAACTGTCGGCGGGAGACTTGGCGTTGCATGACAGGATGATATAATCTGAGTGAACCACTTCCTCCTCCGGTAGGTCGTTGTCGGTCTCCGAACTGGCTGCTGAGCCCGCTTCTGAACCACAGTATTAGGGAATGTCCGTTGTCCTGACTCATCGGGGAGGCTCCCATCTATATAAAATGCAGGATCTCTGCCCTCTGTACTATCGTGGCTCTTTGGGACGACCACCCTGTGTCTCCTCTCACCTCATTCTTCGTCCCGGAGATGGCATAGGTAGGCACTTGCAGGCATAGGTATAATGGATAAAGACTGGTCGTAGTGCCGAAGTAATCCGTAGTCTTCCTAATCCTAAATATTAGGGTCTTATTTTGAGAATGAAATGGGCCAGTGTATTGAGAACTGCCAGTGGTTGAGACTTATGATGGAAAATATGAGCGTTCAGATATAGATCGGTGTTTGTAGGCTTGCGATATACAGCATGCCCCAGTGAATCGTTGCTGGTTTTTGAAACAAGTATGTCCAGGCCCGCAGAGCTTTGTCTATCTTTGATCCCAGACACATAAAACAAGAATTACAGCACCTGAGACTCACTTTCCGTCAAAACGGCTACTCCGAATATGACGTTGAAGCCTCGATCACCTTAGCTAGGAATGGGAAACCTGTAATACGGCAAGCGTCAGATAAGCCTACCTCTACAACCTGCATCTCGTTTACCGGCAATCTATCCGGCAGAATCAGCAGAATTCTCGCCAAATACAACATCAGGACCATCCACAAGCCACCTCCGAAGACTAAACATCTTTTGAGGCCAGTGAAAGACAAACTGGACTTCCATGTTCCGGGAGGGTACCGTATCCCCTGTGAATGGGGGACAACGTATATAGGACAAACCAGAAGGACCATCGCTACTAAAATAATCGAACATGAACTGAGCATTCGTTTAATGCAACCTGAGAAGTCTGGGCTGGCAAGCATTGTTTTGACAACGACCATAGACCAAATTTTCGGCAGACTACGATCTTGGCAAAATGCAACAGTTGCTGGAAGCGGGGAATTAAGGAGGCTTTGGCGATTTCCTCTGAAAGGAGCACGCTTAATCGTGGTGCTGGATTTCAGTTCAGCTCCTCTTAGAAACCGGCCTTAAAAATGGAAATCCATCTATTTAAGAAGCAATGATCAGTACAGCTTGATAATCAAGTTAAGTAGTTACGTTTCTTTGACACAATTTTCTATACTCACGCCATCTCCTGACCTGGCACTGAATTTTCTGAAAACAGTCTTTTGTTAAGTAATGCGAATTTTGATAGTGTTTTGTCTTTGTTTATAGTTGTGTTATACCCAATATTTCATTTGAGGTTATAACATTTTATAAATATCCTGATGATGGGAGAGATGTACGCTCCCGAAACGTTGATATCTAATCACTTTTTCACCTGGCTGGCTGCCGGAGAAGAAAGTAAGAGATTTGTTTATTTATACCGTTCAAGGGGCAGAAAGTAAAACATATCCTCGACATTTAATGAAATAAACAAATGGTGATTACACTCACATTAATCTCTCCTATTATACCACGTAGGCAAATGATTGCGGTCCAATGAAAGTTTTGAAATCCAGACTTCAAGATTTCATCAAAAATAAACATTTTGAGGCAACCTGGAGAAGATAAAATAAAATATACTTTTAGAAAAATCTATCTCTGTCTGCCTTTCTCTTTGACTGTGTGTATTTTAAAGATTAAAAGCCGAAGAAATACCCAAACTTGGTATTTCAGTTCAGCATCTCAAGGTTGAGAAAGGACCTGCTCAATATCCTTTACATATAACTATGTTTTTTGTAGTTTATGAATGGCACCGATTATTTTGATCAAAATATCACATATTTAATGTAATTGCCCAACAAATAAAATGTTTTATTGCACCTTTTGTGAACGTAACTGAAGCGTCCTCATTCTGTATGCTCAATTGGGAAAACATAAGATATAGACAAAACCTTATTACAAAACACCTAAATCTACTTAAATCCTATAATTTACTTCGAGCAAAGCTTTTCGTTGGTTTAGTCATTTCGAGGTGTCTTTTCGGTTTCAAGATTAACTTTTAGCCGCCAAGATCATTTCGGCGGGTAAAGCAAAGGAAAAGTTAGTGGAAATGATAGTCAAATGGTAGAAATATCCTCATAGATTAGAGATAGCTAAAATGTGTCAATAAGAATTAGGAAAAACTCGAAAAAATCTAATTCAAGTAACTATATTGTGTCTGTGGGTTCTTAGATTTAAAAGTCCAATTTGCCTAATTCTAAATGTTCTTTATTTCCGTCGAAATACACTGTCCAGTTCTCACGTAAGAACATTACATCACATATACACACCACAATCTACCACGGTCGATGACAATAACAATCAGCTTTCGTTACACAGCATTTGTTCACAGCTGTATACTGTTTACTCACAACTCTCTGCTGTTCTCCGCTTACCTCTCCCGCGACTGCTTTACAACTGTCCGCTGGCGTGTCACAATCTCATAAATACCTCATTAATAATTCTATATACTTCCGGTACTAAACAGATATCGAAACAGTCAATACGTCACCAGAATGTTCCATAAGCTTAACTTAATCTGGACCGACAGGTCCTTTATCTCACGCTACGTTTATTTGCTTTTCGCAGGCTCGTTCTTTCCACACTGTCCACCTATCAGTTCCGTTGTGTGCGCAAGCCGCCTAATCGCGATCGGCTTCGCGACATTATTAAACAAGATTGGAACTCTTGGGGTTTTAAATATGAGGCGTATGGCGTGCAGGAACATGAGACAAAATATTCTTTATTATAGTAGGAATTCTCAACTTATACTCAAATGGAAGTGCCTTCGACAAACAGCTTCTGTGACGGTTTTGCCAAGTCTATTAAGCGGAAAATGCAGAAAGTGTCGAAAATGCTATTTATTGTCAATCTGACACTTCATTGTATTTACCTGAAAAACACAAACAGTATATAACCATAGAATCTAAGCACGATCTTTTCTACAGCATACAATTCTCTATTGAATATCATAAAAGGCATCGTCAAAACATTGATTTTCTCATGGAACTTTCAACTTAAAATAAGTTATGTTCCAACGGGTTTTATATGCAGGTTATTTAGTTATATCTCCTGATACAAAGTTAATGTACTGTATCTCCGACGTTAATGAAAGAGAGGAACATTTATTATTTAAGTGTATTTTATACTTACAAGTTATATTTTCGTATTATATAAGTTAGATTTTTAATATTAATATTTCAAGTCACATAACCATTTAATTAGTTCTTTACCAACTGGCCATGGTATGTTCAAATTCATTTCTTCACTATCCTGAATGCACCGTGGTCTCAATTATAAATAACTAGCTTATATTTTCAGGAGAGCTTTAGGAATTAAGGTTTAAAGGCTTTTATACTGCTTATGACATATTAAATAGCTCAGTCTAAATTAATTATTCATTTGAAATGTAACAATTTTTGTGTAGAATTTATTTGCTGCTAAAACTATTAAAATTAAAGAAGTACTGCACAGAAATTTCTATAAGATTGCTTGCTAAGTTCAAGTGCAGAGTGGTACGTTGATCCGTATGTTTCAAGGAAGCGGGCCCTCGTAGTAATGGTCCTTAGAACGTATGTCTCTAGCGTTCCACCGCGTAGAGGGTCGCGGGTTAGAGTCCCGGCCTGGGCATGGGTGTTTATATATAGTGTATGTGTGAAACTGCAGAAAACAGATAGGTAATTAAACGGAAACAATAAAAAACGGTTAAATATATACATAGATATATACTTTTAATTAAAATAAGGAAGACGTCAGATTACCGTACCAGAAAATGAAAAACTGTGAATATAAATTAATACCTTAATGTACATATATAAAGGCGAAACAGTGTGTGACGTTAAAACCTTATGTGTACTAATTAGTGATTTATGCTTTAACTATATAGTAAAATAGCACAGGTAACCAGAAGGAAGCTGAGTACTTGTTCATATTAGAGATTTTTTTTTTTTTTTTTTTTTTTTTTTAAATTTCCGTCTTCCTACGTTAAGTCATATCGGACGATGAATGGTATTGGTGAAATGATGCTCATACGATCCCAGGGTCCAAAGAGCTTGGAGTTATCCGACATTAGTCTTTGAGGATAAGGGAAACCCCCGGAAAACGCCTTATCCAGGTAACTCACCCTGACCGAGATTCAAACTCGGGACCTCTAGAACGTCAGGCAGACATGCTACCGTCTACGCTACCAAGCGTATGGATGCATGTCCACAAACAGAGGTACTACAATCATATCAGGAATTTAGACAACAAATCATACTTATTAAAGCACCTAGTGGTTTAACGACACAATTAAGAATGTGCAGAAATGGTAGACGATCTAATTCCCCAAATACATATTAATACAAATATTAACGCAATTCTGTCGTAAATTTTCATGCTCTTAAATGCTAGAAGAATTATGCAATTATTTTTACTTTATTATATTACAAAGCAAAAAAAAAAAAAAAAAAAAAAAAAGCCTGGAGAGGAGCCGTATATAATTAAAGAAGCCCAGGCTACAGCAATATTCTTCTAAGACTAAATACCGTTAACGTAGAAACACTGCTTCCACTAAGCTGCAATACAATGTTCAATACACAGGCTTGATGCCTATCTTTTTAATTGCAATTCCTGCAGCTGTCAATGTAAGCTACTACAGAGACACTGTAAGCCGATCGCAGTAAACAAAAAATACTCCAGGGAGCACCACAGATAATTAATGTAAACAACATAAGAAAATAAATATTTTAAAGCTAGAAACATAATTATATGAATAGAGTATTAACAGAACAGCGAAGCTAGCCCTGGAGTCCCATAAGGGATTTCCGTAGTTAATGTTCTAGTATATTCGAAATAAAAAGGCAGTAAAAATTAAGTATGATTGTTGAACACTGCGGCATCGTAACTTAATAAATAACGTCCTCACTCGTACTGTTTTTGAATCCACCAAGAAACGACAAAGGAAAAAAAAAACTAAAGAAAAAAAAGATTAATCTGTTTCAATTAATGCTTAAAGAAACAGATTCTCGCCTAAATGTTGTAGCCATTAATTTTAAATGCTTAGATGGATTTTAATGGAATTTCATCTGACGTTCACTGATATAATGCAGGAATGCTGAATTATTCTAAATGTTACACAAACAAAAATGCATAAACATTCCAGTGGCACATTATGGCAACATAGAACGTATCTTCTGAAATTTAGGTACACAACCAATTCGGTAGCAAAGATAAAGTTAGTAAAATTTTAAGGTGAAACTACGTAATCCGATGGACATTGTTTTACACATGGGACCATTTTAGTTTGCTACCTTTTCTATTTCCGGTTTACTGATATAGGGGTTTGAATGATTTTCTTCAAAATTTACACCTGATCAAAGTTTCCTGGTTTAGTTTGTTAAATTAGCAAATAGAGTGTTGAGTACACTCGCAATGTTTGGAAAAATGTAGATGTAAAGTGCGAAACATTTTCGGAAAGCACATTTGTTTCAGACTTCCTCAATTCCATTATTTTCTTAATATATTGTTTCAGCCCTTATTAAATACTATATTAATCTTATATATGTCCTCTGAAACATGCATAACCCAGTATAATTGTCGCTGAAAATTTCAAATACAATTACAAAATTCATATGATTGATAAAATCATTATGATTAGGATTACTACGGAGGGGATTGGGCACCAAAACCTGTAGATTATTGTACCTAAACCCCAAGTGGCGCATCGCAGGGAAGGAGGCTAAGGCGAAAGGAGATAGAGGGTGGCCGACCCAAGAAGTCACGACAGCGCCGAGACTCCCACCGACAATTGTACCCTCAAAGATACCACCAGATGAGAGATGATGTGAAATGATGATGGACATGAAATGAAGGGACAGGAAATTCGAGGTATTTAATTAACCTACTCAGCATTCTCCTGGGGGCCCGAGAGGACCTTCGAAAAAACCCATGAGTCAGGCGCGTCGGCCACGGGAATCGAACTCGGTCCTCCCGAATGCGGGTCATAGCAAAACCGTCTGAGCCATCCCGCTCGGTTATTAAGTCATTAAATAGAAATAAAATAAAGTAAAATCTACATGTCCAATTGCCCGGTTTCTGTAATCTATACCAGGTCTTATTATGCAAATTCATTTTTAACTTTATTAACATCTAAATCATATTTCACAAAACAATTTAAAAATTTTGCAAATATAGTCTACTTTCTACCTTAACGAACTAACTAAACCTAAAGATTACTGGATTCCAGTAACCTTACAAGTCTAATCTATCTAAAACTGTCTTTTTTCTACTTTACTTCTACTCCAACAATATAAATCCAATCTACATTTCTACTTCAACTTTAATTCTTATAACAAGCTACGAAAGACTGTTTCCTGCAGTTTTAAAATTTCCTCTTCTGCAACTGCTAACTAAAGCTTCCTCCTACTGGTATCCATCTCCTAAATGAACTGGCATTAGTAGATGAAGCTTGTTCGTCGGTTCCAGACATCCGGGTGGTCATCTCTCCGCTTCTGCATAATCAGTTGCAGCTGTCCGCTCTGATACTCTCAATATATATATATATATATATATATATATATATATATATATATATATATCTTCTCTCTCCTGGTATTCTCCTTCTGTCTTTCTGTCTTCTTTCTGATGTCCATAATAGGCGTCTTAAATCAGTGATTAAGTCATAGTTAAGTGCAGCGTTTCTACTCTCATTAGTCCTGGAGCCGTAGGGCCAAGGACCCGGGCCTCCTTCTACCCGGTAGCGAAGGATACTTCGGGGCTCTTTCCATAGGGCTTACCTGATTCCTTAAAAAGCCCCCACACCCGCTGACCACAACGTCAAGACGGGATGGAAGTGGATATGCCACTTACGCGCGTCAACCCCGCAGGAAAGACTACCGAGAACTTCGGTGGGGCTGCCTGGTGATCTAGCACACCTTCTACTAGCTCTGCAGTCTAGTTCCCGGGACTTTTTAGGCAACCCTCTACCCCCTCCGGGTGGCTTTAGCCTGGCCGGAGGTACGCAATTCCCCGTGGGTTTCGGGAACACACTGCCCCTCGAGTCCAACCCATTCCGAACAACTCCCCGTCTGGAGGGGCTTGGCAGTTCGGCCCGAGGTTCCTTTAATAACGTTAGAGGTACCACGAGTGCTAAGGGTTCGCAGCGCCCGCACCACGGCAGCTGAAGGGGACGGATCCAATCTCCTACGGGAAGTGATTAAGTCATAATATACATGCATTTTAGAATGGCAAACAAGGGACACTGTAAAGAGAAAGGAAAAAAAGAAACCTCTTAGGCCACTTTACGATATGCGCCGTTTGCGGCACTATGCAGTGCATTTAACCGTTTATAACTGTCATAATGAAAGACGATATAGATATTGTAGGTTCTGATTATGACATCTTCAATATAAAACAGAAACATTTGAACTGGTTACTGCTGTAGAATTTTACTTTTTCTTGTTTTGGTGATGTAAACATAATTTGCGAAGGAGTTACAAAAGCAATTTATTTTAAAAGTGCTGAGATTTGTTTCGAAAGCAGAATGTCAGTATTTGCGATATATACGAGCTCCAAGGCATTGGAAACTGGCTGTCCTAACCATTTTATAGCTGAATATGAGGTGTCCTTTTTCTTATCTTACCAGTATATCGTGAATACTATTATGAAGAACTCATTTATTCGCGATTTCTATATTAATTATAGTGTGTTGATGCATAAATCGTGAATAAATGAGTTCTCCAGAATAGTGGTAAGGGAGTGAAAATAAAGGAAAATGAATAAAAGGATGTAACATGCCCATTTATCCCCATCATTCAGATTCTCTAAATCGGATTCAGTCCGACAGAAAACGTATATCGCAGCAGTATCAGCACTGTTAAACGATTTAAATGATTATTGAATCTATTTAATAATTTTAATAATTAGAAACAAGAATTATTAAGAATACTGAGTAATGGTATGAAAAAGTTATTATAAAAAATTTATGAAGAAATGTACAAAAGTTGAATGATGTTGATTTGTCGTTATTGCAACGGCAAAAAGGCTATATAAGCACCTGGACTGGAGGTGATTTCTTCTTCTTCATTTGACCTCCATGGTGAAAGGACGTTTGAGCAAGTCCGCAAATAGACGCTCATGTACTAAGGCAATATTTTAGTGTAAGAATGTATCAGTATATTTTAGTTAGTCCAACAGAAAAGTGATTATGTGTGAACAGTTAAAAGGATTGGACCAGAGAATATTCATATCGATTGATTTATGTTAAAAATTTCATTCTTAATAAATCTTAAAGTTTGGAGAATCGTTGGGGAAATTTTAAGTAATCTCTTATTTAAGACAACATTATCCTTCCATATCCGCTGAAAAGAATAATACATGCAGATACCAGAGCAGCCGTAGAACGAATAGATCAAACTCCGAGAACTTCGAAGAAGTCCATCATCACCCAACTTCTTTCTACACCCCACATTTGAACATTTTGTTCCAACTGAATGTAAAAGTCTCTAAACGTCCGTTGGAAAGTACGTCTTGCGACAGCATTCTTTATTGGCTCAGTAGAGTTCGTGACCATCCCGCTTACTTTAAGTATAAATCAATTCATTTTAGTTTCAGGCAGCCAAAGGCATCAGAATATTTTCCCCAAGTGATAATAATTAACTCATATACAAGAAAGGATAGAGCAAATGAAATAATAAATTATTTAGAAGAAGACCTTTCTCTGTTTACAACTCATCAACTAAGAGTATATTGTGACTTTGTGGGTTCGTAGAATTAAATCTCCAATTTGCCGAAATTCTAAATGTTCTTTATTTGCATAGCAGCAGAATTACATCACATATCGCAATCTACAACAACAATATCGATGACAATAACAAAGAGCTCTCGTTACAACAACACTTTACAGCAGGGTACTTCTCGCCTCACTGTTTTACAACTGTCCGCTAGAGTGTCACTATCGCTTATACATCTCATTCATCAATTCGAGAGGTTTCTGGTACAAAAAAGAAAATAACTTTTCTCTGTCAATCTAAATATCACTAGAACCTTCCAAACGTGAAATCCTATCTGTGCCAGCAAATCCTTTACCTTAGCTATTTTTATTTGCCGGCTCTTTGTGTACACTAGCCACGCTATCGTTAACTGCTTATGCAAGCTCTTTATTACCGTGAGACACTATCCGCCGTCTGTTATCTATTTATGCAGGATCTTTGTGTACTCAAGCCGCGGTTATCTCTCGGCACCGAAATTTCTGTGCTTTTTCGCCGCGACAATATGATAAGAAAATGGACCAGAGGGAATCAACCATATATTAAATATACTGAGTAATGCAAAGTAATCCATGTGTGGAATATCGATACGGAATTCTAAGTCAAATGCAGAAAGAAATAGTAAATCATATATGACACTTAACATATTTTGCATTTTGCATCCATTTGGCATTCATGTTAATAAATTATTTAGCAAGAGATGAGACAATGTGTAGGCGGTTTTATATTTAAAATACGAGGTACGTCCATAAAGTAAGTTCTGTTTGGTAATAAAATTAAATTGTATACAAATACAAAAAATTCTTAATTGCAAAAAATTCTACAACTCTTAAACTACTTTCCCACATAGCTGCCGAAATTTTGCAGGCATTTGTCATAGCGAGGCACAAGTTTTTGTATAGCTTCTTCATAGAAGTTTGCCACTTGTGTCTTAAACCAGTTGGAAACATTTTCTTTCAGCTCTTCGTCGTTGTTGAAGTGTTGACCGCCAAGGAAAGAATTGAGATGCAAAAACAGATGAAATTCACTAGGAGTGAGGTCAGGGCTGTACGAGGGGTGTTCAAACACGTCCAAGTAAAATCTCTGTAGGATGGTTTTCGTCGCATTTGCAATGTGTTGTCGTGCGTTGTCGTGAAGAAACACAGCACCTTTTGAGATCGCAAATTTGCCGATAAAATTCATTTGCTTTCACTCTCCTAGCATTACGATAAAAGATCACACTTCTCATTTCACAAGCGGCGGGATTTTAAATCGACACCGACATTGTAAACAAACACAAGAAAGCGTACGTGGCTGACGGTAATCTCACAATGGCGCACGTTTCTTCTCCGTCACATAGAGCGTCTACCGCGGATGTGCGGAAATGCGGATGTGCGGAATTTTCGGGAGACGACAGTCTTGGCAAAATGCAACAGTTACTGGGAGCGGAAAATAAAAGAGCCTTTGGCGATTTCCTCTGAAAGGAGCACGCTTAATCGTGATGCTGGATTTCAGTTCAGCTCCTCTTGGAAACCGGCCTTAAACATGGAAATCCGTCGAATTAAGAAAGAAAGATCAATACAGCTTGATAATCAAGCCAAGTTGTTACGTTTGTTTGACACAATTTCCTATACTCACGCCATATCCTGACCTGGCATTTAATTTATTGAAAACAGTCTTTTGTTCAGTAATGCGAATTTTGATAGTGCTTTGTCTTTGTTTATGGTTGTGTTATATCCAGTATTTCATCTGCGGTTTTAACATTTTATAAATATCCTGATGATGGGAGAGATGTACACTCCCAAAACGTTGATATCCAATCATTTTTTCGCCTTGCTGGCAGCCCGAGAAGAAAGTGAGTGAAGTTAAAGATGCATTAGTAGCCGCGGAATACAAAGCCCTAAGTGATGTGAGTTTCAGGGACTATTTCAGGGAAATTAATAAATTAAGGTGAGTTTCATTTAACATGAAAATTTCCTCAAGATAGGGAAATGTAATTAAAATCGATAAAGCCAGTTTTATGAAAATCATAATTTTTTTAAAAATAACGATATAAAGGATAGTACGGTAATTTGTAATGAAGGATCTTCTTTGCTGATCTTCTTGTTGTGTGTAACCTTAGAAAACGCTACACGTGAGCACCAAATTTTATAGATTGAATCAACATGAAAAATTCAGTGCCATGGCCGGGATTTGAAGCAGGGATCTCCTGGTTTCCGTCCAGTTGCTCCTACCCATTGAATTATCAAGGCCAACGTGCCGCCCTGACATTAAACACCTTAGCCTATATACAGCTAGTTTGAAGAAATGATTAATTTCCATCAATTAACTAAGATAATAAGGGTTAAGTGATTAATCCTGGGACTCACGTACTTACGATAGTAAGTCGCCACAAATGGTGCATCTCGGATGCGAGAGCTCCTAGTGGTCTACCGGGAAATATACGGGTCAAATAGAGAATTTAAATGTCAGGACGGCACGTTGGCCATGATGGTTCAATGGGTTAGAGCAACTGGAACCATGACGTTGAACATTCATGTTGACTCTATCAAAAACCTTAGCCTATATACGGCTAGTGTGGAGAAATGTTTAATTTCCATCAATTAACTAAAACTGCATTTTATATTCGATACATTCCTAATTTTAGATTTGCTGTTCACAAGGAGACATATACTCAGGCGCGCGCGCAAACACAGACACACGTGCGCGCACACACGCACACGTACACGTAAACACGCACACACACATACATACCCACACAAAGACTGCGAAGTAGACACAGCATTAAGTTGCAAGAAATGGCCACATCCGTCAGATATGTCAGAAATACAAGAAACAAATGAAAATTAAAAGTATAACATTGAAGTTTACACCGACGGAAAAAAAACAGATGAAGGGGTAGGTTCTGCAGTGGTGGTTTACGAAAACAAAGAACTAACTAAACAACTGCAGTATAAACTAAACAAAAACTGCTCAAATAATCAAGCAGAACAACTTGCAATCTTAAACGCACTTGAAGAAATAGATAATATGTAAATAACACAAACTGACTTGAAAACAGCAACAATATATACAGATAGAAAAATTACACTACAATCATTACACAGTACTATAATCATAACCAAGTGATAGAAGCTGTAAGAGAAAAACTACAACAATTAACTAAAAGAGAATGGATGATAAGAATAGGATGGGTAAAAGCCCACACAGGAATAGAAGGAAATGGACTTGCAGATAGACCTGCGAAATGAGCAACAGTAAATGATAACATGGAAAGCTACAACCGAATCCCAAAAAGTACCATTAGGAAAAAAATACGAGAAGAAACATTAAAAAATGGGAAACAGAATGGCAAAACACATCAAAAGCACAAGAGACAAAACAATATTTTCCCACAGTAGCAAAACGATTAGAACGAAGACTTAACATATGAACAAACCTCACTACCATTTCAACAGGACATGGAAGTCTTAAAGACTATTACAAGAGATTCAACATAATTGGTTATGCTACATGCACCTGCAACAGAGGAGACGAAACCACAGATCACATCCTGTATGACTGCATCAGATGGAATACCAAAGGGAAAAACTAAGGATGCAAATAAACAAGAATGGAGGGAAGTGGCCAGTGCATAAACCAGCACTTGTGGGACAATGTCTAAGGGACTTTAGGGAATATGTCAACATAGTCAATCTAGAATGTGCTGAATAACTAAACAAGTATATTAATTCAAAAAGACTATAGTGACTGTGTGAACACAATCTGAAAACACAATAATTTCAATACCTCAGTTAATATGAACAATCAATCTGAAAGCAAAGCAAACCAGAACATGTAATATTACAAATGTAATGGAACATGTGGATGAAATAAGGAAACACACACACACACACACACACACACACACACACACACACACACACACACACACACACACACACACACACACACACACAAACACACACAAATACACACACATACACACATAACTTTTTCTGGGGATGAGTTTTCGATACATGGTACATTAAAACATCCATTTCCAGTGAAATATCCACGACGATGTTTGTGTGGAAGCAAAAGTTGTTTTACTTACTGCAAGCATGTGGTAGAGACAGTGAAATATAGCAAGTGAATTCCCTTTTTACTAAAACAGCTAAACTCCTTGGGCTTCTGCTCCTTAAATCGCGATATAGTCACTCATTTTGAAATGGTGCATGTTCTGGTATAAGTTATTGCCTAACGAAATGGTACAGATCTTCTCATCCAACACATGTGCTTCCACTAGCAATAATCTGATAAATGGGTGCAATATGGCCACGTCATCAGTCCACTACCGGGAAGCAACTTAGTCATAATTAATGCTGGCTGCACCCCTCTACAGACTAGAACCGTGCATTGACGTGGTTAGAAAACCCCATTATAATTTAAAAATGTTTCATCCTTATGAATAATGTATAGCTTAAATGCAGTGATGCTATAATTGTAACACCTAGGCAAGTCTGATGAGAATATTATTTTAACCCCACATGCCTTAAAGTAGATAAACTTTTTCTTACTGTGACTGTGTGGTTTCGTAGAATTAAAAATCCAATTTGCAATAAATTCTAAATGTTCTTTATTTCCGTAGAAATACACAGAGAAATTCTCACGTATTAACACTACGTCACATACACACCACAATCTACCAAGGTCGATGACAATAACAAACAACGCTCTGATCAGCTTTCGTTACAACACTCTTGTTACACAACTGACTCTTGGCGAGTCGTCACTTCCTTAAATACCTCATTCATAATTCGAGACTGTTATGGAAGTTTCTCTAAGATGTCATCAGATAAAGCTCGACTGTTCTAGAATGTAATAATATCTGTCGGCAATTTTACCTTTTGTTTCCGGCGCTATGTTTATCTGCTTATGCAAGCTCTTTACCTCCATAAAACACTATCCTTCTGTTAATTATCTGCACTAATTTTATTTGCCGGATATTTGTTTAAACACTGCACGCGTATCATTTTGTTTGTGTAAACAAGCTGCGCGATCGTAGATACCGTTTCGCGACACTGCTCCCTCCTCAAGTCTGGTCGTCCCGAATAGCACCATCCTAGCGGGCTAGACGATCCAATTGTACCAACATGTTCCCTCGGGGCACCTTCTGGATGCGGTAGACTAGTCGTTAATCCCCTTCACCACCCGATACGGTCCTTGCCTTGTTTTCTGGAGCTGCGGGCATCGTCCCTTGGTTCAGGTATAACGGGACAACCAGACTAGGACACCCTGCTGGAGCCCTTGGCAGTTGGCTTGCCTGTCGTATCGGGTCTTCATGCGGTCGATCGCCTTCTGGATGTTCTGACGAGCCATCTCATTAATGCCGTGGAGATGGTCCACAAGGTTCTCCACACATTCGGTTGCTGGCTGTTTTGCGTCCGGGAGGCTTCCAAAAGCCAGATCGCAGGGGAGGTGTAACTCTGGGCCGAACATTAAGCTGGCTGGCGTCATCCCAGTGGTGTCGTGTGTAGACAAGCGGTAGACCAGCAAGAACAGTGGCACCTTGACGTCCCAGTCTCGCTGATGGCTGGCCACGACCTTTCTCAGGTGTCTTCTGGGGTCTTGATGTATCTCTCCACCATGACGTCCGACTGTGGATGTAGGGGTGTGGTGCGAGTCGTGTTCACCCCAAATTTTCTAGTGCCTCCTTCATCAGGTTGGACTCAAAGTTGGTGCCCTGATCGCTGTGGAGCTCTAATGGCACCCCAAATCAGCAGAACACTTGCTCCACAAAGCAGTCTGTCATTGTCTTCGCCTACTGGTTCAGGTTGGCATAATACTCATCCTTTTTTAAGATTCTGCAAGTTTTATTCTTTATCCTATGTAGTTTACCATATGGCTCTAAGGAATCCGAAGGGTGAGAAAACTAGCCGTAAAATATGGTTAATTTTCAATTAAAGTTCAGACACTTCAAGATACGAAATACAAGTCAGGTACGTTCGTGACCAATTAGCTAATTTGGCAAAACCAAACGAGCAATTTACTCTTAGTTCAGTGTTACTTGATTCCCTCGGTTCCTATTGCATTTGCTTTTAATTCTTTTTTCCAAAAAGAACACTCCTAAGCGCTAATAGGATGCTCCTCTCTTTTCCCGCCTGAATTTTATTATGCAATTGTGCTAGCCTCGGTTACCGAGGTAGCGGGTTCAAATCCCGCAGAGAGCAATGGATTTTTTAAGGATGTAAGGAACCTGAGATGGTTTCCTTTGGCAGGGAAGTAAGCTGGTCGTCCCAGTTCGTAGATATACAGCATCTGAAGGAACCCCAGGCCTGATAAGGAACTCTCCGAACAAAATCGAATCTTTCACGCGCAATATAGAATGGCACGCCGAGAACCTAAGCAGTGACAGTTTTCATAAACAAAAAAATGGTATTCTTAATTTTAATACCTATGTGAGAGAAAAGGTTATTACCACATGGAATAATCGAAGTCCTAAGCGGATGTTATACAAATCAGTGTAGAAGACCAAAGAATGGAATAAGCCAGCGTAGAACTTTGTGATTCTGCTTGTTTAAATGGCACTGCCCCTAAATTGCTCTTAGAAAGAGCAACCACTGAAAATCTTTGGCATTTACTTATTTAGTTTTATTATTCCATACATACCACCTTTAACTGCAATCCTCATATCGACGTCCGTTCATCATTGGAGCATACTGTCCAACCGCAATAGTGTTAACTCCCTATTCGTACAGTTGTCGACTTTCTCGTCTTTCTTTGGAATTTGATACATCAGGTCACACACACACACACACACACACACACACACACACACACACACACACAAACCCACACACATACACACATTCTAATGCATACTTCCTTACTATGGGGAGGGGAGAGAATAATCTTGGATAGAGAAAAATGTTCACCTCCCAGCCGGGAACCGAATCGAAGCCCCTCGATATCAAGCAGTATAATATTTATTGTATAACCACAAAGGATTAGTTGTGATGACTTATTAATATTGTTTTATACTTTTCAATTTTATTTGGTTTAAGGAGGCCAAATATAACACGTTTTTCACAATTGCTGATTTGATGGTTTATGTTCCGTTTACGTAGTTAACCATTACTAGAAATAAGATCCTTAGTAATGGTTACGTCACCCTTCAATTACAGAAATTTAATATTGTGAGATATCGAAACTTTTTTGAAAACGAAACACTAGTTTCTTAGAATAAATCAACTTAACGGAATTGCAAGCCACATAAAATAATATGAAATGAGTAGGTATTACTTCCAATTAGATATCTAAAATCTTCTTCAAGTAGATCTGAAGGTAATACAGATTTTAGCTCCTAACTGGCAGACATTTAAATATGAGAATATACAGCTACCACGTTCAAAATAGGGTGTGCAATTATAAGGGCATGTGAGAAAGCTGTCAATTTCTTACCATTGGAAATTCATAGTAATTGCTCCAGTAACATTGTTTTAATTGGTGTTAATAAGGAAAGGCCTTGTTTAGTGTACCTCCACGCACTTGCCAGTTGTAAATACTGACAGAGTTTTGATGTTTTGGAAAATAACTTTGAGAAAGAAAGGTTTCGTTTAGGGTAACGCCACACACTTGCCAGTTGCAAACACTGGGAGGGTTTTGATATTTTGTAAAGAAATTGTAAGAAGGAAAGGTTTTAGGATACCTCTACATACTTGCCAGGATTGTGATATTTTGGAAAGGAACCTTAAGAAGGAAAGGATATGTTTAGGGTACCCCTACACAGTTGCCATTTGTAAACCCTGAGAAGGTTTTTATATTTTTGAAAGGAGCTTTAAGAGAGAAAGGTTTTGTTTAGGGTACCGCCAGACACTTGCCAGTTGTAAACACTGAGAGGTTTCCGACACTTGGGAAAGGAATTCTAAGAAGGAAATGTTTTATTTAGGATACCTCTATGCACTTGCCAGGGTTGTAACAGTTTGGGAAGGAACTTTAAGAAGGAAAGGATATGTTTAGGTTACCTCCACCCTCTTGCCATTTGTAAAATCTGAGAAGGTTTTGCTATTTTGGAAATGAGCTTTGAGAAAAAAAGGTTTTGTTTACGGTACCTCCACACATTTGCCAGTTGTGAACGCTGAGAAGGTTCTGATATTTTGGAATAGAACATGGAGAAGGAAACACTTTCCAGTTGTAAACACTGTGAGAGTTTTGATATTTTGTAAAGGAAGTACTATAGGCCTTCAGCGTGTGTAGCAAGTCACATTAATATAATTTTCCATGATTAAAAATGCTACCTAACATATATATCTACATATGCAAATGAATGCTCTAGAAATACAAAACAGCTATTTTATTTCGCCACAATCTCAGCCATGACTCCACTGAAAGCATAATATATTAACCAATGTTAATTTTTGTTCAACCTGAGAGGTAGATAACACAAGATCTGCAACTAATTTCCAACAATCTAATACAAAAATTAATATGGCGTTGTACAAGTCCTTTCTTTTGCTTATTTACAGTTCTCTTACATCTATTGTAAACAAGCACATTTTAAATTCACATTGATAAATAACCAAGTATTATATGAACTTTGGTTAGTTTCTCTGTTCCTGTTCATTAATTTCCCTATCTGTTGCGGTAGAGGGTTATTTAGCTCAATCGTACATACACTTGGCCTTCACCTGCCCTTTGCCATTGTTTCGGAGAGTTTCCTAGTTCACATACTAATTTGTAAGCCTACGGAAAATACTTAAAAATACAATTACGAGTAAGAGGGAAGGGGCAGGTGCTACAAAAATAATTGTGCAACAAAATGCCATATGTGCTAAGTTTTTGCTCAGCGAAAGTGTTATTTATTTGTTATTTTTCCTCAATTCTATAAAATTCCATGTCAATGAGAAGAGCTAGATAAGATACTAACTAGATATTCAGTTATTTAAACAATACAATCAAAAACCATTATTGCAAGACTTGAGAACACTATACATAAGGTATGCTTTGTAAACGGATAGTTGTGAGAAAATTCGTGAAACCTTCAGCCTGCGTCTTTCAATAACTCCAAGCATATGTGATGGCTGGATGTATCATATCAATACTTTTAAATTGCTATTCAAATTACTTTTTTATAATGAAGTATATATAGTTTCCTTAATCCCAAAACCTGTCTAATATAGTGATTATATTTTTTCAATGCAAACTTTGCTCCCATGCTTGACATATATCACTATTCCGTTGGTTGAGAATGGAAGCATTGGAACTGTCTCGCTTAAGGCTATTAAGCATATAACCCTGCATATCCAGGAGTACGTCATTACTGGGCAAATGTGTTTCCGGAAATAAATCGGATCAGGCATATAACAGCCCACTGCGTGAGCGCTGATGCTAATTGCTTGTTAAACCTTGTTTTAGAACAAAAACAAGCTACTTGCGTTTCACAATTAAAACAAATCCTCATATATTTTATGAAACAAGTGCTTAAGCACTTAGAATGTAGCAAAGAAGTCAGATGTATAGTGTGATACATTGCAGTTTTTAATTTTGATACTCTTGAAGAGCATGTCGAAGAAAAAAGCTTCTTTAGTGCGTAAGAAAAAGAGTGTAATTTATATTTTGATAACAAGTGGTTAGAAAATCTGTTGATGAAAATATCAGATTTATGCATCGTTTTAGTTCTTTAAATGTTTACTATGAAAGCACAAGCGCATTGATTAGCAGTTCATAAACTAATAAGGATATTCTTTTATAATTTTTGTAGCATCTTTGGTATTGAATGTAGCTTTTCTTTCCATGGAATATTTCCTAATTTGAGCACATAAGTTATTTAAATAATTAAAAGAACTGTACTAAAATAAGGCTTATTCTAGTTATAAGTGATGAAAACTGCAAAGAAAGCTTTGGCCTTTATTTGCGCATGCTATCTAATACAAGGTGTCTACTTATTGTTGTTATTACTCCTTATAAAATACGTAGAGCAACTGAATATTGCATTCTAAGCAACTGCAGATTATTTGGAGAAGTTAGCAGTGACATAGCAAATGCACGCAATTTACACAAATTGTACGAGATTTGATGTGATGATATCATCATCGTCACAAACACATACAAAAACACACTCGCCCGCCTCGGTAGCGTAGGTGGTAGCATGTCTGTCTCACGTTTAAGAGGACCCGAGTTAGAATCTCGGTCAGGGTGAGTTACCTGGATAAGGTTTTTCTGGGGTTTTCCCTTATCCTTCAAGACGAATGTCGGCTAATCCTAAGCTCCTTGGACCCTGGACTCATTTGAGCATCATTTCACCTAATTCATTCACCGTCCAATATGACTTAACGTTGGAGGACGTAAATTACAAGGGAAAAGGAACAAAACAAACGCACTCACACACACAACACTCAAAAGAAACCGGATAGTTGTCATAAAAACTTTATTGATGAACCTTTGTACAAAATTACTTCAGTCACCTTCAAAATACTCTCCATTACATGCGATGCACTTGTCAGGTCTCTTTTCCCACTGTTGGAAGCATGTTTGGAACTCTTCAAGTTTGATATTGTCCATTGCCCTTTGCGAAGCTGTTTTACCGCCTCCACATCGTCATAACGCTCCCCTTTTAGGATTCTTTCATTCGTGGAAATAGGAAAAAGTCGCACTGGGCTAGGTCCGACGAATACGGAGCGTGGAGAACGACAGACCACCTCTGAGATGCCAAATAGTGGGTCACTAGTAAGCCCGTGTGTGCTGAAGCGTTGTCGTGATGCAGAAACCAGTCACCTGATCGCCAAAGTTCCAGCGTTTCCTCCTCACATCCTCTCGCAGACTCCTTAAAATATCCAAGAAAAAGTGCTAGCTAACAGTCCGGCCAAATGGTACGAAATCCCGATGCACAATTCCACGAACATCAAAAAAGACAATGATCATCGTCTTCACATTTGACCTTACTTGCCTCCCCTTTTTTGGTCTGGGAGAGTTGGGAGTCCTCCACGGGCCTGACGCTTGCTTGGTTTCTGGGTCATACCCGTAACACCAACTCTCATCCCCTGTAGTGACTTTGCTCAAGAAGTTTGGATCACTTGCAATCTGTTTTCAAGTTCTGACACACATTCATGCGGATGGCTTTGTGCTCCTGAGTGAGAAGACGCGGAACAAATTTAGCAGCAACACGCCTTATGTGCAAATCCTCCCTCAAAATCCGCTGGCACGAGCTCAAATTAATTCCTGTCGCTCCTGAAATTTGGTCAATCGCTTGGCCACAATCCCCGTTGATCTTTTGTTGGACCTTTTCAATATTATCCTCATTTCGCGATTTGGAAGGGCGTCCAGAACAAGCTTGGCCTTCAGCACATATCTCACCACGTTTAAAGCGCCCAAACCACTCGAAAAGTTGTGTGCGGCTCATAGCGTCCCCCTGGAACGTTTCCTGAAGCATTTGGTGTCTCTCCGTTGCAGTTTGTTTAAGCAGGACACGAAATATCACTCACACTTTTTGTCCTTTTAAAGTTGCTATAACGATTTCGCAGAGGTCACCCGCCAACAGTCACAGAAACACAATATCACACTTGCACGTTCTGCTCTACACTGACACCCTCTGCACAGCTGTTTCATGAAGGTCTCTACTAACACCATCTAGCGTGCGAGCCCTGCACTACGTCTTTGAGTGGCAGCGCCAACGGAGTCCAGTTTTTTTAGGGTCCCCCCTCATATATATATATATATATATATATATATTCTTACTTTATGAATGATACAGATATCTTTTGCGATGTAAAATAGTTCAATGGCTCTAAAATTAGACGCTTTTACCGAATATTCTCTGCATGTTGTAACCAAGCTGAATGGAAATCTGCATGCCACAAAATTATATAAAGGCGGGAAATTGTATCCATTACAGTATCGAAAACTACACCACCAATATTCGTAATTAAAACTGCATTATTTTTCTATATTTTTAGAAAGATTCCAACATATTTAAATTTCTGACCTTTAGGTGGAGTATTTTTACATTTGCTACCCTCGCTTCTAGCTTGTTTTATATTGGCATCAGAGTTACCGATTGATGTGTAAAACGTCTGCGATTATCCTTTAATTCAAATGGTACCATAGGCTTATTTTAGAACTAAATTACATTTACTGTAAGTAAAAGCTACTTCTACACGTTACTCAAGTGTCGCCATCGCAAGTATAATATAAATCAGATCTATTCCACTCCTCTGGTTTTTCCAACTCCTTTACTTTTGACATGTTTTCTAAATGCAGATAATAAAGAAGCTCAAATTAAATACTTGCAAAGAAAACTTGAAATAAACCTTTGCAGATATATTTTAATTAGATATTTTGTTGACGTTACAAAGGGAAAAGCGAATCTTTCGCTGAAGAAATCAACAAGAAACGGTCGGCGGATATGCGCATATGGCACAACATTGACAACAAAATTCCTTAACTTCACTCACTCCCATCTTCAGAAAGACCACTCCCCAAATGCCCAGGTGGGAGAGCAGACGTAAATAGCAATATATCTAACTGTGCGCTTAAAATGTTTAATAATGGATGTCTAATAATGACGCCGATTTGCCCGGTTACGTTTATATGTTCATATTTCCATTCCTTCGTACTGCAACAATCAATAAATAACGTTTCTAACTAAACTGTGACATTTTATTATTGCTACACATATTTATAAAATATCCTATCGTAACTTACTCTCTCTTATTCTGTTTATTCTTAAGCGCTTATTCTTACATTTACTTCATATTAATCGAGATAACTATGTGAAGAAATACTTACAGTACATCTTTCCTTGTACCTACAAAGGCGTTAAGAGAACAAAAGGTGTTTAAAGCAACAGTTGAATTTTATAAAAGCTATGTGATGAGTTTGAAATATCACAATCATTGCACGAGAGAAAACTAAACAAAACAAGTGACGACTTCCCATTTTAGAACTTTTGAAGTATTTCAAAAGACACAACAATAGGAGGGAAAAGATATTAATAGGTTAAATTCACAAAGTAGAAGGGCTGTTGAATAAAAAATAATCATAATTTTTTACGGTCATAATTTTTCGCACTAAAACTCAAACTTATTATATTCTGTTAGCCTAATGTAAAACAAACACACCGTAGTAGTTTCATTGTTGGTGCTCCTGGTTCCCGCCTGTGAGAACCAGGCAAGTTCAGACATATTTAGTATTGCCTGCCACTGCAAAAGAGGTAACATTCAGTTAAAGTTAATGTTAGAGGAAGGTCCGGAGTTTCTTTCAAAAGTAATTACTGCTGATGAAACTTGGCTACATCACTTTGATCCTGAGAGCAGGCAGCAAAGCTCAATGTGGAAATCCCCTTCATCACCAACCTCCAAAAAAACAAAAGTGGTTACTTCTGCTGGGAAATTTATGGTCATCTCATTAGTTGATATTCATGGAATGGTTTATCAGCATGTTGTACCTGCACACACATCAGTAACTGTACAATACTACAGTGATGTTCTGAAAACATTGCAAGTCCACACCAGGGGAAAAAGGCCACATTTCCGTGAAGCAGGCTGGATGCTGCACCACGATAATGCGTGGCTGCATATTGCCAATATTGTTGCTGAATATCTTGCAAAAATCAACGAGAAGTGCATGCCTCACCCTCCCTAAAGTCTGGATTGAGCCCCATGTGACCTTTTTCTATTCCCTAACTTGAAGAGCAGGCAGCAAAGCTCAATGTGGAAATTTCCTTCATCACCAACCTCCAAAAAAACAAAAGTGGTTACTTCTGCTGGGAAATTTGTGGTCATCTCATTAGTTGATATTCATGGAATGGTTTATCAGCATGTTGTACCTGCACACACATCAGTAACTGTACAATACTACAGTGATGTTCTGAAAACATTGCAAGTCCATACCAGGGGAAAAAGGCCACATTTCCGTGAAGCAGGCTGGATGCTGCACCACGATAATGCGTGGCTGCATATTGCCAATATTGTTGCTGAATATCTTGCAAAAATCAACGAGAAGTGCATGCCTCACCCTCCCTAAAGTCCGGATTTAGCCCCATGTGACCTTTTTCTATTCCCTAACTTGAAGAAACGCCTTCGTGGGAGGCATTATCCATCATCAGAAGCAGTGTTGAGGGATGCGGAGCCGATTTTGAAGGATCTCTCAAAAATGGTTTCCAGCATGTCTTTGAAGCCTGGCAGAAACGCTGTGACATGTGCATCGCATTCAGGGGAAACAAATTTGAGAAGGACCATCAACATTATGAGGATGAGTAAAGGTACGTTGTGAAAAAAATTGGTAATGGTTCTTTATTGAACAGTCCTCGTAAATACAACCACATCTTTGTGGACTGCATAACTCAAGAACAAAAATGTTGACAGGTGCAGATCTGAGATACAGATCCAGAAATTTCTAAAGCTGTAATATGAAAATTTTGAGCAATCCATACATCCACTACCCTTTACATAAAATGTTTTCAAATTTTGGGTGTTATAAAATTTGCATTAATAATTTTGGTGTAAATACCGCCAGTTTGGAATATTTACCTGAGAAACAAAATGGATATATTTTATTTTTTGAAAACGTTACCAAGCTTCCTTCATTCCTAAGGAATTTTATGTAATTTTGTTCATAACTTTAACACCCATAATGCTTGTTTCCTTGAGGTGAATCATTTCCGAGGTCATCGTTGTGTTTAATTTTAATTTTAAAAGCTTTTGTCATTTGTTTCAAATAGTTTCGTTGTTCAGCTGGCAATATTGTAAATACTTTCAGTTATGTTCTTTAGAGAGAGATGCGTGCGCGTGAAGGAGCGGTAGATAAATAATTGCAACACATAATTTCCATATATTAAAATCAATGTTTAAGAAGCACATGGTTGTAATCTGTCACGCGGATTATGTGTTATTAATTTTTTTTAAGAATAAAGTAATTCTTGAAGCAGATTATCTCAAGGCGTTCTTGGAATTCAGCCATGTCAAGCTACTGCAGATGTTGACCGGTCCGCAAAGTTGTGAAAATTGGAAAGAAAATTCTTACGATTGATAAAGCCAGAGTAGAAACTTGTTTCAAATACAAAATAGGAGCATTTATGTGTGGCAGTACTAAGTAGGAAGACCAGTGGCAAGTGACATGTACACGAGAGTTAAGACAGGTGCATTTAAAAACACACGTCTTTTCCCTTCTTTCTTACTGTGATCGTTTACCTGCAATCGTTGAGCCAAAGACTAGCTCACCGCCATCGAACTTCCCGAAAACACTACTTTGCAACTTAAGTCAATGTTTACTTCAAAATAATATTAGGGAAATAGCTATTCTTAAACAGCAAATTTAGAATAGAAATCAGATTCCCTGTATAGATCAGAAATTAGCAGATGTAACTTAATAGTTAGGATTTTGATAGATAAGGTTCAGAAATATTTTAATTCTGCAACTTCAAATAGTTGACAACTAAGTTCAAGTAGATTATTATTTGCCTGCATTTAATTTATCAGTAAGCTTAACTTTTTTTCTTTATCCATAAAACTACTGAAGATCCTTCTGAGAAAATTGTCATATACTTCAACACGGGTCCCGGGTTTTGTGTCGGCGCCGGCTCCTGTACCTTGTCGATTGCGGTTGGGCTGACCACGGGCTCGCACGTCCCCAGCTCCGTTACGGCCTACACGTCGTGATCGGTGTCCGCTAGGTTAAGCATCCTCACTGGCACCTCCTCTAGCATCATGTTCTTCGTTCGCTGTCCTTCCAGTCGCGCCGTCACCACTATCTCGCTTCTCGCGGAGACAACCACGTCTTCCTTCAAGATGACCCTGCTGATTCCAAGGCATTCTTCGGTTTGCCGGAAGCTGACCTTTTCTCCATTGAACCGCAGGAGCTTTTTTCCGTCGTCGACCGTCGCCTCGTGGCTCCTGAGTGCATCCATTCCCAGTATCACCTCCTCAGCCACCTTCAAGACGAACACCCACAGACGCACGGCACCCCGTTTCAAGGTTAACTTCAGCTGAGCCTCCTTGCAAGTTGTCTCTCGATGCCGTCACTAGCTGGTATTTTCGGCTCAGTTTTCTCAACTGCAAACCCTTGGCCACGTCAGCTCTGATGATGGTCATGGCTGCCCCGGTGTCTACGAGCATGCGGCATGGCTGCCCTCTCTCCCAGCCGTCCGCGATGAGGCTCTCATCCATCCGTCAGCTGACGGCGCGCAAGGTCACTCGAGGAGATGGTGTAGACGGCGCCAACGTGCTCCTCGCCACGCCGGGTCTTACTCGTTCTTCCGGCTGCACTTCCTGGTTTGGTCATCTTCGCGGTCATTGAAGCGGTGAAGTTGCTATTTACAGCTTCCGTCTTCGTTGTTAATTCCGCCTTCATTTCTTCCATCTTCTTAGTGATGTCGTTATCCCACTCCTGACACCAAGTGTGACTTTGTGGGGGTTGGGGGTTCGTAGAATTAAAAGTCCAAGTTGCAGAAGTTCCAAACGTTCTTTATTTGCATACAGATACACTCTGTTCAATCCTTACGTAACAGAATTACGACAAATACACACAGTCTACCAAGGTCGATGATGACAACAAACTTTCTGATTACCTCTGTTTGCAGCACTCGTGTTGCACAATATCTGTTTACGACTGTTTTCTCCTTATGACTGACTCTTGGCGAGTCGTCGCCTTCTTAAATACCTCATTGATAAATTCTAGATTGTTCCAGAACAACAAAGAAACAGAATATTCTATCACCTTCCAGAAGCGAAACCTAATCTGCGCCCGCAAGTACTTTATCTCCTCTATCTTTATTTGCTGGCTCTTTGTGTACAGTAGCCGAGCTAGTGTACTGCGCGCTATTGTGAATTCGTAATACGAGGTGAAGGGAGGAAGATCAACAGTAACTTTGATAATTCCTGACTGATATTCTTTCTCCCGTCACATAAAATCGCATATTTACCCTCTTTGGCATAGTGTTTTTAATAAAAATGTTATACTATTTCCAATGAAAACCATTCTAAAGACACTCACACTTGAAATTTGGCCTATTTTTTAAATGATAACGGACAAATACATAAAAAATTGTCCAGTAAATTAATAAGCATCAGTCATACTTTGGTTAGTACTAAACCTTTTACCTGTGCTTTAATTTGAAAATAGGCATAGAGATGGGAAGACTAGTTAGGAAAAGAGGAAAGGAGAGAGTTTGGAATGTGGAGAGATTGATAAAAAGATGTGCAAAGAATGAGAAATGGATAGAGGGGAAAACAGTAAGGAAACCTCGATGACAGAGGGAGACAGAAAGACAGAGAGAGATAGAGAGAGGATGGAGAGAGACAGGGGTAAACATATGCGTAGCGGAACTGCGGATTTAGTTGGCCTAAAGTTATGAAAAGTTTCGCCGGCCTTTTTAGGATATTGGGTTTGAAATTTTTGCGCTTCAAACCTAAATAATCGTTTGATATAACACTTAAACAAATACGAATGTTTCTGCATGTTTAAGATCTTAAGTATAATAAAACCAGGAAACTCGAAACCAACTGTAGGCCTGCTGCATCCTAAGTTTCCCCTTTCCCAGGAATCCGAACGGGAGAACAATTATTTAAAGTTAAAGTGCTTCCAGAAGTTCCTCAAAACACGTCCATTGAGGTTACAAGTTCATTCTATTTACTTGTAACCAGCATATTTCGTGGAAACAAAGCAATAAGCCCGACATACCAGCAAAAAGTTTCTGCAAGTTTTCATATACAAGCCGGCAGCTCGAGTACAAAACTGCGCGCTACAATATAAGATTCATGTTTATTGCTTTGCATTGACTCCGAGGAATGTTCTCTACCCATTTTGTCCTAGACGGAGAGAAAAATGTGCGGAGCCAGCCCAAACGCTCGAAAATCTATTAACAGCATTGTTGTTACACAATCATCAGTTGGTAAACCTTAGATTATCTGTGTCTGAAGTCTACGTAGGAGGGACAGACTGGCCCGGCGCTTCGACGTCTCTGGTTCAAACCTGTTGATCTCACAGAGGATCCCCTCACTTTTCGTGAACTGCTTGAACTCGCATTCGTAATGAAAGTATTATTGCATTACTTTTTAAAAGAAGTGTTGGCCCAGGAGAGGTATACATCAATGGAGGGTAGTTGAATGCCGTTAAAGTCTGGAAGTCGCAGCTCTGATATCTGATATTTTTAATAAGTGTAAATTAGTTTATTTAGTTGTTGTTGTGTATCACAAGAAAGAGAAATGTTTATATTTCAGGTAAATGCTGCATGATAATGTGAGTTTAAATAGCTTAGCACATTATTATTAAGCTTTTCTTTTGAAATATTACCTGCGCTACACTCGTGCACGAGCAGCTGAGCTGAAGTGTTGTACAGTCACGGTTTGTGGAATTCTTTTCTTCTTTTTATCTTTGGCAGTAACTATTATTATTTTAAATTATCTGCATTTATGGTGAAAACGTTTTTAATACCTTGCTACCTGGATAGGAGGAGCAAAATTGTTCAATGAGTGAACGAGAAAGAGGGAAGAAGGGAGAGGTGGAGGAGAAGAAGATCCAAGAAGATATTTGGCACGCTCACCTGTTAGAGAAAGCTCTATATAAGATATAAAAATGGCAGAAGAAAATATGAAAGAGCTGAAATTATGGAGAAACAGTATGAGGTTCTAGCTGTAGTAAATGAGTTAAACGGCATTATTGGAAACGATAATAAGATGTTACTAAGAAGCAAAAAATAGGCGTATACAACCTTCGCTACGTTATCAGAATTAGTGGAGGAAATGAAAGTATAAAGTCTGAAATTAAGGACAGAAAATAAAATACTAAAGGAGTTTATCTCCAAGAAACAGAAATAGAAACCAAAATCCAGCCAAGTATAGAAAAAGTACAAAGAACACTACAGAAGCAAAGACACGCAATCTTTGTGTCGTCAAAAAAGGGGAAAACAACGAAAGAAGTACAAGAGATCATCACTAAAAATCTTAAACCAGCACAGGGGAAAACTATATGGGAACAACTGAAAGAAATGTGATAGTTGATACGGAGTCAGAGCAGGATATGAATAAAGTTCTTAAAAGTAAATGTTTATCTGATGAATAAATTAAAATGGAGAAACCGAGAAAGAGCAATCCCCTATTAATCATGTACGATATAACGGCAGGAGAAAAGGAAAATAATCTCAAAAGGAATTTATATGAACAAAACTTTGACTACATGACTTTGGAAGAATTTGAAAGAAAAGTGAACTTTAATTTAGTAACGGCCCTGGAAATAGAGCACTGGTACATCATGTGCTGGAGGTTCGTCCCCAAATAAGATCCGAAATGGTAAATAAAGGAAGAATGTATTGAGTCCTTCAGTCAGTATCGGTAAAATATTTTATTTTAGTCGCGAGAGCTATGAAATGTCAGGATTTAGGACATATAGCCAAATTTTGTAAAAAATTAAGATAGTGTGTGTTATCATTGCGGAGAAAGCCTGCCTTGGTATCGTGGTGGTAGCCTGTCTGCCTCACGTTCAAGAGGTCCCGAGTTCGAATCTCGGTCAGTGTGAGTTTCTCGGATAAGGTTTTTTCGGGGTTTTCCCTTGTTCTGAAAGACGAATGATGGGTAACTCTAATCTCTATGGACCCTGGGCTCATTTGTGCATCATTTCACGCATTCCATTCATCGTCCGATATGACTTAAGGTTGGAGGACGTAAATTACAAAAAAAAAAAAAAAAAAAAAAAAAAATGCGGAGAAACAGGAGACAGCAGGAATGATTTTAAATACAAAGAACAATCCAAAGTTTGTATTCCTTGTCTTTTGAGGAAAAAGAAACGTGCAGTGCGTAGAGAATGCGGAACGTGTAATATGTTTTGGGATAGACTAATAGGTCGAACCAACTATGGGTAGAGTTACCTTTTAAATAAGGAAGGAACAAAAGAAGAATGAAAGTCTAAGCAGAATAAAAATAGATAGAATAAGAGCCCCTAGAAATAAATACCTGAAGGAAAAGAGGAAATTAGCTACGCAGACAGAAGGAAATATAAATGCTACACTCTCAGAACAAACAGTCGTAAGTACTGCACAAATACACGATGAACCAAATAAGAGTGTGTTACTTCTATATACGAAAGAGAAGCAAACTGGTAGGGATAACAGAAAGACGATAGTGGTTAATTTTGATGAACTATTAACTGATGAATGTAACCGAAGAAGAGGAGGATTTGAAAAAGAAGGAGAATAATAGTTTCAAAGAATTTATAATTCAAAAAGCACAACTGTATGAAGACATGATGAAGAATATAGATGCAATAAAAGAAGAAAAAGATAATGGAATCAATCTCCAGGTTATATATAAAGATTTTGAAATTAGATTAAAATTAAGTAGATTACAGCAAAGAAACAATTTAATGGCGGCATTAAGACACATTATTAGGATAATGCATCAACAAGGATGTAGCATAACATTTGCAGTCTCCGACGCCATAGACCGCATGGAAATTAGAGTAGTAATGTTCCGACAGAGGTGGATCAATTACAGAAGTTATTAAGTATGGCCTTTTCAAGGAGAAACGATGCTTTTGATACAAATTAAATTTATAATAATTTTGTAAAATGCTATGGAAAAGTGGTGTATGATTTTCAACAAAGTTGGCCTAATTGTTATGTACATGTTAGACAGGATAAACTGACAAGACCTAATAAACCTGTATGTCCCCAAACCAAAACAAAAGTAATAAATAATACGGGCAATGAACGATTTTTGTCAACGAGATTAGCCCAGGCAGAAAAGTAAATTGTCATTAAAAATACATATATACCAAGAACGCACAAAGAAATAAGGAACTGTGTATATAGACAGGAGCCTTAAAAGGCAATAGAGTCAACCAAAACAAATAATATTAAGACAAAAGTGGAGTGTAAAAAAGAATAATAAGAAAGAAGATAGATAGGGATCGTATAAGAGGGTATTATGCTATGCAAACAGCAGATGAACGTGAAAATATTACAAACGGTAACTTACAAAATGCAAGACAATAGCTGTATTAGATTTGCACAAATAAATGCTCAAAATAGTAAAATAGTTAGGAAAGGAATCCGGGAACTTATGGAAGAATTAAAATTAGATGTAATTTGCATATATGAACCATATACATTTAGAGGTAAAGTTATGTATTTGCCGATAAATGTAGGAGTAATATATGAAGGGCAACACCCAAAACGAGCAATTATGATAGCTAACAAAGAACTCGTATTACCAAAAATGTCCCAAGTATGTGAAGAACACATGATATGCATAGAAATGATAAAGGGAGTTAGTAATACTGTCTGCAATCAATATTATTAGTATAAAGACAACATAGATGTACATTTGGAGAAAACAAAAAGGGTACTAGATACATATGGAAATGAAAAGATAATTTTTACCATGGATGCCAATGCAAAATCAACCTTATGGAGAAGCAAGGTTCCTGATAATAGAGGGAAATAAATGAGATAATTAATACATATATACAATTTAAGTGTTATTAAGGAGCACAATAAAGTATACCCCTTTAAAAATCGAGCTGGAGCAGAAGAAATATAGACATAATCTTAACTAAGGGAGATATATCAAAACACATTTTTAACTGGAAGGTTTGAGAAAATCAAACGATAAGCGATAATAATGTAATCACTTTCGATAATGAGGTAATGCCGCAGTCAGAATATGAATATGCAAGGAAAGAGACAAGATATATCTTTAAAAAGGCAGATTGGGATAAGGTGCGGGAAGAATTGGATCTAACAAATTTTTATAATACGATAGATATAAACAAAAAGGCCAAAATTATAAGTAATAGAATTCAAGAATTAATTAAGGAAGTTGTACCTAAAAAAGAAATGATAAAAAGTGAACGGCCTATGGAATGATAAATTATATAAATTGCGAAGAAAGATGAGGAAAGCCAGAGGTATTTACCAAAAATCGGTAGTATATTCAGAAAAGGACAGGTATTTAATCATCTATAGGGAAATAACAGAAAATTATAAAATGGAGTAGGAAAATTCAAGGAATTATTCGTGGGATCATTATGTAGAAGAAAAACTGACTGATAATATATTGGGTATTCCGTATAAGATCATCATGGAGGAAATACGAGGACCGGAATTTATTTCAACCCTGGATAAAGAAGATGGAGAAAAAACGAAAACATGGAAAGAATCAATACATTTTTTACTAGAAAAGTTACTACCATGGGATAGGATAGGAAGTGAGCACAGGAACACAAGTATAAGAGATACCTTTATGAAAAAGAATACATGGGATAAAGATTAGTATATCCATATGCCATAACCGAAGTAAACTTGCCACTAGGCAAGGAAAGAAAAACAAATCCCCCGGACCAGGTGGAATAGTATCAGAGGAAATTCAAAACTTGGCAGAAAAATTTTCACCAATATTAACCACGCTATTACATGAGTGCAAATTCTTAGGAAAAATTACCTATTGTTGGAAGGAACCTAAAGTAGTCACATTAAGAAAGGGAAAGATAAGGACCTATCACAGTTAAAGTTATATAGGACAATTTGGTTGCTTAATGATCTTGGAAAAGTACAGGAACGACTTTATATAAATGCACCCTGGAACATAGAATGATGATAGATATGAGTAATAAGCAATTTGGTTTTAGAATAAGCAAATAGACGGAAGATGCAATAAATATGCACTAAAATGAATAAAAGCAAGTGAACAGAAATATTTGATAGGAGCTTTCTTTGATATTCAGGGAGCTTTCGATAACTTATGATGGCCAGAAGTTTTCAATACTATGAGAGGTAAGCACTAAACAAGATGTGTTTATAAGAACATAACAACTACTGTACGGATAAAAGAGTTTAACTCCAAACCACTTCAGGGAAAATAGACAGAGAAATTAATAAATTTGCCCACAGGGCTCCATTTTAGGGTCCTTATTCTGGGATATAACTGAAACGATGTTAGAGGAAATTGGGAATATGCAAGAGGTATGTAATATCATCGAAGGAAACTTCAAGCGAAATGTTTATGGGTCATCTTAATAGATGCAGAAGATTATGTACATTTAGAAAATATGTCTGAGATAATATCCGCTAAGGCATAAGAATAATGTACGACCTGCGACAAAATCCTTCGAGAAAGAAATGTAGGAACATTTCAACCTATGACAGAGGAATATTACTTAAGAGAACGTCGAGGGAAATAGGACGAAGGGAATTTGAAGACATAGATTACCAGACTTGAGAAGACCTAATTTAAGACGCACAATCAATAAATAGAAGACGCCAATTATGGATATCTGAAAAAGAGCAGAAACCATAGAAAGAAAGAGAATCCCGGGAGAGCCGGAGGATATATATGGAACGCATCAGAGCGGACATATACAACTGAGTATGCAGAAGCGGAAAGACTACAACCCAAATGTCTGGAGCTGACGAATCAGCTCCGTTTACTGATGCCAGTTCCTTCAGGAGATGGATACCAGTAGGAGGAAGCTTTGGATACCACTTGGAGAAGGGAAAATTTTTAAAATTGTAGGAAACAGTCGTTCATAGCTTGTTATAACAATTAAAGCTGTAGTAGAAATGTAGTTTTGATTTATATTGTTGGTGTAAGAAGTAAAGTAGAAGAAGGACTGTTTTAGATAGATTAGATGAATACATTTGTAAGGTTACTGGAATCCAATAATATGTAGGTTTAGTTAGTTCGTTAAGGTAGGAAGTAGATCATATCTGCAAAATTTGTACACTATTTTGTGTAATTTAAAAATTAATACAGTTAAAAATGCAGTTTGCATAGTAAGGCCTGCTATAGACTCCAGATACCGGGCTATTAGTTATGCAGATTTTATTTCATTTTTTACTTTTTGAATGGAGGGAAAATGATCTTTTCACATTTTAATGGTAGGTTAGTGGAAACGAAGATCTCAGTTCATGGACAGGAGGCTCGAAGAATGCACTTGATACCTTAAGATTAGATATATTTTCTTTAAATACCTCATGAACCTAAGTCAAACTGCCCATAACCACTTACGCTGCACACATATTGTTAATCGTATACCTGGTGAAGCTTTGTTTACGATTGCTAACTGAATTTTGCAATTAATATTGATGCACATAGTTCATATATAACTTATGTATCACTGGTCCTTACTTACTGTGTGCAATAGTACACAGCATCTTCGTGGTTTCTAATAAAACTACGCCAGAATCTATACGTGGGACTTCAACATCCTGCGAAATATTCCTATAACTTTTGCGCCTAAAGATGTGCATTTGCTGACATGACAATGTTGAGTACCAACAAGAAAATTTCACTAGTGTAAAAGGCTATGCGCAGTCGTGGATTTTAACTTATTTCTACTCGACAACCATTTCGCAGACGTTGTTGGTGTGGATTTAAAAAGAAGCAATTCTAAAAGATTCTGATCGACCAGTACTCAATCACAGAAAATGTTTACCTTACGACACATCAGGCTTTCCCTCTTTCACTCGGGTTTTCGCTGCCTATTACTCCTAGAGCAGCTATCTGAGAGCTAACAACAGAATAAAAGAAATTTTCCCCTTCAAATACAAAAGGCTTTCATGCTAGAATCTTACACGTACACCTCTAAAGGACACTTTCTAAGCCTCCCTAAAGGTATGTAACCAGTAATATCTTAACATGCACGAATATTATTACAGCATGAACAATTTACAATTACCGTGTACTTGAGCAATAACATGTTTCATATACTAGGCGAGTAAGCCGCGCCATATTCGTTTGCAAGGTAGGCCACCTTTCAAACGGCATGTTAGACTTAGTACAGTTTTGTGCTTACTAAATTGTATTCCTTGATGTTCTTAGAAAGAAGAATGCGCAAAATTCAGAGGAATAGCTGTTTAAGGGACAAAACGTACGACTCGCTAAAGTACACCTCCAAAACATACGGCGCGATGAGTGGTCGGCTCTGAATAGCAGCGAGCTAAGGACCGTGATGGAGCTTCCGATTCACTGGGCGACCTCCTGTCCATTATCCCGGCGAGATGAGGTGATCTTGACTCGGCTGCGTATTGGTCACTGCTATTTTAGTCACAGTTTTTTTTTATCAAGTAGGACCCCAGAACCTGTTTACCCGCTGTGCGGTTCATTTCTGACGGTCAGCCACGTACTTTTAGATTGTTTTTGGTTAACACGTCTCCGCAGGTCTCTTCATTTGCCGGCCAGCATGGCGGAGACCCTGGCGGACGACGGGCAAGGGGTGACCAAAGTTTTAGATTTCATTTGAAATCTACATTTTAGACTATAGGACCCTTTCATTTGGAATTTAAATCTTTTTATGGTTTTAAGCTTTATTTTACTCTTTGAGGTACCGTTGTACGGGTTTTTATCTTGTTTTTATTTAACTGACCGTTTTAGCCTTTTAGATCGATTTTAACCCCATTGGATTTCAAGGGCGCTGTTGGCCTTGTAGTTGAGCGCCCTTAAACCCAATTATCCATCCATCCATCTCTTAAACATACGACTCCTTTACTTAGAGCGAATTCCGGTTACCTTTTATTAGAGTATACATGCAAAGTAATTCAGTAAACGCCTCGGAAAAATGCACCTATCATGTGAGTACACTAACAACTTCAGCTAGAAATAAAATGGCGGATTCTTGTAGGTGGAGCAGGGATTGGCTGCCAAAAATTAGGAAAAAATTAAGAGCCACGCCTCATGCAACCATGGACGCGCACAGTCAAAGCAGACATCTTATTAAACAACGGTTTATTTACATTTCTGCTTAAACTTCGTCTCGTGAAACTCATTTAACAAGCATAAGAGCTTTTGCCATTTATGTATTAATATTAAAACACCCAGCAAATGATTAAAATTGTCTTTAAAAGCTAAATCAGCACAAGAACTCGCGAGGTGGCAAATGTGTAGCTCCAGGTATACAGGTCGTACCACGTAACCCAGAACGTGCTTTCAGCCATGTCTCGAAATAGCTGAAGGAGATTGTGACCTCAGGTCACAGCGACACAGGCCCGGGTCTCAGCATTGTAATATTATTTTTATGTTCATCCAAACTTGAAACCGAATTCATAATCATTTAATTATAACCTTCCTGAGGGCATGCATTACTCAAGAAGGTAATCAGTTCGAGCACTTGCTTCGTTAGAGAAGTTATGTTTCTGGAATGGTAAAAGAGCCATTCCATCGCCAAAAAGCATACTGATTTTAAACGACACCTTTATTGGCACAATAACAATCTGCAAAATAGTTAAAATCTGATACTGTAACTTCTATATTTTCTGTGTTCAAATGGGTATAAATGATCCTTATTTCAAATGCAACGACCTATAGCTGTGTTTTAACAACTACCTACTTGTAGTAGGTAAAGAAACATAAAATGCCATAAACATAAATAAAACAATTAAGAATAAAAATAATAACAGTTTCCAGAGTATAATTGCAAAATTGTGAGTATTACACAGTAAAAAGCATTTAGTACACTTATTCAGAAGATTTGAACCACCATGAGAGCAGACAGATGACATCGCAGTTTGGCGCCAGTTCCAACTGAGCTACCTGGCAACGCGAGAGATAAACATACCGTCTAACAAATAGTAATCGCTGGTTCCAGTGATCATTTACACACGTACAAACATTAGCTGCCTAAATACGTATATACTACAGGGGATGCGATAACATCTATATTCTTAGAAATTTCATTGAGTGTTTGACATCCATGTTAAATACGTGAGTAGAACCTTGTAATGGGGTCCATGTTTTCATGTAGGTGTATAAGATGCGGATTGCATAAGACTCAATAGTAAGGGGCAGCTGACTCAGCTGGTATATGAAGACCATATGGTGAAAATGCCGAAGGTCCATATGACATTAGTTTTTTTAAAAAAAAGCTATATAATTTTGAATTTTATAGGGCGGTTATTTGTCATTACATTATTAGACTATTATTGCAGTTTATTAACTGTCGTAAAATTGAAATCTGTATCCATAATATATTCCATTGTTTTAACTAGTTCTCACTCTGTTGGAAATATTGTAAGTTTGTTATGGTATTACTGAATTATAGGGTGTACTGCAATTTTTACAACTTGCATACAAAAACACGTGAGCTTGCTTTAGGAAATATAAGCATAAAACACTAAAACCATAGTTTAAATAGTTTCAAAACAAATATTCATTGCCACTAATAGAGAAGCATTTTTCAAGTCCAATATCCAGTAATTATTCAGTACCTCTTTACCAATATTGTGGATTCATATTGTTACCCAATCGCTGAGCACACAAGCAGCTGGCAAAAGAAGATGACCAATAGAGGGGGACATATGGGATCGAGCCCACGCCTACTCGTGTGACCGAATGGCTCTTGCTGGGAGTAAGAGAGATGGACAGCGTAAAAACCACACCTACGCCAACGCGCAGCGTCAATGACGTGCCAAGGAGAGACGGCGAGGGGAGGGAAGCAAACAGAAAACACTTGTGCCCCCCTTCTCTGCTCGCCTAAAAAGATCGCAAAACACTGGGACGACTTCGTGTGCAGAAACTTCCAGAAACAGCAATCTGTCTATATAAGCGATGCATTGGACGAGTCAGGCAGTTCTTAGTTAGTTCTTGGCAGACAGCCGTAACGAGTGCAGTGCAAGTGAAGGGTGCCGACGTACTAGAAGATTGCGTATGTGTTATCAGAGCTGTACGAAAAGTATTTCTATGGAAGGAAAGAACGATTTGAACTTCTGCGAATTAGATTTTTAATTCTTCGAACCCACAAAGTCACAATATAGAGATATGATGCTTCCTGAGAAGAAATTTCTACAAATGTTGCAGGTCTATAATACATAGCTTGCTGAGAGGTAGAGGATATCACATTCGCTAGGAGGAAGCCGGAATTCCCCTGAAACCAACGAACATATTTTGCTTCTTGGTATATTTATTTTCATTTTTGTTGTGTCACCGGCACACACGTATAAAAGCTAGAGACTGTACTTGAAACCACGAATTTCTGCGCTGCGGAAAGCCAGCATACACTTTGGCAACCACGCATTGACAACAACTTTCAATTGTTTAGCCAAATTGCAACCAACACAATCGTACTTGTATGTTTGCACTGGAAGCCTCATTTTCCTTTATGTGTATATGTTTCCTAACACCAGCTCTAGAATGGATGTATTTCTATGCCTTCTTTAAACCAACTAATATATTCTATTTTTATTAACGCAATGGATAAATAAGCAGCTAAGTTTTGATGAAAAATGGACCCTTACTTTTTAATTTGTATTAATGATCCAAATAATAAAACACGTTAATCAAATCTAGTTAAATGGTAGTAAAATGTGGTCTTGACCAACCATAAATATCGTATGTAGAATAGAAAAAACTGATACGTTACATTCACGAGCATTGCTCAGCCTACTATTCTACTAACTCTTCTTACAGGAGCTCATTCTTTCGGCTACTTAATGTAAATCATTATAAGCGGTTACATATTTGGCCAATTACGTACATTTAAAACGTATTTTGTGGAGTGGAGTGTTATTGAAATATTTTTCTGTTGCTTCTGAAGGCACTCTTCGTAATCACATTACCTGAAGGCATTAAATAGCTAATTAGTGTTTAAAATTGAAAAGTTTGAAGATTCAAATTAACAACGAAGAATAACTTTAGAATGCTTAATGCCAGAAATCAACTATTACACACTGCTTCTGTATATTTACAGTTCTGGGTTCACATATAAGCCTCTGTGTAAGCATTATAATTTAAAAACTATACATCATTATAAAACTTGAAAGGGTAGAGCCAGACTGAAAAATTCAATGCCATAGCCGGGATTTGAAGCACGGATCTTCTTTGAACCAGAAGATCCTCGTTCAAATCTCGGCTATAACATTGAATTTTTCAGTCTGGCTGTACCATTTCATAGTGCGTCCTACACACGGCTAGTGTGAAAGAACAATTAATGTCCATTAATTGTACCTAATAGTGGTCCGAACTATAAAACCCCGGCCTTAAAGTACTTAGAGCATACGAGGGGGGACACAAAAGCAACCGGATTTTTGTCATAAAAACTTTAGTGATGAACCTTTTTACAAAATTATTTCAATCAGCTTCAAACTACTCTCCATTACATGCGATGCACTTGTCAAGTCCCTTTTCCCACTGTTGGAAGCATGTTTCAAACTCTTCAAGTTTGATATTGTCCAGTGAACTTTGCGAAGCTGTTTTTACCGCCTCCACATCGTCATAACGCTCACCTTTAGCTTTTTTTTTTCTGCATTCGTGGAAATAGGAAAAAGTCGCACTGGGCTAGGTCCGGCAATAAGGAGCGTGGGGAACGACACACCACCTCTGAGATGCCAAATAGTGGGTCACTCGTAAGCCCATGTGTGCTGCAGCGTTGTCGTGATGCAGAAACCAGTCACCTTATCGCCAAAATTCCTGGCATTTCCTCCTCACATCCTCTCGCAGACGTCTTAAAACATCCAGGTTAGAGTGCTGGTTAACAGTCTGACCAGGGGGTCCGAATTCCCTATGCAGAATTCCACGAACATCAAAAAAGACATTGATCATCGTCTTCAGATTTAACCTCACTTGCCTTGCCTTTTTTGGTCTGGGAGAGTTCGTAGTTCTCCACAGGCTTGACGCTTGCTTGGTTACTGCGTCATACCCGCAACACCAACACTCATCCCCTGTAATGACTTTGTTCAAGAAGTTTAGATCAGGTGCAATCTCTGTTTTCAAGTCCAGACACATATTTATGCGGATGCATTTGTGCTCCTGTGTGAAAAGGCGCGGAAGAAATGTAGCAGCAACACGTCTTATGTGCAAATCCTCGCTCAAAATCCGCTGGCACGGGCTCCTACTGATTCTTGTCGCTGATGAAATTTGGTCAATCGTTTGGCGACGGTCTTCGTTGATCTTTTGGCGGAACTTCTCAATGTTCACATTTTGCGATGTTGAAGGGCGTCCAGAACGAACTTGTCCTTCAACACACATCTCACCACGTTTAAAGCTCCCATACCACTCGAAAAACTGTGTGCGACTCATAGCGTCCTCCTTGAAAGCTTCCTGAAACATTTGGCGTGTCTACGTTACAGTTTCATTAAGCAGGAAATAACATTACACACACATTCTTTGTTCTTTTAAAGTTGCCATAACGACTTCGCAGAGGTAACCCACCAACACTCAGAGAACCACAATACCACACTTGCACGTTCAGATCTACACTGATGCCGTCTGCACAGCTCATTAAGGAAGGTCTCTGCTAACACTATCCAGCGTGAGAAACATGCACTACGTCTACGAGTGGCAGCGCCCTCAGAGTCTGGTTTCTTTTGGGTCCCCCCTCGTAGTAAGTCCCCATTAAGGTAATCCATAGTATCTCAAATGGTTAGAGCAGCTGCACGGAAACCAGAAGATCCTTGATTCAATTACCGGATATGGCATTGAATTTTTCAGTCTGGCTCTATCCTCTGATACTGCGTCCTACACACGACTAGTGTGAAAAAACAATTAATTTCCTTAAAAAATTATTCAGAATAAAGGAAATCTTTCAGCCACTGAAAAACTTGGTGCACACTGTACCTGTTTTGCCAATTTCTTAAACACTTTTGTATTTAAATTAAGATTTATGCATGCTCACTAATAAAATATAGATTAACGAAAAAATGCGCATGTAAAGGGTGCTTTGCGAGATGAATTATTTAGAAAATATTGAACCTCATATCTACGGAGTTGGTACAATATTTTGTTTTGCAATTTCTGCTACACACACGTACACATTTACACAATTGTTCACAAACACACGCACTACGAGCGCTGTTCAATGAAGAATGATCATAAATTTTTACGGTCATAATTGTTCGCACTATCATTCAATCTTATTATATTCTGTTAGGTTAATGTGAATCAAACTCGCAGTAGTAGTTGCATTTTTGGTACTCCTGTTTCCCGCCTGTGAGATGCAGACAAGTTCAGACATGTTCAGTATCGCCTATCGCTGCAATGGAGGTAACATGCAGTTAAAGTTGATGTCAGAGGAAGTTCCGGAGTTTCTTTCAAACGTAATCACTGCTGATGAAACTTGACCACATCATTTTGATCCTGAGAGAAAACAGCAAAGCTCAGTGTAGAAATCACCTTCAGTATCAACCCCAAAAGTAGAAAAACTGGTTGCTTCTGCTCGGAAAGTTATGGTCATCTCATTCTTTGATACTCGTGGAATGATTTATCAGCATGTTGTACCTGCACACACATCAGTAACTGGACAATACTACAATACTACATTTCAGATCCATATCAGGCGCAAAAGTCCACATCTCCTTGAAGAAAGCTGGATGCTGCACCACGATAATGCGCGGCCTCATATTGCCAAAGCTGTTGCTGAATATCTTACAAACTTCAACGTGATGTACATCCCTGGCACTCCCTATAGTCAGGATTTAGCACAATGTGACTTTTTTCTGTTAACAGAGTTGAAGAAACGCCTTCGTGAGAGACATTATCCATTATCAGAAGCAGTGGTGAAGGCTGCGGAGGCGATTTTGAAGGATCTTTCAAAAATGGTTTCCAGCATGTCTTTGAGGACTGACAGTAACGCTGGTGCAAGTGCATCGCATTCAGGGGCGACTATTTTGAGAAGGACCATCAAAATTATGGGGATGAGTAAAGGTACGTTGTCAAAAAAGATGTGATCATTCTTTATTTGACAGCACTCGTGCATCATGTTCCCATTGCTTTTATATAGGAGAGATCAAAACGTGTATTTATGGCAATATACCAATATCGGATATGAATATGGAAATGTAAAGTTTATTTACTATAGGTTAAGCAGCAGTGAATACACATTATGAATAAAGTTAAGAACGTGACTTAGTGGCGCAGTTACAAATGAGGAAGTGATGCTCCTGAGCGGTTAGCACAGAAGAACGAGTGAAAAATATTAACGATGCAGAAAGACAAAATTAGTATCAACAGCGATGTGGTGATATTGTTGGCTCTGTTCGAAGGGAGTTCATTCCATGATCGACGTTTTCTCAATTTCGGAAATCTGTTTAATCACATGACGTTCGTGTACATAGTTTAGCATAAATAATCCAACTGATGGAAAGTTTTAGAAGTTTTAGGCACTATTAGATATATAATTTTCGTTTACTTTTGCTGCAATATAGGAAAAATTACACATTTTAATTTATTTTTATGAATTACTTACTGCTGGTTTATGACACCAATAAAGTTTAATGGCTATTTCTTGTATTCTGGAATAAAAGTAGCTGTCATATAACCCCATACTTACAAACAGTTTGTTATTGCGTTCCGCATCGTGCATGAATGACTAATTATGCAACGCGTGTCAATAATATCAATGGCTTATAGAGAGAACATGAAGCCGTTTTCCGATATTCTTTTATGCGAGTAACGAAGATACCGGTACCTCAGTACATTATTACATACAAGAAGGTTAAATGAGAGTGTATATTTAGTTATTATGTTATCTTGAAAATGACTACATAACAGGCCGAAATGTTTGTTCAGTTCTATCGGGGCTCTTTGAATCAATACCACAAGTAATAATAAAATTTATATTGAGGGAGATACTTTCACATCTCATTTATTGCCACATAAAGGTACTCTAACTTTTGACACCGATGAATATAGAAATATTTCCTGACTTGTTTCAGAAAATATTCAATGTTTGGGTTCCACACAATGTTGTAACCGAACTCATGCACCCATGGTGCAATTAAGAATATCAGGACCTGGTGCCATTATTTATAATGTTGTTATTTCAAATTTAAGAATGTCTTGGTTGAATAGCAGAGGTAAGCCGATCAATAGCACTGGACCCTATCTTAAATGGCCGAGAAGTCTGCCTACAATACTAATTTGCCCTAAACCATCTAGTGATTGAGAGAGCATGAGGTCTTATACTCACTAACCGTTGGAATCTATAAATTTTCTTAAACAAACTTATATTTTCTTACAGGAATTCATTGTTAGTAAGGTTTACTTGCAAAAATGTATGTTTATTGCGCATACTGTGTGAATCTCTGTCTGTATTACATAGTTTTAAATGATGGTGAAACATTCATTTTAAGGAAAGAACATCAGCTGAGAAAATAATTTCTATATGATCACTATCATTTGTTTATAAAGGATTGTATGAGCATATAAAGAGCGGACAAAGTATTTGTAGGTGTGAAGTAAAAACCACGTGACAAACAAAGCAGGGATTTTCTGCAGACAAGTTTTAGCAAATCCTACTCTCCAAGAGGTGCACTGGTTTCTGAAAAACAACTTCTATGCTCTATGTATATATTGGAAATGAAACAAATAAGGTGTAATGGAGCAACTAATTATACGCAAATGAGAAAACAGTTCAATATTCCATACCTAGCAAAAACAGGCACACAATTAGAGAACAAACACATACCTGCCTGAGCGATGTGCTATAGATGCGGCAGGAATGTAGCTATAAAAACACAACAATGTAAAGAAAATAGCAAACAGAAAGACAGGCAAGGCTGGATCAAACAAACGGACAAATACAGTCACGTTAATATTAAACGGGGAGTGTACAAACGAGCAAGCAAACAATAACAAGAAAGAATAAACAAATTATCCGAGCACGCAGTAATTGAACAATGAAATGAACGCTGTTTGTGTCACTGATAATAAATATTGTCGTACGAGGGAAAAAGAGATAGTATGTCGGGCAAGTACATTTTGAAATTACGTTAAGACAATTTGCATAAGATCGAAGCGAGTGCGGCCTGCCCAACTCTGCACCTGATGCCCTCAAGAAAATGATTACTGCGTCATCAGGAACCAGAAAATCGTTGTAATGCATCTAGGGGGCCGGGTTTCTTTCACATCCATCGAGTAATTGTTTCCAAACAATGCGGTCGTCCATTATGGTACAAAACAAAAGCTACACACTCTCCCCCGACTCGATCTCTGTCTCTCTCTCTCACTCACTCATATCCTTGCGTGACAAGAAAACATTTCAGCAAAAAAAGAGAAATCATCTCCTGCAGTACAACGGATCCTGAGCTACTAAAAATAGATTCTTAGCGGAAGCTGAAGAGGGAGAAGCTGTAAATACCTAAGAATCCTACACTACGCAATAGGCGTAACACTAATGTAAAAAAAAATGCAAAATTGAGGTGTTAACATGTTCCTTATTGCAAAAATATGTCAACATCCGGGGTGAGGGAAAAGCGGATCCATGTTCCACGATTCTAATAACGGGATCCCCAATTTGAATGCGGTGAACTGAGTGAGAGGGAGAGAAGAAAGGAAAGAGATATAAAATATACATATTTTTCAGTTTAAGACCAATACCATCATATGTGGTGTCTTATGAAGCAAGACTGACTTTTAAACACTTTACAAATGACGTTTCTAATGCGAAACCCTATTCCGTTTTCTATGCTTTACACTCGACTCAAAGTGACAATCCTCCATTAAAACAGAATACACATTCAAAACACGCACATACATACACTAACACACTCAATAATTATATTTAGTTTCTCTTATCCTCTTAAGATATACTTCGAATAACTGTATATTTGCCTCAGCCATTACAGCGTTAGTCTATCTTTCTAATGCTTACTTCCTCTGCTGAACAGTTCCTTTAATCGGAAAAGAAATCCTACCGTGGTAGATAGATATAAATATTTCCTAGTAATTATATTTCACATTTACACTAACATCTCACAATAATTAAAACAATATTTCTTTATATTGTGATTTTGTGGGTTCGGATAGTTAGAAGTCAAGTTTACAGAAATTCCTAATGCTCTTTACTGTCGTAGAAAGACACTTTTGTATATCCCTGAGTAGCACAATGACGTAATATACACAAACGCAACCTTCAAGGTCGTTTACTGCACGGCCATAAAAAAAGAACTCACTTTCAAATCACGACGTAGCTGCACGGGCACGATTATCATTTTTCGACCATCTTAACAGTAACAGCTCCCTGCCGACGCCATTCATTCACCAGCAGCCCAGGCAAGAGCTCCCACAGCCGCATTTGTACAGAGCGCTGTTTCTCGAAAGTTGCCGAAGCCACCGATCTTTCGTGATGTAGCGAGAAACCAATGCACCTGTCTGTGTGTCTTTCACCCTCTGTTGCTCTCTCTCTCTCTCTCTCTCTCTCTCTCTCTCTCGGCAAGTGTCTAGCACTGCGCCCACGCACTGGCCGCTCTATGTGCCTCTTTCGCCCGCGCCAGCCGCGGCTCAACCGTGCCTGGCGACAATATAGTTTTACTTAAATTTGAAGCTTTAAAAATTATTTTATTAAACGATAGGTTTAGTTCGTGTAGGATGAAACATTATAGTGATTAATACATCAAATTATATACAGGTTGTTCCTGAATCACCGCCCAAATTGTTGCACTAGTTAACTCAGTGATTATATGAGGAATGACAAATGATTTCTGCTGTGGTGTCATTGCATTTAGCAGAATACCTGCTCCCGTTTCAGTTCTTTATTTACAAGTATTTATGTATTTTCATGTAACATTTCACCACGTACAGGGCAAGTACATCTAATGTACTAAAATTTAGCCTCGATTGGTAGTTCGATTAACCGACATAATGTATTTATTTGTAATTATTTTGCTATTTCGTTGTGATTATTGTAAATCTGAATGTTATTTTGATATTCCGTAATAACTAAAACATACTACTCCTAGTAAATAATTAATGATTAAGATGATGAAGATGATGATGATTGTACCATTTCCTGGTATGACTTAAAACGTGGAAGCGTTAAATCACCAGAGGTCCGTATAGGATGGTTAACGAAAGGCACAAGGTATTTCAAAATTAGATGTTTTTAGCCACTTCGTTATACTCTTAAAATTTCAAATATAACAATATACATTTCTCTTGTCTTCAAATCTTTAGCACCATGTCAATTAAATATCCTTGCCACTGGTTATATATTATTATTTATAACTGCATTGAAAGTCTTTAGGGTTTCTTTTGTTGTTTAAAGTGCTCTAACACCACGAAATTTGTCTTAATTGACGCGAGAAACACAGGGAAAAATTTGGAATTGAAATTTAGAAAGTTTATCCAGAACTTACATAATGAAGCGAAGCTAAACAATGTTGTCCCAAATTTTCCTACGTACGGAGCGACGAAGTGCAGATGTGATATTCAATGTCCGAGATCCATGGCGGAAGACCTCTTTCGTGTACCGGAGCCTCCCAGATCAAAAGTCCAGGCCGATCCCCCCGGTGCAGCGTAAAGCAATTGTCCACAAGCCTTTGGCTCCCTCTACAGGCGAAAGTACCGATTTCTAGCGCTGAGAAACGGAACTCATAAGAGACAAGATGTAACTAGACAGCATGGCGGGTAGTCTAACGAGCTGGAGATCACCAATATAGCTCAGGAGCTGGGAGGAGTGGTAGTTAGAACGAAGTAGATGAGTCTTTAGAAGTGATCAGGTGCAATGATGATGATGATGATGATGATGATGATGATGATGATGATGATGATGATGATGATGATGATGATGATGATGATACATTTAGAAGATTATGAATTATATGCTTCGCGTACAATAGACTAGGGCGAAATATTTCCAACAAATGAGTTCCAAGTTCAAATCGGTCTGCAGCTTTTTATGTCTGTAGTACATACTACTCTGCTAATTATTTCCTTATTTTTAGGCGTTTGGAGAAATATTCTTATTGGTTTAGACGAATACTCTTACAGAATTTTGCTTTCACGTGTACAAGCGCTGCTACTTTCGTACAAAGGTATCATCAAGTCACCAAGGAAGTACTCCAAAAGGCACACATAGGATGGTACACTTCACCTTTACTAACCATCGCGTAAGGTACCATCAGCACATTCATTGGATTCTATGAAAATACTTTCTTTAGTCCTTATACGAATCATGGCAATATGTATTAATGAAGACAGCCAACTACACTTAGAGAGTCACCACCCTCAGTACACTATACATTGTACGCCTCTTAAACTCCTGTAACATCAACCGTAATGGCACGCCGTACGGTTTACGACGTATGCCTACAAGAAGTGTACGACGATTCTGCAACATCCTGTATATTTATGAATAACCTAGAATGATCACATGTCATTTTTGGTTACCAAGAAGACAATGTTGAAAGAATAATTGCTTGAAAAGTTTTCATAGGTACATAATGACTCCATTTGAAGAGACTTTGAATACTTTGCAAGTAAGTGTGTCTGTGTGAGAGAGAGAGAGAGAGAGAGAGTGTGTGTGTGTGTGTGTGTGTGTGTGTGTGTGTGTGTGTGTGTGTGTGTGTGTGTGTGTATGAACATATGTGTCAGAGGAGTTTCATAAATAAAAAAACAATACAGTGGTCTTTGTTGTTGATCACCTTGGAAAAAGTAGGGCATATTTGGTTTCAGAGAACGTATTTCTTGTTATGTTGCTTAGTTTGTACTTTACGATACAGGCTAATGAAAACTTTTAAACTACAAAGCCCTTCACAGGAAACGCATATCGAGCTTTTTATAAAATAGCTCTTCATGGATACATATAACCAAGACGGGTAGCTATACCTGCATTTGTATATCCCATTTTGGGTGGGTTGAAATTCATCCTGTACCCGATAGAGATAAATGGCAGATACATTAACTGAGTGCACTAGGAAGTAAATTTCAGTAACCACGAGTTTAAAAGGCAATTAAATGAAATTTTAAATCATAACCCCTAATAGGAAACAAAATACTTTAGGTACACTACATATTTGAATAGTAGAGTCAGACCGAAAAATTCAATGCCGTAGACGGAATTAGAACCACGGATTTATCGGTCTCCGTCCGGGTTGTTCTTCACCATTGAACTGCCTTAGCCAACGTGCCAACATGATAATAAATTCTCCAACGGACTCCTATTTTTCCCGATATACCACTAGGGGCTGTCATATATAATGAGATACATACTTTTTGTGGCGACTTACTACCGTAAGTGCTTAAGTCCCAGGATTCAAAGTTAAACCACTATTATTATTAATGATTAAGAGAAACAGGACGGAGACCAGCAGATCTGTGGTTCAAATCCCGGCTGCTGCATAGAATTTTTCTGTACCTATTCAAACCTTAGTCTACACACTTAGTCTCTCTCTCTCTCTCTCTCTCTCTCTCTCTCTCTCTCTCTCTCTCTCTCTCTCTCTCTCTCTCTCTCTCTCTCTCTATATATATATATATATATATATATAACATACCTATATCATTAACTACGAGGGCAGTTCAATAAAGAATGATCATACCTTTTTTACGGTCATAATTTGCCGCACTAAAATTAAATTTTATTATATTCTCTTAGCTTAACATGAAAGAAATACGCCGTAGTAGTTTCATTGTCAGTACTCCTGGTTCCCGCCTATGAGAACCAGGCAAGTTCACCCATGTTCAGTATCGCCTATAGCTGCAATGGAGGTAACATGCAGTTAAAGTTGATGTTAGAGGAAGATGCGGAGTTTCTTTAAAACATAATCACTGCTGAAGAAACTTGGCTACATCATTTTGATCATGAGAGCAACCAGAAAAGCTCAGTGTGGAAATCTCATTCATCACCAACCCCCAAAAAAGCAAAAGTGGTTGTTTCTGCTGGGAAAGCTCTGTTTATCTCATTCTTTGATATTGTCACCCGAGCGTTGGAACACCCTATAGAAGCAGCTGAGAGCGGGAAGCAGGGGAGGTCCGTGTTAGCCACGCCCCCCTCGTTTGTCTTATAGTGGTGACAGGAGGTGGCTGGGAGAAAAAACATCACTGTGCCGTTTCTTTCTGTTCCACCTGTGTTCTAGAACTTGCGGGATATTTCATCTAATAGAAAACCTTCCAGATCGGCAAGCGGACCCTATATAAGCAACACGTCGTGCAAGAGGAGTCAGTCAGTGCTTGACGTGCTAGTGAAGCAGATTAGTGGAAGAGAAGACTGTGCAACGGAAGAATTTACGTAATTGTGTACGTGCATCGGAACGGTAACGGACGAACTGGTGAATCGTAATTGTGTGCATTACGTCATTTTGTGTAATTGGCAAGTGTTTAACTGTAAGTCGGTGGAAATAAAGAACATTTTTGAGTGGTGAAATTGGACTTTTCATTTCACGAACCAACAAAGGCACACTGGTGTCAGGAAGCGGGAAGACAACAGCACCGAACATTACAGCCATGGACGCGGCATTGGAAAAGATTTTGGAGAAGATGATGGAAATGAAGGCGGAACTGACAGAAATGAAGACGGCCAACGGCAACATCACCGAGCAGATGGAAGAAATGAAGGCCGAATTAACAGAGAAGACGGAAGCGGCAAGTAACAACCTGGCTGCGAAGACGGAAACGGCAAACAACAACTTGGCCACGACAATGACCGTAAAGATGGCCGAACTGACCACGGAAATGAAGGCGGCGAACGAGGCTCTCGCCGCAAAATTTGAGGAACGGTTGGCCGGCGTGAGGGATGACGTCACGAATCTGGGCAAGCGGATGGGTCAAGTAGACGACCGCCTTAATGATTTAGAGGAAAAGGCCGACAACATCGCCAAACCCCTCACCCGCCTGACAGAGGAACACCGACCTTATGTGTGGACGGAGGACGCCGAAGACGCTTTCCAGCACCTGAAGGAAACCCTGTGCAGTGCTGCAATTTTGGGTCTCCCACAACCAGGTGGCGCCTTCATGGTGGACACCGACGCTGGCGACCATTGCACTGGAGGTGTCCTATCGCAGATCCAGGACGGCCATGAGCGGTTGATAGCCTACTGCAGCAAGACGCTATCCAAGGCAGAGAAGAACTACTGCGTCACCCGACGGGACTTACTGGCGGTAGTAAAGACATTGGAGCACTTCCACAAGTACCTGTACGGTCAGCCATTCCACCTGAGAACTGACCATTCCGCCCTAAACTGGCTTTTGAGCTTTAAGAACCTGGAAGGCCAGACAGCACGTTGGGTCCGGAGGCTGCAGGAGTACGACTTCACCTCGGAACATCGTGGAGGGAAGAGCCACGGTAAAGCTGACACCATGTCCCGAAGACCCTGTCCAGAAGAGTGCGGCCAGTGCACAAGAGTGGAAGAGAAGGAGCGTGCCGCAGCAGTCCGAATAGTTGCAGCAGTGCCTGCTGAAGGCTGGGATAGCGCAGGCCTGAGGAGGGAGCAGCTGCCGGACGCAGACTTGGGGCCACTCTTGAGGGAAGTGGAGGCAGGGACGAGACACCCCTGGGAGGACATCGCACCGAGGAGCGCCACCTACAGGTCGTACTGGGCCCAATGGGACTCGTTGAAGACCAGAGAGGGCGTGCTTTTCCGGGTATGGGAACCACCCGATGGGAAGACGCAGAGAGAACACTTGGTACTTCCCCGGAGTAAGGTCCCGGAAGTCTTGGAGGAAGTGCACGCTGGTACTTCAGGAGGACACCTGGGAGCGAACCGAACGATTGACAAACTTCGGCACCGCTACTGCTGGACGAGACTCCGAGCAGATGCTGGTGGTGCACCTGGACCACCTGGTACGCTACGATGGTGCTGTTCGAGACGACCAGCTTTGAGGAGGGAGCAGTGTCACCCGAGCGTTGGAACACTCTATAGAAGCAGCTGAGAGCGGGAAGCAGGGGAGGTCCGTGTTAGCGACGCCCCCCCCCTCGTTTGTCTTATAGTGGTGACAGGAGGTGGCTGGGAGAAAAAACATCACTGTGCGGTCTCTCTCTGTTCCACCTGTGTTCTAGAACACAGGGATATTTCATCTAATGGAGAACCTTCCAGATCGGCAAGCGGACCCTATATAAGCAACACGTCGTGCAAGAGGAGTCAGTCAGTGCTTGACGTGCTAGTGAAGTAGCGCCGTATTAGTGGAAGAGAAGACTGTGCAACGGAAGAATTTACGTAATTCTGTACGGGCATCGGAACGGTAACGGACGAACTGGTGAATCGTAATTGTGTGCATTACGTAATTTTGTGTAATTGGCAAGTGTTTAACTGTAAGTCGGTGGAAATAAAGAACATTTTTGAGTGGTGAAATTGGACTTTTCATTTCACGAACCCACAAAGTCACAATATTGATGGACTGGTTTATCAGCATGTTGTACGTGCACTCACATCAGTAACTGGACAATATTACAGGAATGCCCTGAATACTTTGCAAGTCCATATCATGCCTAAAAGACCACATTTCCGTGGAGCGGGCTGGATGCTGCACCACGATTAATGCGCGGTCGCATATTACCAACGTTGTTGCTGAATATCTTGCAAAAATCAACGTGAAGTGCATTCTTCACCCTCCCTATAGTCCAGATTTAGCCTCATGTGATACTTTTCTATTCCGTTAATTGAAGAAACGCCTTCTTGGGAGGCATTATCGATCATCAGAAGCAGTGGTGAAGGCTGCGGCGGCGATTTTGAAGGCTCTCTCAAAAAGTGGCTCCCAGCATGTCTTTGAAGAATGGCTGAAACGCTGGCCCAAGTGCATCGCATTCAGGGGGGACTATTTTGAGCATTGCCATAAAAATTATGGGGATGAGTGAAGGTTGCTTGTCAAAAAAAGGGGATGATTATTCTTTATTCAGCAACCCTCGTATGTTATAAAATTCCCAATGGTTTTGTAAATAAAGGTTTAACATTGTTTCTAACCGTAGCACAAGCTTCAAAGGGCACATAAACCGGAATCATAATTGTGTAATATGTAAACAAAACACCAAGGTTTTGGTACACTTTTATTACGAAAAGGAAAGAATTATAATTTTTCAGAACATTATTTAGCCAGTTAAACCATTCAATGACTCTCAACCTCAAGGAAACTTTAAACACGTTCGCAGTCATTTTCAAACACACCGTGGTCAATGACGGGATGTACTTGAGCAGTAGAAGAAGAGAAAGCAGAGTACACTTGAAAAGTGGAGAGGTAAAAGCTCTCTAGACATTTCGGAGAACGCATAAGAACCATTGAAAGTATGGTACGCAATCGAAATTATAAAGAGAACGTCCATGTCTTAAGCGCTTATGCATCTTTCTGGAAGTTAACTAAGAAAATAAAAAGCCAAAAATCTCATTAAATTTGTAATTCCACTCCTCTTTAAAATCTAAGATAAAATTCTTCAGTTAAAAACATGAAAATATTAAAGTTTTGCTTGATCCTACGGTAAAGCGATGCCTTGGTATTCTATATTAAATTACCTATTTAGGTATTATACTAATCTGCTCTTACCGAAGTTATGCATTTATACCCGAATTTAGTGTGATGTATAATCAATTACTTCAGAGAAACGCGATATATAAAGAATAATGCTGTAAACAACAGTTGTCGAAGCTTTAATGAATTAAAGCTTTAAGTTATTACAGCTAAACTGACTCAAGCCTCTCTTTCCTTCCTTCTGTACTCTTCGTTGCAGAAATGTAGGCAAAAAGTTCGTGTTCTGCCCTGAAATATTATTCCAAACATGCGGTTTCCTTTAATTGACGACCATTAATGTCTGTGGTGATCAGCTTTGCAAATAACCACTTAATTTTTCCCAGAGGACCGTTCTGTTCTGTTTCCAATGCTTTCACCTGTTTTCCCTATATAGATTCTACCTGAAAAATCACAAACATATAACGATATATACGGGTCTCGAAGAGGAATAAGTTAACACTAGGAAAAGCTAAGAATCATATGCGGTGACTTCTTATCGTCCATTCGTTGTTGGTGTTGCAATAGGCATAATGAATTAAGAATTATACTATGTTTTATCCTAGTTTATGTAATAATAGATACATATTGAACTAAAACACTGACAATGAAATAACACTAACAAAGTCTAAATAATATGGATATTTTCATATTAAATTTGGAACATAGCAAATTTTCTTTGGAGTATACTTTTGTTCTAATGCTCTGTGTTCTATATCCTAAATGTTGCTATGATATTCTTTTTCTTGTCTATTGATATACTTTTCGCCATTAAAGGTGAACAACAGTGAAGTTCCACGCCAAACACGAACAAGCACGTGAAACGTGTTATAAGACCTGAAGCTTTCCTGGCGAAGAATACACTCACTTCCTTCTCGGACAGCTAGCCAGGTTAAAAGATGATTAGACATCAAAATTCGCATTACTGAATTAAGTGCCAGATTAGGAGATGGCGTGAGTAAAGAAAATTGTGTCAAAGAAACGTAACTACTTAACTTGATTATCAAGCTGTATTGATCTTTGTTTCTTAATTCGACGGATTTCCATTTTATGGCCGGTTTCCAAGAGGAGCTGAACTGAAATCCAGCATCACCATTAAGCGTGCTCCTTTCAGAGGAAATCGCCAAAGCTTCCTTAATTCTCCGCTCCCAGTAACTGTTGCATTTTGCCAAGATCTATGGTCGTTATCAAAACAATGCTCTGCCAGCCCAGACTTCTCAGGTTGCATTAAATGAATGCTCCGTTCATGTTCGATTATTCTAGTAGCAATGGTCCTTCTGGTTTGTCCTATATACGGTGTCCCACATTCATAGGGAATGCGGTACACTGCCGGAAATTGGAAGTCCAGTTTGTCTTTCACTGGTCTCAACAGAGGTGGCTTGTGGATGATCCTGATGTTTTATTTGGCGAGAATTCTGCTGATTCTACCGGATAGATTGCCAGCAAATGGGATACAGGCAGAAGCGGTAGCCTTATCTAACGCTTGCTGTATTACAGGTTTCCCTTTCCTAGCTTTGGTGATCGAGGCTTCAACGTCATAATCGGAGTAGCCGTTTTGACGGAAAGTGAGTCTCAGGTTCTGTAATTCTTGTTTTAAATGGCTGGGATCAGATACAGACAAAGCTCTGTGGGATAGTGTATTGAGAACTCCCAGTCGTGCCCTTGCTTTTTTTTTTAAACAAGAATGTCCAGGAATGGAACAGTTCCACCCTTCTCAACATCCATGGTAAACTGTATTTGAGGTCGAATGCTGTTGAGATGCACAAGAAAGCTAGGCAAAGTGTCTGATCCATGTGGCCAAATTACAAAAGGGTCGTCCGCGTTTTTGTAGAAATGAGATGGTTTAAGTAGAGCTGTGGAAGTATTTCTTGTTCTAGGTGTTCCATTTAGAAATTAGCTATTGCTGGTACCAAAGAGGAGCCCATTGCTACTCCGTCTACTTGTTCATAGTAAGTACCACCAAACAAGAAGAAAGTGGACGTCAGGGTATGTCGGAAGAGCTCTATGACATCAGCCGGAAATTTCTCCTTCAGAAGGAGCAACTCAAAGTTGACAAATATTTCAGAAATCTTCTCGTCCTACGTTTTTAGTGCTTACCAAAGAATATTCAGCTTTATTTCTTGTAAAAGGACAACATATAAGTGGTACAGAAAAATGAATAGAGAGATTGAAATTGAGTATAGCTATGCGTGAAGAATGAGAAAAAGGGTAAGCTAAGGACAAAATGCAACGTTAGGGATGGCAGAGAAGAATGAGTAGAAAAACGACATGGAAACATTTTCAATATATAACAATAATGTGACAACAATAATAAAATTGGTACCGTGGATTCTACTGAAACCATATAAATTTATATTTAGCAAAATAATTTAAATTTGATTTATTATATCTCTCACCTCTGTGAATAGCGTGTTGCAAAGATTTGGTATCAAACCAAAGAGCTGAAGCTTTCCTTTTTCATATTCTATCCTTATGTCCTGCACATTTCTTGTAACACTATAAATACTTTATTTTAACATTCTCGTCTAATTCAAATATGCCGATAAACCTTCAAACCGGTTAACGATAGACTTTTTCCACGTGTACTTAGATATTCGTGGTTTAATGACATCCGTGACTTAGCTTTTAAAATCTGAGAAACTTTAAAAATGATAATTTCATATTCTTATTGCAAAGAACCTAGAATTGTAGACACGAAAGTCTTTATACATTTTATTGTAAGCCAAAGTACCAATCCGCTTCTGAACTACTACATGTAACAAACACTAACAACTAATGTTTTCGTCATTATTAGACTATTTTGGTCAATGATGATAATGATGATGATAATAATAATGGAAAAGTTAAACAACTTTCAAAGTTAAATGCCTTGAGGGAAATAATTCAGAAAAATGGAAATGAAAATAAAGCAAACAAAAGCCAAAAAATGGAAACAGCATATCGGCTTACTCAAAACATATATAATAAAAATGCATGTCTAGGTATAAAAATTAAGACATTGTAATGCTATAATTAAACCAGAGCACATTTATGGAGTTTTTTTAATAATAATAATAATTTACGTCCTCCAACATGTGGTCATACCGGACGATGAATGAATTTGGTGAAATGATGCTCATTGCTTCCGGGGCCCATGGAGATTGGAATCACCCCAGATTCGTCTTTCAGGATATGGGAAGACCCCGGAAAAACCTTATCTAGGTAACTCACCCTGACCGAGATTCAAACTCGGGACCTCTTGAACAGGAGGCAGACATGCTACCATCTACGCTACCGAGGCGGGCAAACTCTATGGAGTAGACACATTAATTTTGAACATTAAGGCACACACCGAAAATAAAGATAAATAACATAAAGGAACAGTTTAGTTCCACAAGTTGTAGGTGAAGAACACATACTCAGAATGAAAAAGACAATAAGATATATTGTGATTTTGTGGTTTCGTATAATTAAAGGTCCAAATTGCCGAAATTCAAAATGTTCTTAATTTGCTTAGAAACACACTTCGTAGCAGCAGAATTGCATCACATATCACAATCTACAACACCAAGGTCGATGACAATAACAAGCAGAGATCTGTTACAGCATTGCACAGCTGTTTACTGCTTATCTCTCCCACCACTCACACTCGTTTTACAACTGTCTTCTACTCACTACTCACTGTTTTTTACAACTCCCCGCTGGCGTGTATCTCTTATATATCTCAATCATAAATTCGAGAGGTTTCAAGCACAAATCAGAAAATAACTTTTCTCTGTCAATCAAGATAACACTGAAATCTTCCAAACGTGAAATCCTATCTGTACCGGAAAGTCCTTTACCTCAGCTATCTTTATTTGCCGGATCTTTCTGCTTAACTGCTTATGCAAGCTCTTTATTACCGTGAAGCACTATCCGCCGTCTATTTGCGCCGAAAATTTTGATGTCCGTTGCCGCGACACCATACAGATATTAGGAAACGAAGTTTAAAATATTAAGCACATATTAAACGATTAACTTGAAACGGCTAACAAAACAAATTATGGAATTTTATGAAAATAGAAGTGAAGACAAGTTAGTCACTATGAAATGAATTGGCAAAGTAAAAGAATAATTTAAAATTGGCAGGAATAGCTCAAGACGATATCCTAGACAGGGGGGTATTTAGAATGAAGGGGCATAATTGGCAGGTTGACCAACAGCACAAACGGAAGACAAAGACGGAAACAACTTGTACACACGAGAGAAAGAAGGCCCACAGCAAAAGAAATAGGGGACTTTAGATTCATAAAGGAGCTATGTACTTTGAGTATTCCTACACGGGCACGTTTGTACAAAAATATAATAATTACAGTAATCATGAAAATAATAATAGTATTAGATTCATAGTATTAGTAGCAATAGTTGTAGAGAAACATGTGAACTGTTTGCAGAATAGCAATAATTACTTTTCCAATATGTCACTGCCGTTTTAGCATTTGCGTATTCCTATGAATACAAAATGCTATTAAATTGTAATTGCTCTGGTGCTGCTGCGTTAGTCTTTTTTTCTCTCCTTCATGTCGCAACCAGAAATAATTTGCATGTGCTAAGGGATCGGAATACCAATGTTGGTGATTGACACTGAAGTTACCAGTCATGCTGGCTCTAGGATGTGGAACAATTATAGAAAAGGAATCATAGGACACAAATTGCCTTCCAGAAGGGTAATGCATGGAGAAAACCAAAACATTCGCATAGCCTAGGACCAAACAGGCAGTCGTGACCACAAAGGTTAGAAGAGATGCGGGCTGAATAACTTAGCTAACCATTAGCTATCAGTCTCACGAACACCATTGCACCGCCCCCCAGACGAATCTGAGAATCCGTTCTGAGGTAGGCACGTTAACGTCAACGCCAGAGTTTCTACTCCAATTAGTCCTGGACCCGTAGGACAAAGGACCCGGGCCTCCTTCTACCCGGGAGCCAAAACTACGGGGCTCTTTCCATAGGACAATATCTGGAGTCTAAATAGCTCACCCGCCACATCGACTCGAAAATCAAGTCGGGGGGAAGTGGATACGCCACTTAACCCCGCAGGGAAGACTACCGAAAACCTCGGTGGGGCCGCCTGGTGATCTAGCACACCTTCTACTAGCTCTGCAGGCTAGTACCCGAGACTTATTAGGCAACCCTCTACCCCCTCCGGGTGGCCGTAGCCTAGCCGGAGGTACCCAATTCCCCGTGGGTGTCGGGAACACACTGCCCCCTCGAGTCCAACCAGATCCGAACAGCTCCCAATCAGGGTGGGGCTCGAATGTTGGGCCCGAGGTTCCTCTAGTAACGTCAGAGGTATCACGAGTGCTAGGAGTACGACAGGGCCCACACCACGACAGCTGAAGGGGATGGATCCCCTCCCCTACGGGAAGAGGACATTGGCCAGAGTTGCGTTGCAGGTACTAAAATGACGTCTAGAACATTGCAGCGGGCTAGGTGCACTACTACCTTCCTTGCCCATAAGGCAAGATGGGTTGGAAATGATGTACAAGATCTGTTCCGAAGAACCATTCTCTCTTCGTTTGAATGAGTAGAACCAGACTGAAAAATTCAATGCCATAGTCGGGATTTGAACCACGGATCTCCCGCTTTCTGTGCGGTTGCTCTAAACCACCGAGCTACTATGGCCAACATGCCGGCATGACATTAAATTCTCCAACTGACTCGTATGTTTCCGTGTAGACGACTAGGGGTTCTCATATGCTATGAGACACAAATTTTTGTGGCGACTTACTCTGCTGTAAGTACTTAAGTCCCAGGCTTCATAGTTAAACCATCATATTTCTATTTTAGGTCAACTGGTGGAAATAATAATTTCTTCTACAGTAGCCGTGTGTATGCTAAGTTTTGAATGAGTAGAGACAGACTGAAAAATTTAATGTCATAGCCTGGATTTGAACCACGGATCTCCCACTGTCCCTGCAGTTCCCCCGTAGGGGAAGGGATCCGTCCCTTTTAGCTGCCAAAGTGCGGGCGCTACGGACCCCTAGCACTCGTGGTACCTCTGACGTTACTAGAGGAACCTCGGGCCGAACATAACGAGCCCCTCCCGCATGGGAGTTGTTCGGATTGGGTTGGCCTCGAGGGGGCAGTTGGTTCCCGTCACCCACGGGCAATTGGGTACCTCTGGCCAGGTCGCCAGGGCCGCCCGGAGGGGGCAGAGGGTTGTCTTATAAGTCCCGGGGACTAGCCTGCAGAGCTAGTAGCTGGTGAGCTAGACACTGGCGGCCCTACCAAGGTTATTTGGTAGCTGGTTCATTAAGGACTGGCGCGTATGTGGCGTATCCACATCCGTCCTGTTTGCCGTAAGGCAGACGGGGGGGCAGCTTATAAAATAGGTGCTGTCCTAATGGAAATAACAGACGAGGCCCGGGTTCCCGGTCCTACGGGGCTGGGGCTTATGGGAAGTAGACCTCGGCGAGTATGTCCCTGCAGTTCCTCTAAACCACTGAGCTACCATGAACAACGTGCCGGCATGACATTAAATTCTCCAACTGACTCGTATATTTCGCGGTAGAACACTAGGGGATCTCATAAGCTGTGAGACACGCACCTTTTGCGGCGAATTACTATGCTGTAACTACTTAAGTCCTGGGCTTCTTAGTTCAACCACTAAGTTTTATATAAAGTGAATTGTTAGAAATAATCATTTCCTCCACACAGGCCGTGTGTAGGCTAAGGTTTGAATGAGGAGAGCTAATGTTAGCTCGATGGCCATAGTAGCTCAGTGGTTTCGAGCAACCGAACGGTGAGCGGGAGATCCGTGGTTCAAATCCCGGCTATGGCATTGAATTTTTCAGTCTGGCTCTACACATTCAAACCTTAGTCTACACACGGCTAGTGTGAAGGAAATGATTATTTCCATCAATTTAACTAAAATGAAAACATTGTGGTTTAACTATGAAGCCTGGGTCTTAAGTACTTACAGCACAGTAAGTCGCCGCAAATGGTGTGTGTCTCATAACATATGAGAACCCCTAATGGTGTACCGGTAAACATACGAGTCAGTTGGAGTATTTAATGGCAAGCCGGCATGTTGGCCTTAGTAGCTCAGTGGTTTAGAGCAACCGCAAGGAGAACGGGAGATCCGTGGTTCAAATCCCGGCTATGGCATTGAATTTTTCAGTCTGGCTCTACTCATTCAAACCTTAGCCTGCTCACAGCTATTGTGGAAGAAATGATTATTTCCATTCTCTCTTCACTAAATAATGATGGTCAAAGGCAGTGAGCAGGTCTTCCGGAAGCCCTTTCATTTATCAGCTGACAGAAAGCTCCAAGACTCTCTGCCACTTCTGGTGTCAGGTTGGCGTTCTGGACTGTCCTTCGCCCTTTCTTTTTAGATTATTTCATTGAGCTTGGATGCGGGTTTATTGGGACCCATGCTGGTTGTTGTGTGAGTGTGCGTATCTGTGCATTTCCGCCTGTAGCGCACGTGGAGGCTGTTGTGTAACTTACGCCGTAAGTGTGTCCATGGATGCTGGCACGCTATGTGGAGCATGAACGTTGTTGCTGTGTGTAACCTAAAAAGGATATTACCACTGAAAGAATTATTATGGGTAGGATTTTTCAGGGTGGCTGAGCATAGTTTAGGTTACAAGAGGGAGAAGGTGGGAGGGTGTTGTACCTCAAAGCCTATATTTCATAACGCAGAACGCACCACGCCCTGATGGGAGTGGTTTAGAAAACTGCTTTTCGATTGGGGATTGTAAACATTTAGAGGCACATCAATTCTAAATGGGGATTATGCAGAGCTCAGCTTTTGCTGCTGTTTGTATTTGTTGCGATGCCATCTTGGGTGTATGAGAGCCATACGGAGCAGTGGATGTTGCCAGAGGCCTCGTCTTCTAGGATAATAGCTCCGTAGAGAACTAACCAGGGCACTTTGATGAAATGGCAATCTGGTGTAGAATTTTGCTCCCAGGAGCCTAATTTTATCCTCCACGTATGGAAAAGATAAGGCTTCGTGAAGCAGTCCCATTGAGTAGGGGCCGCCAGCAAAAAGATGGACCTGAGTTCTCTAATCTGTGCCCGTTGAAAGCATAATGGCCTTCTGTCTGCGGGTATGCTCCAGATTTCACAGTCATATAACATGAGGCGAACTATGAGCGCTAGGAAGATTTAAGGCAAACATGCTTCTGGGATCACAGCATGGAATACGGTGAGGAGATTTTCCTCTGCGCTCGAGGGGAGAGAGCCCTGGTGTGTTCCTTCTACAGAATACGCTCCTGCGCTGTGCTCAGAACCCAGTTGCCTCCTGAAAACGTCTTAAAAGAACAAGAGAAGATCTTCCAATAGAACAGCAGCGCCAGTATACCTAATTACGCCGCAGTTTGTAAAACCATGCATTATTATAATGGCTCGTCGAACATTTGTAGAAGAGCATTCTTGAAGTATAATTATTGTGACTTCGTGGGTTCCTAGAATTAAAATTCCAATTTGCCCAATTCTAAATGTCCTTTATTTGCGTAGAAACACACCACGTAGCAGCAGAATTACATCATGTATCACAATCTACAACACCAAGGTCGATGACAGTAACAAACAGCTTACTCAACTTCCACCGTTTACAAAACAGTCTTGTTACACGTCTGTACAACTGTTTTCCGTTACTCATGAATGACTCTTAGCGAGTCGTTGCTCTCTTAAATACCTCAATGATAAATTCGAGATGTTTCTCGAACAAATAAGAAAACAACTTTTTTCTGTCAATCAAGATGTCACTAGAACCTTCCAAACATGAAATCCTATCTTGGCCGGCAAGGCCTTTATGTTCGTGATAAGCTATCCATCTGTTATTTGCCCACCTCGGTAGCGTGGTTGTAGCGAGGCCGCCTCACGTTCAAGAGGTCCTGAGTTCGAATCTCAGTGATGGTGAGTTAACTGGGTAAGGTTTTCCCCAGGTTTTTCCCTTATCCAGAAAGACGAATGTCGGGTAACCCTAAGCTCTATGGACCCTGGACTCATTTGAGCGTCATTTCACACATTCTATTCATCGACCGACATGACAACGTTGGAGGGCGTAAAATTACAAAAAAAAAAAACATGTATTATTTACCGGCGCTCTCTTTATTTGCTGGCTCTTTGTGTACACTAGCCGCGCTATCGTAGATAACGGCTCCACGACATCATCATCATCATCATCATCATCATCATCATCATCATCATCATCATCATCATCATCATCATCATCATCATCATCATCATAATCATCATCCCTCTTGTTAGCTTACGTCAATCATGTCGGAGGTACTTGCCCGGCGTTTAAATTCCAAACTCAAATACGGGGGCAGGGGTGAGAAATGCCAGACAGCCACGTCTTCAAATGTTAGCTTTCGGAAACAAGTCCATGATAAATTAAGTTACAATTATAATGTATTAAATGAATTGCACCAAATTAGCTTGTGTACCATAATAAATTAATTGCATGAAATATAATGCAGTGTATAAAATCTGGCGTATATTTAATTAAAACAGCAAAACATAATTATGTTTTTTTAATTTGGGATGAAACATCACACATTACTATTAAAATAACGCAAATGAAATTAAACACTCAAAATATATTTAATTGCAAATAAAGCAATTAAAAATGTAAACTATGTTATGTTACAAAAAATACGCAGTATATATAATCACCATTGTCGAAGACTTCATTGTAGTATGCATCAAGAATTAAATCTAAACCGTAAAACTAGTAGTTCTGAGGTTATATATATATATATATATATATATATATATATATATATATATATATATATATATTCACATGAAACTAATTATAGTAATTACTTATGCCATAATAAGCTGAAATAAAACTCTAATTAAAGTAATGTATTTCTCTTGCACAGTTGAACACTTCTAGGCATTAAAAGCATTAACTACATTTAATAAAAAATTATTATAATGATGCAACTTAGCCACGAAACATTATTTTGGTATTTATTTGGAACCCTTATGAAAATTAATGCGCTTTTCATATTTTATGCTCTGTGTACCCATTCATATTCCATGGTAATATCGTGTACAAAGAGAAATCGTAATATTATCTTTAGTTACTTCACTTCTAATGATTCCCTTATTCACAAACACTGTTATGAGTATCCTAATTTCGTTCATTGTTGTTTACCACCAGTTATCTCCTGGTGATGAGAAAAGCGTTAGAGGAAAAGGTACGCATATCTACGAGGGCTATTCAATAAATAATAATCACAATCTTTTTTTTAACAACGTACCTTTACTCATCCTCATAATTTTGATGGTGCTTCTCAAAATAGTCTCCCCTGAATGCGATGCACTTGTTCCAGCGTTTCTGTCAGTCTTCAAAGACATGCTGCAACCATTTTTGAGATATCCTTCAAAATCGTCTCCGCAGCATTCACCATTGCTTCTGATGTTGGATAATACCTTTCACCAAGGCGTTTCATTGAGTTAGGGAATACGAAAATGCCACATGGGGCTTAGGTGAGGGAGGTGAGGGAGGGTGAGGTATGCACTTCACTTTTGTTTTTGTAAGATATTCAGCAACAGCATTGGAAAGATGCGACCGCGCATTCTCGTGGTGCAGCATCCAGTCTGCGTCACGGAACTGTGGTCTTTTGCACCTTATATGAACTTACTATAATTTCAGGACATATCTGTGGTATTGTCCAGTTACTGATGTGTGTGCAGGTACGACATGCTGATAAACCATTCCATGAATAGCAAAGAATGAGATGGCCATAGCTTTCGCAGCAGAAGTATCCACTTTTGCTATTTTTGGGAGTTGGAGATGAAAGGAGATTTCTACACTGAGCTTTGCTGTTTGCTCTCAGGATCAAAATGATTTAGGCAGCTGTCATTTCGTTTGAAAGAAACTCCGTATCTTCCTCTAATATCAACTTTAACTGAATGCAGACCTGCATGCTAATGTCCTTTTGTTCAGGAATCAAAAGTCTTGGAACCCATCGCGCGCAAACACGTCTCATGTGTAATATTTCCGTCACCAACGTGTGGGTAGCACGCAATGAAACGTTCTAAATTTCAGAAAGTGATCTTAAGGTAATTTGTCTATCCTCTCTCACAATGACAGCAGCAGTGTTGATGTTTTCTTCCGTAAGAGGAGTAACTGGAGCACCGGGTCCACCTTCCTTTGAAATTTATTGTCTCCCCTCTTTAAACGTTTTGAACCATCTTCAGCTGTGATGTAGGGAAGAACAGACTCTCCATAGGTCTCCTATAACATTGGATAAGCCTCAAACGAAGATATGTTGAGACGAAAGAGTTACAAAGTCCCATATTTTTCCTCGAGTGTTAGCTCCATTGAAGCGGCAGGTGATACTGAACATGTCTGAACTTGCCTGGTTCTCACAGGCGGGAACTAGGATTACCAACAATGAAACTACTGCTGCGCGGTTGTTTCACATTAAGCTAACAGAATGTAATAAGTTTGAATTTTTGTGCGAAAAATTATGATCGTAAAAAATTACGACCATTCTTTATTGAACAGCCCTCGTATTTCGGTAAAAATCAGACTCAACAGCGATGAGGTGAAAAATAAATCAAAATAAGAAATAGAGGAAAAAACGTAATTAAGGCACACTTTGGGCTGAGAAGTTCACTTAAAGGATAACTAAGTTGAGTAACGGAATCATGGATAATGTAAAGTTTTCTTTGAAATTGTCGTTATTGCTGTCTTGTTTTGCGTCACTACTGTTGGTATTGTAATTACTGTAACCGCCATCATAAGTGGAATTCGTATCGAGCGGGTGTTTAAATCCTCTTTTCTGCATGCCGTGACCCCTGAGGTGTCTCAAGTACCTACACAATTTTCACTCACTGTCAACTACGGTGTTTACATGGACATCGCACTCGTCATTATAAATCATAACTTTATTACCAACCCTCGCTGTTACAAAAAGTTCCCTAGAACAACTTGTCATATTCAGATTTTCGCAGTAAAGTTAGACAATTATTGCACATACTGCATATCTGAGCGTAGTAAATAACCTTATTTAAGTAATAAAGGATCTTTCTTAATTACCATGTAATATATATTGTTAGTAGGAAGAAGTTTTCCCGTTTTAAATGACATAAAACGCAACCCCATAAGATGTCCCAAAATAGATTTACAGCCTCAGAAACACTATCGATGTGATCGACTCTGGCAGCTTCCGCAGTCGATTATATGGAGAGAGGCGTTTTATAATAGCAACTCCTTCAAGATTTGTGGCAGCAAGAGGGTTACTACTACTAGTACTACTACTACTACTACTTCTACTACTAGTACTAGTACTATTACTAACTACTACCACTACCTCCACTACTACTACCGCTACTACTACCACTACTACCACTTCGATCATTTCTACTACTACTGCTGCTACTGCTATTACTACTACTACTACTTCTACTACTAGTACTAGTACTATTACTAACTACTACCACTACCTCCACTACTACTACCGCTACTACTACCACTACTACCACTTCGATCATTTCTACTACTACTACTGCTACTGCTATTACTACTACTACTATTACTACTAAATGTGTAGTGCTTAACGCCCGCTTTTACTACATACGGCACCGCAGGCGATCACACTGATGGTATATGAGATGAAGATGGAGCATCGGTGGAATAAGATGGCGGAGGAAGCCGGATATCCCGGAGAAAACCCGCCCCAGCGAAGTGCTATCCACCAAAAATCTCACTTTTCCGTTGCCTGGGATTGAACCCGGGCCGCCTGGGTAAGAGCCAAGCGGTCTATCCACTGAGCCATGGCGCGGCCAGTATTACTACTACTACTACTACTACTACTACTACTACTACTACTACTACTACTACTACTACTACTTCTTCTTCTTCTTCTTCTACCACTACCACCACCAGTATTACCGCTACTACTACTACTACCACTACCACTATTTCTACTACCCCTACTACCACTACTTCCACTGCTACCACTACCACCAGTTCTACCACTACTATCACCACTACTACCACCACTACTACCACCTCTACTACTGCTACTACTACTACTTCTACCACTACTATTACTACTAACACCACTACTACCACTACTACTACCCCTAATACCACTATTACCACTGCTACCACTACCACCACTACTACCACTTCTACTACTACTTCTACTACTGCTACTACGACCACTGCTGCTACTACTACTACTACTACTACTACTATTGCTGCCACTACTTACATTGCTACTTCTATTATTGCTACTGCTACTACTACTGCTACTGCTACTACCACTGCTACTGCTACCACTACTACTGCTACTACAACTACTAACACTACTACTTCAACTACTACCAGCACCACCACCACCACCACTACTACTACTACTACTACTACTACTACTACTTCTGATACCACTACCACCACTATTACCGCTACTACTATTACTACCACCCCTACTACCACTACTTCCACTGCTACCACTACCACCAGTTCAACCACCACTATCACTACTACTACCACCACAACTACCACTACTACCACTGCTACTACCCCTAATGCCACTATTACCACTGCTACCACTACCACCACTACTACCACTTCTACTACTACTACTACTACTACTACTACTACTATTGCTGCCACTACTTACACTGCTACTTCTACTACTATTGCTACTATTACTACCACTACTACTCCTACTACAACTACTAACACTACTACTACAACTACTACCAGCACCACCACTAATACTACTACTACTAATACTACTACTACTACTACTACTACTACTACTACTACTACTACTACCACTACTACTCGAAGGCGGGAAGGACCTTAAACCACCTGAGTCACCTAATGCTCAATACCGGTGGGCCGACTGAAACCAGCAGGAGACTACTCTTCTCCGCCGTCACTTCTATGATCTTGTATGGTGTTTCTGTCTAGCGCATGGCACTTGACTGGAAGATCTACAACACATTGCTCCTAAGCTTGCATAGGTAGGTAGCTATTCGAATCACTAGTGCCTACCGCACCACGTCGACAAAGGCGCTGCTAGTTTTACCACGGACGCCCCCTATCTCCCTCTTAGTCACGGAGTGTCTCCTGTGGGAAAAGACCGACACCAGCAAAGATGAAGCTTGCTATCAATTGATGGAGCAGTGGCAAGATCTTTGGGGCACGGATGATGGGACTGTCCACTGGACTGACCGCCTACTTCCAAACTTGGAACCTTGGCTTACTCGTCGCAGAGGCAACGTCAACTTTCACCTTACGCAACTCCTTACCGGACACGGCTGTTTCCGAGCATATCTCTACCGGTTTGGTCTCAGTCCTACTGACGAATGCATCTACTGCGGTAAAGTGGACACCGTGGTACACACCTTCTTTGAATGTGTCCGCTGGCAATATCTCCGTCAGCAAGTCGAGCTGAAGCTGGGATCCTTCACCTTCTCTGCTTGCCTCCACCACCAACTGGAGAACCGTTAGTCAGCTGGCGTATACCACCTTGTCACGCAAACGCCGGGACCACGACGACCACTCAAACTATATGATGACCGCCCTTGACCTACTCTAACATCTTGAATCGCCTTCTTCTTGAAGTAATGCCGTCTGGTTGGTTCCGAGAAGAGGCTCTCTAGATTCAGGCAGGGGTGTTTTAGTTGGTGGAAATCCAACTCGCCTTAGGTGTCTTTAAAAGATCTTTCCCCTGCATTAAAAAACTACTACTACTACTACTACTACTACTACTACTACTACTACTACTACTACTACTACTACTACTACTACTACTACTACTACTACTACTACTACTACTACTACTACTACTACTACTACTACTACTACTACCACTACTGCTGCTGCTGCAACAACAACTACTACTACTACTAATACTACTACTACTACTACTACTACTACTACTACTACTACTACTACTACTACTACTACCACTACTGCTGCTGCTGCAACAACAACTACTACTACTACTAATACTACTACTACTACTACTGCTGCTGCTGCTGCTACTACTACTACTACTACTAATACTACTACTGCTACTACTTCTACTACCGCTATTACTACTACTACTGCTGCTGCTACTATTATTATTACTACTAAAAGTACTACTGCTACTACTTCTACTAGCGTTATTACTACTACTACTGCTGCTGCTACTACTATTATTACTACTAAAAGTACTACTGCTACTACTTCTACTACCGCTATTACTACTGCTACTGCTGCTGCTACTACTATTATTACTACTAAAACTACTACTGCTACTACTTCTACTACCGCTATTACTACTACCACTGCTGCTGCTACTATTATTATTATTACTACTAAAAGTACTACTGCTACTACTTCTACTACCGCTATTACTACTACTACTGCTGCTGCTACTACTATTATTACTACTAAAAGTACTACTGCTACTACTTCTACTACCGCTATTACTACTACTACTGCTGCTGCTACTACTATTATTACTACTAAAACTACTACTGCTACTACTTCTACTACCGCTATTACTACTACTACTGCTGCTGCTACTATTATTATTACTACTAAAACTACTACTGCTACTACTTCTACTACCGCTATTACTACTACTACTACTGCTGCTACTATTATTATTATTACTACTAAAAGTACTACTGCTACTACTTCTACTAGCGTTATTACTACTACTGCTACTACTACTGCTGCGTAGTAGTGCGTTCAATCTTTAGATGAGATCTTGTGACTTAAGTTGCGTAGTCACCTTCTGTACAATTTTGTTTTCCCCTTTATTGTGTGTGCTGAAATGATATAGGTCCTATCGTGGGGGGATGGGAAATTAACGTTAGAAATTATGCTCAAATGAGCCCAGAATCCACAGAGCTAAACTACTCCATATTCATTTTCAAGATTGCGGAAACAGGGGACAAATCTTATACGTATGTCTTGCTCATATTGGAACTCGAAATCTGTATCTCTTACGTGGCACTAACATGCTACTCCCATATCACAGAGGTGGAAACAGTTGAACTGGCGAAAAGAAAAGCGAATCAATGAATTCAACCCTGAACTTCCAATATGTGAACCACAGCCTCGAATTGCAAGATATGAAACATTAAATGTTGCAGTTGGCTATATCCAGGTGATCTCAAGGCACAAATTAGGGGAAAAGGTATTGCGGTATGAAAACGAATTCCTGCAGGAAGTGTCACCATGAAAATTAAAATATATGATATAAAGAGGCACATAAGCTGTATTGTCTGTAAATTAGAAATACATAAATATTAAAGCCATACTAATTGTTTTCAGTACGCCCTATATACTAAAACTGTATCTTTGGCAGTTAAAATTGTATATAGTTTCTTTTTCTGTATGACAAAAGGAGTATATGGAAACATTGTTCAACAATTGATTTATGTTTTAATTTTAATTTAACGGCCCAAAGAAAGGTTCGTTAACAATTTTCAAAACATAATGCAGTTTTTAAATTGCACAGAGTAAATGGAGGAAGTAAAGGGAGCAGTTAGAGAGAGAGAGAGAGAGGGGGGGGGGGGAGGGAGGGAAATAAAAATAGAAAGGTGATGATAAATTCAGCAGAGTGAGGGAGTCCGGTGATAGGCAGATGAATCTCTGCAGTTAATGAATAACAGGCGTGAAACGAATATTCTGCTAATTTTAAGTAAAGCTATAACACTAGTATGTTATCCTGTTTCTAAAAGCAGAAGGTTTTCCCTGTTTTTCCAATAATGGTGATGGCAGAGTATATAAAATAATAAACAACTCTTACTAATTAAATAGACTATTGTAGAAGAATATCCCTGCCAGCAGAGATACCAAAGTGGAACGCAGATTTCTGGGAATGATTTCACTTGTTATAATGAGAGTGCTTTGTTTGCTAAACGCTGCACACTTAATCAATACACACATCGTTATCCCCATTCAATGGGTCACTAAAGGTCAAACGAAACCAATCATCCATATTGGAAGCAGAGGTACAACGTATATTCTTGTTGAAACCATTAGGGGAAGTTTAACAAGGTCTGCACCGATAGAACCAGCAGTGTCCAGAACTCAAACACAAAGCAAATGCATACACAATCGGCATATAACTTACATGAAGGAAATTGGAACAGTAATTTCAAATATTATGATCTAAACAGCAAAGTATAATTTGCAAGTACTTACCGAACATCCAAAAAACTAACAAACAGTACTAAAATCAATGGAAACGGCCATTCTTTGAGGAGCTGTAAAGTTCGTTGGTGAAATGGAATGATTCTAACAAGCAAAATTTTGTCCGTAGGAAACATTTAACGCCATTTTAATGTTAACGGCAGAATTTATCCTTGACACATTGTAGGATCATAAGAAAGGAAGAACAAGACAGTTCACATAAGCCGAAACACCGAACACAGACATCGACCGCTCTAAACTTCACGCGTGTACATGGCCCAAATACCACTTTGGACAAAGGCAATTTCAAATTTCGAGACGCATTATATATGTTGCACTTCCAAACCAAACTAAATCTCGGTTTTCAATAAGTAAGGATAATGTTTAATTATACGCAGAAGCTAAGAGCTTTTGTTTTAACGACTTTTTCGCGAATTTTCGTGAATTTTTCCTTTTTTCGAGAATAACATTTTTAGTGATAAATAAGAAAATTTCTGTTATTTTTAGTCACCTAGAAAAAATTACTTATATTATTAATTACATAAATATAACTTTAATTTAGCATTCATGTCTTCATAGCATGAAGCTAGAAGTTGTTAAAAATGTTTACAAACTTAACGAAAGTAAGATAAAATTTAACACTTAACAAATCAAAACATCATATGCGCACTGAAATAACAGATAAGCGGTGCGCCAATAAACTGACACCACAGCACCCGGCTGGTCCCTGATACGGAGAACTGTTTGTGGTATGCTATTATGCGTTTCAAATGGGAAGGGTTCTGGAGTACAGCTAACCAGATGCCGTATCACACTCAGCGTCGCCAGGTTGTTACTCCACTCCTTTTATATTTTCCTCTCTCTGGCACACTCATACAACATGCAGGTCTGCTTGGCGCTAGATGTAAGCGTAAGCGAATTATATTTTACAAACCTTTACAGTAATGCAGTTGCCAAGATCAAAATTTGAAAAAGCATTTTCGCAAGTTATGCATATTTTTAAATTTTATAAGTATAATTATAGTTTATGAATTACCGGTTTTTCTAATCCAAATGCGGGACACACTTGTTTTACCTACACCACACCATTCAGCAGTAAGCCGTTGAGCATTTTTGAAATCGAGCTGATTTCTATATTCCTCATTGCCAAATTTTTTGAAGTACGTGTACACCTTAACCACAAATACTTCGAGCCTAACTTCGCAATAATTGCCTTCTTGACTTGCCATTACGCAAGAAGTCATTGCACTATTTAACTCTTAGTCTGCTGTTGTGTAAAGAACAACTGAATGATATTGATCTGAGCTCAACAGGGTAAATAAACAATTCTTATCCAACATTCATTCATAAACATATGCATACAGCATTCCACAGGCTAACAGGAAATAAAGTGTTTGCTCTTTCTCGAATTTAACATCTTGATTTATTCACAGTAATCACTTTATCACGTCATGCAGTAGTTTAAATTTCAGTTCTGAGTAATGAAAGGTATATGTACATACATGCACACCAACCATTTTGAACTCTCTAGAGTAAATATAGATTACGAACTATTCATAGACAAAAATACTGTGTGACCAGACACGTTCTGCCAGGGCAGCAGGAAATTTATTGTTTCCTCTCGCTCGAATTGGCTTATTCAAAGTAATTCTTTTATCACGTCATGTCAAACATTTACGTTTCAGTTCTGAGTAATTACAAATATACGTACACGCATATATGCCAACCAATAATGATATTCACACAGTGCTTACGTCGCGATTTATTGTTATAATACAGGTAATAGTATTTTAATTATTTGTATTAGAAAAACTATTTGAGCTAAAAACATGGAGTTTTGATGGTTTTGTTATATACAATACTCTCTACCTTCCACAAGGATCAGTTTTGGCAAAATCTGAATGTTTGTCTTAACGCGAATAGTATTTCATACAGATTGATTAGGTTGGCGCTCCTCACACACCACATAGCGGGAATGCAATACGACAACACCGCAGGACTCCCTTTGGTTGCTCGCCTAATAGCGCTCAAAGACAAACACCTTTCCATTTGAAACACATAATAAAAATGTTATTTATTGGATAGCACAACGTGCACATCGAAAAAAATCCTGTTATGCCCACTAAAAGTACTGAGAAGGTAGTGAAAATCTTGGCACCTACTCTCACACATTATATTAACATGAAAATATTGTCCCTCAAGGCTTAAGAATGTGATCGAAACGCCCAAAACTTAAAAAATGAATACAAATAATACCTCACGGTAAACCACGCAGATTTAGAAGCTTAACTGTTCCTGTTGTCTACACTGACACGCTTGTCTAGCTGGTTTCATTGAGTAGTTTACATTGCCAGCTATTATGATACAATTGTAGATTTCTTTTCTAAAAATGAAAACCTTACCGTTCGTGCGCTAAATTTATTAAATGATCAATTTTGCAATGCCAAGTGCTGCAATACTGATAAGATACGGCAACATTTGTTTCTGAAACTTTCAGAATTATAACAGATCCCAGAATACAATTTCAACCTAAACCAAAACCTGCGGCTTATCTTGTTTTATTCCGAAATAACTTGCTGAGAGCCAAATGTGAAAAATTAGAGTGGTCACTTTGGAAATAGAGTAGGTGCACTTGTTGTTCATATCATGGACCTCAGTGTCAGAAAAGCAGTAGCAGAGAATCTGAAAGTTTGCTGCCGTGTGACTTTGTCTAAATTGAGCTCCATTTTGGCAACATAAATTGATGATGTAACAAACATAAACGCTTTAAATCATTTGTTTGAGCCTTCTAGGCTAGTTACTAAGTTAAGTATATGTGGTTTAATTCGTGTAATGGTAGCATTTAAACAACTAAATTCTACTAAAACCAGTGGTATTCCTTGTTATTCCAATTTGCTTCTTTTTTATAAGGAACTTTGTGACATTTTTAACAGAAAGGCTATGTAACACATTATATGTAGTAACAACACTCTTGAAATTCAGACCAAAGGCTGATTCTTACCGTAATTTGTGGAAAAGTCCCTTCGATGTCTTCGGTTGCTGATATCAAACGCTGACAGTAAGATTTTTCTCTACATACAAGTTAGTATAGACAGACGAAAGAACAAGTATGAAAAGCGAAAATATCACAACTTGTTGTATGCTGCAGTTTGGCTATGTCTGAGTGTGATATTTGATTTCTTTCATGTCACCTGCTATATGCTGATATCGAATAATATATTTTAATTTTAAAAAATTGATTTAACAAATGTGTCACTCTATTATGTGTTTCAGATGGGAAGGTGCTCGTCCTTGAGCGTTACTAGGTGAGCAACCAATCGGAGTCATGCGGTGTTGTATTGCATTCCACATAAGTGGTATGTGATGAGCGACAAACTAATCAATCTCTAATAAATACTATCCGCGCTAAGACAAAAATTCAGATTTTACAAAAACTGATCCATAAGGAAGGAGAGAGTAATGTTTTTAACATAACCGTTAAAACCCCATATTTTTAGCTCAAACAGCTTTCCTAATACAAATAAATAGATACCATTATATTATAACAATGCATTGCGACATAAACGCTGTATTGAAACACATTATTGGTCGGCATGTATGCGTGAACGTATATTTGAAATTACTCAGAACTGAAACGTAAACATTTGACATGACGTGGTAAAAGAAAAATGTATTTTGAATAAGCCAAAGTGTTTGTTAAATTCAATAACAGGAAACGATATAGTTCTTGTTAGTCTGGCAGAACGTGTCTGGTCACTTTATATCTTTGTTTATGAAGAGAGAGTTCAAAGCAGCATTATTCAGTTACTCTCCCATTAAAAAGTGTATCAGCTTGATCAATGAGATGTGATCCACCTCCCCCCCCCCCTCATACTACTGCTAGAACAATGCAATAGAGTTAATGTTGGCTCAAATTATGTTGCAAACCGAAATAATATTTTTAAACTGACTGACTTTGAATGACTTATTAAATAAGAAATTGACAAAGAACGCAACAAGACTGGCAGAACTGCGTGAGACATCAGATAAACTATAAGACGACGATTTTTGAAAAGAAATAGCAAGTAACGAGATTTTGGAACCTATCATCATAAATTTGCAGTACTCAGACGATGAAGACAATGACAATGACGAATTATGTCTTAACGTAAATAACGTTCTCAGCTATACGGATGCACCGCTGCTATTTTCGTTGGATTAGATAAATAGGTAATTCATAAACTATAGTAACCTTAAACCCAATATTTAAAACATTTGCGTAATATACGAATATTCATGTTGCAATTGTGACTTCAACAACATCATTATTATAAAACTTTGGAAAATGTAGTTTGCGTTTCCTTATGTCTAGCGCCACGAACACTCGCAAGTGTGCGAGAGTGAGGGATATATAAAAGGAGTGGGGATAACGAGGTGCCAACGGTCAAAGCTCGAACGCATCATATTGGCTACAGGCGAGAACTCTCCCCATTTGCAAAACATAATAGTTACCTGTTACTTTTCATTTCAGCCATGTCATTACTCATTAATTCTCCCCGAACATTTTCAAGGAATTTATGCGAATTTATGTTAAAATATTGACCACAAAGCACCAGCAATTAAAATTATAGTGCGAATTTTATAAATAACTATCACCACAAAATTTTGACTCTGATTATATGCATGTATTTATATCTTTGGTATACCTCAGTATTTTAAGGAACTTGTTGAGGGCAAAGTAATAGAAAAATATTTAAGCACCTATTGCCGATGTTTCTCACAACTACGTCCTATTGATACTTAAGTTAATGATGGCTAATTAAATAATAGTTGTACAGGAAAGGTAAGTAGTTATTTCTGCTTTCTCCATCGCTAAGAAGGTCAAAGAAAATGTTACATTCCAACGAAATAGCACTTACGGAGTGTTTATTAAAGAACTGAGATCACCTAAATCCAGAAATACAACCTTTATCAAAAACTGCGTGCGCACTGTGTGTCTGTGTATAAGTGATTGTCGCAAATTCTATTAATCTAACATAGGTTCAAAATATTGACATGTCAAGAAAAACATAGATTTAATTTTATGTTAATAATCTGGGCAGCAGTTTATTCTCGCAGAAAATTATATGACTATAAAAGTACCATGGTAATCAAAACCTATTACAGTTTATTAAGATTCAAAAATGTCCGTCATTTAGCACAATTTCGATAGCATTAATAACTTGCAAAATATCCAAAAGTTCACTTTTAAGTTTTACAGGTAAGATCTCTATGAATATGTGTAAATAAGCTGTAACGTTTCTTCAACTTACTATTGAGGCGCTTAGAACCATAAGGGCCTAAATCACAGCATCGTCGATTTTGAGATTTTAGCATGTATGCATACCCCTGACATTTGTCAACATTGTGGTGAACCAGCTGTAGCTTTGTTTTATGCCATCTTTGATTTAATGAAACATTCATAAGAAGCTGTCTCGATAGTTTTCCTGATACTCCGTTACATAGGGGAAAAAAGCACAAAGTATTATTTTGTTTCTCTGCGCTGTTTAATTTCTATGGAATATTTTCAACATAATTTACTCTTTACATCAAGTTCGCAGGTAGTACTTCACAATCGGAATTTAGTGCATTGAAATTTTGTTTTAAAAACATCTATTTTCCTCAAAACAATGTTTTTGTTGCCCTTATGGTTCTCGGTACCTCTATCGTTTTTATTTATATGAGTTCAGAACCAGAACAAAGGAATGTACTTCTGCCAGGAACACTTATACCACTATGAGGGGAGAGGGAGGGAAGAGAGATGATGATGATGATATGTATAAGCGCGCTCAACTACAGCGGTAATCAGCTGACCTCATAGCTCAGTCGGTAGAGCATCTGCCTGGCGTGCTAGGGGTCCCGAATTCGATTCCCGGCGGTGGGGGTGGTGATTTTTCTCCGACCAAGATAATTCCCCATCTTCCCCAGAGTCTGGAAGTATGAATGAGAGTGTGAATGTCTGGGTGATCTAATGATTAAAAGCTAAAGATAACGAGTTAACATCTTCGGTATGTTCCAAACGAGTACGGCCGCCGATATGACCATAGCAGTTAACGGCGGGGTATAAATGGAACAAGGAAAAATAAAAAAAAATATGAGGGCATGCAAAAATACAGGTTTATAATGAAACTGAGCAAGTTGAAACTGAATGAATGAGCAATGAAACTGAAAGAAGTTCATAATGAAAGGCCTTCGGGCTTTTCCACTGGGATATTTTAAACCAGCACACATACCTTACAAAAATGCTTGTCTTTCAGTCTTAAAAGTCGTGTCACGCCATACTTGTCGTGTGTTCTTCATTCACACAAGTCTCGTCAAGGTAGTATATTTTGTGATTTGTATTCCGGTACAATGTGATTGTCCTTAAATAACGTCTTCGCCACACAGCAATATCGCCCCTGGAGTAGTAAGTTTTCCTTTTGTCCCAATTTCACGTTGCGATTTTCCTACGCATCTAACACACCTGTAGGTTCAGAGCACAGCTGTTCGACTTCCCTCACTTACAAAGACGGATTCCTCTCTGAGTGCATTAAACACATGCACCGCAATTCTTTTTTCGCCACTTTCTAAAGGTTTTCCCTTGCTATGCTTCAGCGAAAAGCGGGCGGTAGACTCTGCCATTATACATATAATAAGTATACGCGCAGTAAACGATCAATAAAATAATTTAGCTCTCGCACTCGCCACAACACACCTTCGAATGGCGATATAAGACTAATCCAGCTCAAAATAAGGTCAGTGATAAGTCATATAAAGAAATATGTCACAACTACCGCTAAATCACGTGCTATCGTGCCATGTGCTTGAGAGCAAAGGAACCTCCTCTTTACTTCGTTTAAGAATTAACATGCATTTCAGATAAATCAACTCTGTTGCGTAATTTATTTAATTAAAACTGTTACGAAAATATAAATTTGACAATTCTCTTCCAATATATAAAGATATATCACCATGTTAAATAACGAAAATATTTTTACCGCACACAGTGTGTACTGCAATAGCAGCCAATGAGAGGTGATAAGGTCACGTGACCGTTAAGAGATACGGGGCAAGCTTATGTGAAACAAGGATTAGTGATTCTTTTAAGCGAAAGCTTTTGGCTCAAAATTAAATATTTTGACAATTTATTGTATGATGTTTGATGGAGATACACTCTTTACAACAAAACTCAGTTTATCTTTTATATGCCCATATGCGGTTTGTTCTTTTCAGCATCTTATTTTGCCTTTATTCCAGATGTCAAAGACATGACAGGAGTTTGTCTCTAGCTCAAAAACCACATGCCATCAATATTTTGAGCTGCAGGTGTCCCTCCTTTCTTCTCATTGTTTTATTAACGTTAGGCAAACGTTTATAAAATGGGTCGCAATACTTTAGCTTTGAAATTATACTATTTTTATGAGCACGAGAAATAAATGAATGGCGACATTGGCAGGGCAAAAAATATAAAATAGTTGAAATTTCAAAAGTACAACAACAAATGCCTGGTACACAGGCGTTTGTTACATATTAAATCTATGTATTTATAATATCCTTTGATCTTCATTGTGAAGTAAACATGTATATATCTACTAGAGTTAACAAACTATATAAAAGAATATAAACTATTACATACGAAGAAAGACAATTTCACAAGCTTTTTGACGAGAATGTAGTAATAGATGATGATGATGATTTTGTGTATAAGGGCGCTCAACTATGTAGTAATACATGTTATTATTTACACAGATATCTTAATCAAAACAATTAAGAGGCATCCTTTTATAAGAAAATAAGAAAATAAAGTAAAGCTCTGTGTATAAAACGTAATTTCAGTAGGGAGGGTTTGTTTTAAACTTTTCAGGTCACATTCCTTTGAGGTCCTCAACTTTATACTAAATTTGTTTTTGAATCCCTTATAATTTTTTGGTCTTGATGCGCTAACATGCACTTACCAATCGAACAGATTGACTCCCACTATCTCTCTCTATTACACACACACAGAGAGAGAGAGAGAGAGAGAGAGAGAGAGAGAGAGAGAGAGAGAGAGAGAGAGAGAGAGAGAGAGAGAGAGAGAGAGAGAGAGAGAGAGAGAGAGAGAGAGAGAGAGAGAGAGAGAGAGAGAGAGAAAGAGAGAGAGAGAAAGGTTCTAAACAAAATCATGCATAGCATTATGCATGTAGGGCTTCTGCATTATCTGAGTTAAAATAGTACACTGGTGAATACCGAGGCAATATTGTCGCGAACCCAGTATCTACGATAGCAAGGCTTGTGTACACAAAAAAACCGCCAAATAAATATAGCGCACATGCTATAGACGGGTAGTGTATCACGGAGATAAAGGACTTGCCGCTACAGATAGGATTTCACGTTTGGAAGGTTCTAGTGGTATCTTGATTGACAGTGAATAGTTGTTTTCTTATTTGTTCCAGAAGTCGCACGAATTTATCAATGAGTTATTTAAGAGAGTGACGACTAGCCAAGAGTAAGTCGTGAACAGTAGTAAACACAGTAAGGAGCAAACAATTGTAGAGTGTTGTTGTAACTAGAACTGATGTAATCAGAACGCTGTTTGTGTGTAAATCGACCTTGGTAGATGGTGTTATGTATGTGATATAATTTTGCTGCTACGAAGTGTATCTTTACGCAAATAAAGAACATTTGCAATTTCTGCAAATTAGTCTTTTAATTCTACAGATTCAGAATATACAAACTTTTCACCAAACTTTTCCATCGGAGTGATGGAAGACCTGAATGAACAACATACACACATGCACCCATATCATGTAGAAGAGGAAGTATTGTATTCCAGCAAACATTTTTATATTCACACTTATTGTCAAAAATCGCCCTTTTGGAACAACTTGTGTGTGTAGATTTGTAAAAAAGATTTCTTAAAAGCAAAATGTCAATTAGATACCAAACTTGTAATTTCAAAACAGTGTCATTTATAGATGTGACATGATTTTACAAGAAACAACTCTCTCACAAATCTATCCTTTACATATAACGGTTTTCGAATTCTTATCTGGAAAATTTCCCAACAGCGTTCTTATGCAGGGTTTTAGAATTTCAATTAGGGAACAAGGTATATCTTCAGAAGGTCGAAATTTATTTATTTTATTTCAGATGAATACACACATACACAAACCCGCACGCACACATACACAAAAGAAAAGACGGAAGAAAACGTCAAACCAAGTAGCCCTGCCAAGACTGTTCGTACAACGACGTAAATTCACAGCCAGCTGTAAAGAAGAAAACTATTGAGGAATTGTGCCACGCACTTGCGTAGGATAACGCTAAGTTTGTTGCTTACTATACCAGCCTCTTTCTGGCATCTATAAAGACATTTTGACCTTGCGTTAAGATACACTATGCAGCATAAGTACTTGCTCAGGGCCCAGTGCAATCAACTCACCCCGTGAAACATTTGGGACGTTTGATTTGTTGGTCTCCAGTCAGCCATTTTGCTTGTATTATGTATGTAGTTTAGCCTGAGGGAGAAATGAGAACATATGACGACCAAGTCCCGTTTGCTACAGCTTCAGGAATGTTCACCCTCGATGTAGCTCGATTGGGCGAAAAGCTAGCGGTAGTATCCATTTATTACACGTTTTATGTCCTCTACCTCATTACTGTGTTCTATTATATTCCATACAATAATTCTATATTGATGTTGCATGACAAATGCACATTAAAGTCATCGTGACACGAATACTTTCAAGGAATTTCCTGCATCACAAGTAAACGTATTAAGTTTTTACGGTATTAAAATGCATCTTGAATATACTGGGCATGGTCTGCAATTGTTTTCTTTTTTCATTCGTAACAACTGGTACTGTGTTTTTCAACTGATAAAGCATAATATTTACGCAATAAATTAGTCCAGATGCTCAAATCTCTTTAGAAACGCAAGATTTAATATATCTTTCCTCTGGCATCAGTCATTCTGCTCTAATATACAGAGTATGTAGAGAAGATACGCATTCCATAAAATAATTCTGTGCAGAGATTTCGTTGTAAAAACACGTCTTAGATTATCTGAATTCAAAACCTGCTGTTAAAAAATAAAGAAATAAAACTTGCGTGTGTGTGTATGTGTGTGTGTGTGTGTGTGTGTGTGTGTGTGTGTGTGTGTGTGTGTGTGTGTGTGTGTGTGTGTGTGTTTTCCGTGCTTGCGTTAATGAGTGAGTGGGTTGAACGAATCACCGAGTGAGGATTGAATTAGTGAATGAACAGTGTAGCTCAAACGAAAGTGGGTTAAATGCTGATACCAAAACTTCAATAACGCATAAATTGATAGGGAACAAGTAAATAACAGTAGTATAATATGATTTTAATAAGGAATTAATAAATAATTCAAGTAGAATATGTTTATATATAGAATATTTTGAGATCTAAGAAAAGCTTTTGATACTGTTGATCACAAAGTTCTGTTAGCAAGATTATTTGACTTTGGCATACGAACACCAGCGTACAGCTGGTTTGAAACTTACCTTACAAATCGAAAGCAATTAACAGAGATTTTTGACACAAACCCTAATACCAATACTAATTCGGCAGTTAGATCAGACTTACTTGACATTACATATGGAATGCCGCAGGGCTCAATTCTGGGCCCATTTCAATTGATCTTGTATATAAATAACTTTGTAAATAACATCAAGGCTCCTAAAACTGTACTGTTTGCAGGTGACACAAAGTTCTGTTAGCAAGATTATTTGACTTTGGCATACGAAGACCAGCGTACAGCTGGTTTGAAACTTACCTTACAAATCGAAAGCAATTAACAGAGATTTTGACACAAACCCTAATATCAATACTAATTCGGCAGTTAGATCAGACTTACTTGACATTACATATGGAATGCCGCAAGGCTCAATTCTGGGCCCATTTCAATTGATCTTGTATATAAATGACTTTGTAAATAACATCAAGGCTCATAAAACTGTACTGTTTGCAGATGGCACTAACTTACTAATAACAGGAAACAATAACAAACATAAAATAATACATTAAATCATACTAGTAAGGACTTGGTATCATGGATAGCTAATAACAACCTGGCTTTAAACACAGATAACACAGTTTGTCTTAAATTTAGTATTACTGACAGAGGAAACATTGAAAGTATTCCTGAATTAAAATTAAATAATAAATTCGTTTCATACAAAACTGAAAAAAAAACTTTTTAGGCTTGTCGATTCAGGATAATTTATAATGGAAAACTCCTACAAATCATCTACTAACCAAATTAAGCCAGAATATATATGCTCTAAGAATATTAGGTCAAAATTTCAGTCTTAATGTACTTTTACGTTCTATTATGCACACAAAAATTGTATAATTATATATGGAATAATATTTTGGGAAACTTCACCTGAGGCCAAAGATATATTTATTAAACAGAAACAGAATTATAGGCAAAGAAAGAATGCTACGTTCATGTAAGCTACTTTTCAAAAAGCTTTGCATACTTCATTTGGTGTGGGTTTATATACCTGTGACCGCTTTATTTGTAAAAACAAATAGATTTAACTTTCAATACAACGGAAGTGTTCATATGCATTACAAGAGGCATATTAAGGATATACACATAACCTCAATCACAACTACAGTGTTTAAAAATTAAATGCTGCATTCCTATACAATAGTTTATAGTTCCCTTCCTAATGACATCAATAGCATAGATAACTACAACGTGTTTAAAACTAAAACATGGGCTTTATTGCAGGAGCACTGCTTTTACACATTAAAGGAATATCTTCAATTTAACAAATCCATATAGTCAAAGAACATGAATTTACTTAGCTTGTTTATTTATCTCATGTATAAGTATATACGATTTGTGTTACATTATAATTGAATGTAGATTAGGTATATTTGATGTTTAACTTTGTAATATTAAGTGTAAATTTACTGACGTATCCTATATGAAGGTGCTATGTACAGATTTGATTTTAAAGGATGAATAAATAAATAAGTTTGATCTACATAAATGTTTAACTTTATATGGATTTGTTGTGGAAAGCTAATTGAACAAAGTTTTCTTACCTAGAAATTTGAGTCAATGGAACTAAGCAGTTAATTAACGTTCAAATGTCATTCCGAAAAATTCTTGGTAAACCACTCGGTTCACGATGCGTGCCTAATATGCTTATTGCAAAAATGAAAGGAACTCTGATTTCGGTGAACGGCTTTCACCGGAAGTATATGTATATACTATACACTATATATGCTTTATTATACCATATTGTGACTTTGTGGGTTCGTGAAATGAAAAGTCCAATTACACAAACTCAACAATGTTCTTTATTTCCACCGACTTACAGTTAAACACTTGCCAATTACACAGAATTACGTGCTGCAACAATTACAATTCACCAGTTCGTCCGTTACAATTTCCTTGTACTCGCGGTTACGTAAGCTCCGGTACACATTCACAGTTACGTACAGTCTTCCGTTGACCAATCTTTCCGTTCATTAACACGTCACTGACTAACACTGCCTTCTTACACCAAGAACTGTCCTCACTCACACACACTAACCAACTGATTGACCAACTCAACTCTGTCTGTCTGTAACCCTCTTTATATAGGAATATCGCCGGTTTCTAGTGACCAGGAGAATGTTCCAGATTCCGTAATTTCTGGAACCAGGTGGACAGAAACAGACGGCACACTGATGTTTTTCCTCCCAACCACTGCCTGTCACCACTACAAGACAAACGAGGAGGAGGTGTGGCTAACGCGGTTCTCCCCTGCCTTCCGTTCCCAGCTGGTTCACAGGGTGTTCCAGCGCTCGCGTTACACTGCTCCCTCCTCAAAGCTGTTCGCCCCGAACAGCCCCATCGTAGCGTGCGAGGCGGTCCAGGTGTACCACCAGCATCTGCCCGGAGTCTGAGCCAGAAGTAGCGCTGCCGTAGTTTGTGAATCATACGGTTCGCTCCCAGGTGTCCTCCTGAAGTACCGGCGTGCACTTCCTCCAAGACTTCCGGGACCTTACTCCGGGGAAGTATCAACTGTCCTCTCTGCGCCTTCCCATCGGGTGACTCCCATACCCGGAACAGCACGCCCACTCTGGTCTTCAACGAGTCCCATTGGGCCCAGTACGACTTGTAGGTTGGGCTCCTCGGTGCGATGTCCTCCCAGGTTGGCCTCGTCCCTGCCTCCACTTCCTCCAAGAGTGGCCCCAAGTCTGCGTCCGCCAGCTGCTCCCTCCTCAGGCCTGCGCTATCCCAGCCTTCAGCAGGCACTGCCACAACTACTCGGACTGCTGCGGCACGCTCCTTCTCTTCCACTCTGGTGCACTGACCGCACTCTACTGAACAGGGTCTTCGGGACATGGCGTCTGCGTTATCGTGACTCTTCCCTCTACGATGTTCCGAGGTGAAGTCGTACTCCTGCAGCCTCTGGACCCAACGTGCTGTCTGGCCTTCCAGGTTCTGCGATAGGACACCTCCAATGCAATGGTCACTAGCGTCGGTGTCCACAATGAAGGCGCCACCCGGTTGTGGGAAACCCAAAGTTGGAGCACTGCACAGGGTCTCCTTCGGGTGCTGGAAAGCGTCTTCGGCGTCCGCCGTCCACACATAAGGCCGGTTTTCCTCCGTCAGGCGGGTGAGGGGTTTTGCGATGTTGTCGGCCTTTTCCTCTAAATCGTTAAGGCGGTCGTCTACTTGACCCTTCCGCTTGCCCAGATTCGTGACGTCATCCCTCACGCCGGCCAACCGTTCCTCAAACTTGGCGGCGAGAGCCTCGTTCGCCACCTTCATTTCGGTAGCCAGATGGTCATTCGCTGCTCTCATTTCCGTGGTTAACTCGGCCTTAATTTGTTGCATCTTCTCGGTGATGTTGTCCCTAGCCGTCCTGATTAGTTTCAGTTCCGCGGCCAGGTTATTTCTAGTCTCCAGCTTCTCTGTTAATTCGGCCTGCATTTCTTCCATCTTCCTGGTGATGTTGTCTTTAGCCGTCTTCATTTCTTCCAGTTCCGCTAAAATCTTTTCTAATGCTGCCTCCATCGTTGTAATGTTCGGTGATGTTGTTTTCCCGCTTCCTGACACCAGTGTGACTTTGTGGGTTCGTGAAATGAAAAGTCCAATTACACAAACACAACAATGTTCTTTATTTCCACCGACTTACAGTTAAACACTTGCCAATTACACAGAATTACGTGCTGCAACAATTACAATTCACCAGTTCGTCCGTTACAATTTCCTTGTACTCGCGGTTACGTAAGATCCGGTACACATTCACAGTTACGTACAGTCTTCCGTTGCACAATCTTTCCGTTCATTAACACGTCACTGACTAACACTGCCTTCTTACACCAAGAACTGTCCTCACTCACACACACTAACCAACTGATTGACCAACTCAACTCTGTCTGTCTGTAACCCTCTTTATATAGGAATATCGCCGGTTTCTAGTGACCAGGAGAATGTTCCAGATTCCGTAATTTCTGGAACCAGGTGGACAGAAACAGACGGCACACTGATGTTTTTCCTCCCAACCACTGCCTGTCACCACTACAAGACAAACGAGGGGGAGGTGTGGCTAACGCGGTTCTCCCCTGCCTTCCGTTCCCAGCTGGTTCACAGGGTGTTCCAGCGCTCGCGTTACAATATGTATATACTAAGTATATGTATATGTCACGTTGGCCAGATGAGAGGAATTATAAAGGGAAGTGATATTACTGGGCAGTAGAAGTAAGAGACCATCCTGGGGGAGTCTGCTTAAGGGAGCAAGTTTAGTCTACTCCCTTGGCTCCTGGCTAGTACCACAGGACATCAACTTATACACGTGCAGACATGTATCCCATAGTGACCGGTGAGTGCAGAACTTTATCGGCTGTGATCAGATAGGAGAAGAACTTCGTCGCTCTTTATACTTGCTTGGGAAACAACAGGAGCAGAGAACGCTTCAGCTTCAAATTGGCGTTACTTCGTGCCAAGGAAAACAGGTTCAAACTAGCTTCTAATACAGAATCAGTTCATTATTTCACAATTTTATGTAACTATCTTCTCAATTTTAAAATCAATAAAAAACTAGAACAAAATATATCGATGTATAATGGAAAAGGTACATTATTTTAAAGGAAATAATAACCAACTTGTGTACCCTTGCAATGGCAACAATGTTAATGTATAATTCTACAGAGAACGTGGACTTCAGGAGGTAGAAAGTAGTAGCAGTAGACATAAAATTGCAGAGGAAGCAACGGATCAGTAGAAAGTGTACATAACAGATTAGGATAGTATTATCTGTTTCAAATGGGAAGGTGTTTCTCCTTGAACGCTCCTAGGTGAGCAACCAATCGGAGTCCTGCAGCGTTGTCGTATTGCATTCTGCCTAAGTGGTGTGTGCCGAGCAGCAAACTCATCAATCTGTATGACATACATTTCGCGCTAAGACAAAAATTCAGATTTTCCTAAAACTGATCCACTATTTTTAGCTCAAATATTTCTCTTAATCCAAATAAATAAAGTAGATACCATTATATTATAACAATGGATTGCGACGTAAACACCGTAATGAATATAATTATTGGTTGGCATGTATGTGTGAACGTGTATTTGAAATTACTCAAAACTGAAACGTAAACATTTAACATTACGTGGTGAAAGAAATATGTACTTTGAATAAGTCAATATGTTGGTTAAATTCGATGAGAGAAAACGATACACTTCTTGCTAGTCTGGCAGAACGTTTCTGATCACATTATATTTCTGTTTATGAATGGTTCGTAATATCTATTTACTCTAGAGAGTTCAAAGTAGCATTATTCAGTTACCCTTCCATGAAAAAGTGTATCAGCTGGATCAATGAGACTCGATCTACCTTCCCTACCTTTACTACTGCTAGAACAATCCAATAGAGTCAATATGGGCTCAAATTATTTTGCAAACAGAAATAATATTTTTTAAACTGACTGACGTTGAACGAGTTATTCACGAATAAATTGACAAGGAACACAAGACTGGGAATACTGATGAAACATCAGATAATCTATAAGAAGACGAAGAACTAACACGTAACGAGATTTTGGAACCTATCATCTTAAATTTTCAGTACTCAGACGTTGAAGGCAATGACATTGACGAATTATCTCTTAACGTAAGTAACATTCACAGCTATACGGGATGCCCCGCTGGTAGTTTCACTGCATTAGAAAAATAAGTAATTCATAAACTATAGTTAACTTTCAACTAAATATTTAAAACTTTTGTGTAATATACGAATATTCATATTGCAATTTTGATTACAGCTGCCTTATTATAAAACGTTGGAAAATGCAGTTTGCGGTCCCTTACGTCTAGCTCCAAGAACACACGCAAGTATGCGAGAGAGAGGGAAATATTAAAAGAGTGGAGAAAACGAGGTGGCAACGGTGAAGGCTCTAACGCATCTGATTGGCTACAGGCGAGAACTCTTCCCATTTGAAACATATAACAGTTAAATAGCATTGTAAAACTAGCGAAAATCGTAGAATCTTCTGGATTTGAAAGAAATGTGTTAGGAACAGTAATGGAATCGTTGAAAGTTTTAAGAGGTGAAATAGCAAATAGTATATGGATGGTTAAGGAAAGAAATAGAAAATAAAAATTACAGATTCAAGGAAAAGATGGAAAGTAATAATCAGAGATTAAAAGAAAAAAAACTACAAAACATCGATCAAAAGTTAAGGTAGGACAATTACAACTAGGAAACAAGCTAAAAAGGCAACAAAAATTTTATAAATATTCATAGAAGTAAACAGAGAGAAAGAAAAGTATATTAGAAATGAAGTATGAGAAACTATAAAACAGGGTAAGTGGGCAAACGGTTTAGTGCAGGTGCTGTGGAAAAAAAGATTTCTGTGATATTCCTGAACCACCAAAGACAAACTAAAATGAAGTATAAGAAAGAAGACTTTTAGGAGAGAACTCATGTGCCTTTACAGAAATGTAGTGAAAAATTTTGTTTTAAGAATATATAGCATTCGGGACTTGAACATTTCAAAATCAGAAATTTATTGAATTAATTGTCTGACTTTAATAATTACTTTGTTAAATACATCATGAATAATGTTGTTAAATGTGAATCATAATCATTGAATCATTAGAAAAACAATTGTAAAGAAACCTGTACGAACCAAGAATTGCCGAGTAAGCGTATTCCAAGGAAGGAATCATTTGGAAAGATAGATTCAGATTGAAAAATTCAATGCCATAGCCGGGATTTGAGCCACGGATCTTCTGGTTGCCGTCCAGCCGCTCCGTCCCTTGAGCCACTATGACCAACGTGCCAACATGACATTAAATTCTCCAACTGACTCGTGTTTTTCTCGGTAAACCACTAGGAACTCTCATAAACGCATGAGATAGCTACCTTAATGAAGCATTACAACGTGTAAGTAGTTTAAGGCCCGGGATTTATTGTAATTGCATTTAATATCATTTCGGCACATTGGCCATAGTGGCCTAAGGGTTAGTGCGGCTGGACGTCAACCAGAAGATCCATGATTCAAATCCCGGATATGGCACTTAATTTTTCAGTCAGGATCTATCTTTCCATACTTTAGCCTACACGCGGCCATTGTGAAAGAACAATTAATGTCCAAGTAATCAGTTCTATCACACTAGCCGTGTATAGGTTAAGGTTTCGATGATTAGAGTCAGACTGAAAAATTCAATGCCATAGCCGAGATCCGTGGTTCAATTCTCGGCTATGGCATTGAATTTTTCAATCTGACTCTACTCATGCATATTCCAAGTGGTAGTAGTTAACATTATTATTCGGGCATGACATATACGTTCTTCTGTTATGGGATACTAAAATAATGGCATTTGATACCGAAATTATGGTGACTTATATAATGTATAACGTAATAGGGAACAAATAAAAGATAATAGTGTAATATGATAAATTAATAAGGAATTGATTAGAACTCCAAAAGCTTTAATTAATATAAGTAATTAACATTATATGAATTTGTTGTGTAAACCTAACTGAATAAATGTTTGAAGCAATTGCTTATAATTTAAGCCTCACAGCTATTATTATTGTTATTTTTATATTTGTTATTCCAAATTTATTTTTAAAATGTTTAAGAAGAGATAGTTTTAAAATTTTGGAAATGTTTGTGAAGTGAGCGAGAATAAATGAGTGAAAAAGGAAGATGTGTAAAACTCGTATATTGAGTTAGGAATGGAAAAGAATCAATAATGTTTATTTGCTTAATGACGTTGTTAGGAGTTTAAAATTATTTGGAATAGAGCTTCAATGTTAACTTGTCTAAATTAGATGTAAAATAACTATATAATTAATCAAAGAAATAAAGTGATTGTACTGTGAAGCGATATATGTTTTGAGCAGGGTAAAGCAATGAGGTTAATCTCAGGGTAATGCGTGGATATGTATGAGTAAGGATGGTTCTAATCGCACTGAAATGGCCGTTTCAAACTTATTTGATGACTCCTTTTTATCATCACATGAAACTCGAAGTCGCCCACCAAGGTTTATCGATATTTCACAGTTCAGAGAGACCGTATGTAGAATGATGTGTACGCGACAATACTTAATTCTTGCCTCCGCCCAAGAGAGAAAACAGATGACTATAATCGGCAGCCAGCCGCGGACTGTGTGTCCTCACTGTGTACAGCTGCCTGTGTGTGTCACTTTCACCTCTGGAAGACCTCTTTCTTCACCCAAATCTCCTTTGTGACTATTTTGTCCATTGCGATTATTAGTCTCGGTCATGATATTATTAAGGGTCCGAAGAATACCTATTCAAACGGAGTCAAGTGCTATCATTTTGAAATTTTGCTAATAAAATCCCATTCTTACGTTTTCTTATGTTAAAACTAATCAACTCAACTGCACGTGCACGCGTTTCACAAGAAATATACATTCCTTCGAAATTCATTACGATTCTTTATGCATTGCATCACTTAATTTCGGTATCAACTGTATGCCCAGCATCAGAAGGTAAGGCAGAGGAATGTTTAACGTAATCAGGTTTGCTGTGCTTATGCTCGCCTTCTGGATATGATATGGATGCTTGGTTCGCAGTGTTGCCACATAACTCACCCATGCATAATACCTGTCACTGAAGTTACTGAAATGAACATTGAATCTGGCAGCATGGGTGACTCACATGTGCTCTCATACTCCTACACTCACGTCGTAGTAAACAGATCCACTAACATAACAGATAAACAGTTCAAGATCCTCTGCTCTTCATTGATCTCTTGCCTTCTTGTGGTGGGCACACAGTATTGGTTTGGTGCCCACCTCGGTAGCGTGGTGGTAGCGTGTCTGCCTCACGTTCAAGAGGTCCCAGGTTCGAATTTCGGTCATGGTAACTTATCTGGATGAGGTTTTTCTGGGGTTTTCCCTCATCCTGAAAAGACGAATGTCGGGTAACTCTAAGCTCCATGGACCCTGGACTCATTTGAGCATCATTTCACCTATTTCATTCATCGTCCGATATGACTCAGTTTTGGTCAATAGGAGAGAGTTACCATAGTGAAGGGAAAATCAATAATTTTGTTTTTGATAAAGTAAAGGGTCATTTTATGTGAGATAACGAGAGAAGACAGCCATTAAGGAACTCGGTTGCAAGTTATAGTGCAAGAGTTTAACAAAATTATTTGATTTAATATTGGAAAGGTAAAGATGCTACTAAAGTTATTTATCAAACAATGTTATGACGCATTTTGTTAATTTTTTACAGAGTTAAACATTGGAACGATTTGAATAAACCAAATAATTATTTAATTTTATGTGGTAAATTAGTTTCCGAACAACTCCATCTGAGACCACACCTGAGAAATATCATCTTCGTGCATCGGCTGTTGCAGCAGCTGGGAATATTATACAATTATTCCATCACGAACATTCAAATTGGAAAAAAATCCTACTCCGAGCTGGTTATCTAAAGCCTTAGAGTTAGGTAACTAATTAACGTCCCGTTTCCATACCGGAAAATTCTTGGAAAGCCGCTCGGTTAACGATGCGTACGTAATGTGCTTATTGGGAAAGTGTGGAACTCAGATTTCAGCGAACGGCTTTCGTGGGAAATATATTTAGTTAGGCATTTCGACCACTTCAGGGGAAAATGATAAAGGAAAAAGTGATATTATTGGTCTGCATAACTTAGAAACGTTGCTGGTGGAGTTTGGTCAAGGGAGTGAGTTTAAATTTTAGTAACACAACATATACACGTGCAGATATGTCTCCCTTAGTGACAGGGCAGCACAGAACTACAATGGTGGTGAGCAGCTAGGATCTAAGTTGCGCACATTCTGTATCAGACACTTGTGAGAAAGCAACCGCAGTAATTGATCATATCACATTCAGCTAAACTCTTTGACATTTACAATTATATCCAAAATGATCATTACAGAAATTCTTTAATAATAAGTATTCGAAGTAAACATTAAATATCTTACTTATACTTATGGATATCTTACGAATACTTAAGTATCCGTGGCATCAGTATTTAAAGTAAACATTCACGCATACTCTCATCGCGGAGCAAATGCTTCGCCTTCAATTGACATCACCTAGCGCCATAATCAGCTTCAATTAAAAACTTAACTTTTAAGTGGGTCGTCTTCCAATGATGGAATAGAACGGTTGGTGAAGAAATTGCTCAAACCCCAAATTACTTTCGGTATATAAAATGTTCCAAGCATTTTTATTTTCTCCAAAATAGCTGTGAGGATTTAAACTGGATTACCACAAGGTTAAGATATCTTCATAGCAATCAAGGAAACGTACATCTTGAATTTTCTCGAAATAGTTACTGAAGTCTCTTTTATTTGAATGGCTTTTACATAAATAGTAAATTTACGAGAGTTAGAATCTTACTATTAAAAAATGTAGATCTCGTTTAAGGACAGATTTTATGTTAAATATATATTTTGTTGTAATGTCATTTTCCCGGTTATTGGCTTGAATTCTCGAACAATCATGTTTCCTTTCAGTTAAGTTCTTTACTTAAATGGACAGCCGTATCTTACTTTTCCTTGTCATTCAAACGCACTGTATTTCATAGCCAACATACAACCACAGCGCTTTTTAAAGATTAGACTAATTAACGCCAACTGTGTTCAAGTTGAATCTACAGGAAGGTATGAAGGAAAGTCAGTATTACAAATATTTATCTTGACAGAAGAATAAGCTTTAATAACGATAGCTTATCGGTGAATGGGTGGAGAAACACAGAAGAATATCGTGTGACAGATTGTATTCAACACAAGATTATGTCTCTCTCTCTTTCTTTCACCCTTTCGCTCTTTCCATCTTTCCCTCTCTCTTTCTCTCTCTTTCTTTCTCTCTTTCTCTCTTCATTCTTTCCTTCCTCCCTTCCTCCCATACTCCCATCCTCCCATCCTCCCTTCCTCCCTTCCTCCCTTCCTCCCTTCCACTCTTCCTCCCTTCCTGCCTTCCTTCCTTCTTTCCCTCCCTCCTTCCCTCCCTCCCCCCTTCCTGCCCACCTTCCCTCCTTCCTTCCTTCCCTACTCCCTTCCTTCCTCCCTCCCTTCCTCCCTCCCTTCCTTCCTCTTCCCTCTTTTCCTTCCTCTTCCCTCTTTTCCTTCCTCCCTCCCTCCCTCCCTCCATTCATTCATTTATTTATTATTGTCATGCGCTATGACATGGTTTTTGCTCAGGATCGTATGGAAGAAATATGCCATTTAAAAGGCATCCTCACACATCGATTAACTTTCTAAAGATATCACTGTTGCTTCAGCCTACAGCACAAACAAAAATGTAGAACGAGGACATTCCTATAAGCGTTTATCTCAACCAACATCCAGTAGATAGCAAAACAAGCGTTTGTAAAATTGGTATTTTAAAACGGTATATAAAAACATGACATTGTAGCTAGGGACTGATTTAAATGTAACGCATAAAAATGTTTAACTCAAGACCAATTTCATAAATGTTATAAGTAATCTAGGTTTTACTGAAGAAAATATGAATGACTCCTTTCAATGTATGGTCTGTTTGCAGGGAGATATAATTTTGGGGATTGCAGTGTAAGCCTCGTTTGGCAGGGATACTCATACTAGAACTACCGCAATGTGCACGGTAATGGCTATTTAGCCCGTAACTACAATGTATCTCAAATAAGAAGGATCCTATGGTACACGAATGGAAGTGGAGGAAGAGAGAGTCCGAGATACCTTTATGGAAAGCTCTCAGGCTGCTGATTGGTGGAGAGAGATTGAGGGGTTACCGGCCGGTTCCCGCCATTTTGGTGACTGAGAGGTGTGCGAACTGCATATATTGGCCGTTGGATGGTGGCCATGACCAAGGCGGCGTGGAGCAGACTACACAATTCCTGAAACTGACACCCCCGAGCGACTATCAAAGCCCGCTTATGAGTCTAGTGTTCTATGGATGTCTTGCAATTGCAATAACGGCTTTTACCATATTTGGTATGGACTGCCCGGGTTAACAGGATATTCGGGAATATTCTTAAGACACGTACCACTTTCTCATGTTGTATGATGCAACATGGTTTCAGCAATTGCTATGCAGAAGGATGACATCAGAGAAAAGTCACCGTCTGCAAAAAGGTACAGCAAGTTAAAAGAATTGTGAAATGTACAATGTACAACATGATTTCTCAAAAATTTAGAAGGTGCTGAAGGTTTAATAATTTTTTATAATTTGTTATAAAATATGCATTCAGTCACATGCTATGGCTAATATTCAAATCATTTATTACTAGAGAGTTACATGGCCCTTAAGTACTATGTATAAAACACTGTAATCTCAGTGGTTCTACTCCCATTAGTACTGGACCCGTAGGACCAAGGACCCGGGCCTCCTTCGACCAAGGAGTTACCAAGCTGTCCCAAAAGGGAGCCGGCGCCTCCGTGTGCCTTTCCGTAGGGCAAGACCTAGAGACCAACAAGCCCTCCCCCATCTGGTCCTGTGAACTCAAGACGGGATGCAAGTGGATACGCCACTTACGCGCGCCAACTCCAAAATGGGAAGGCTACCGATATGACCTCGGTGGGGCCGCCTGGTGATCTAGCACACCTTCTACTAGCTATGCTGGCTAGTACGCAGGAATATTAATGGCTTTCCTTAACCTCGTCCGGAGACGTACCCGATCACCCACGGGTATCGGGAACCACTGTCCCCTCGAGTCCAACCCAATCCGAAGAACTCTCAACCAGGGAGGGGCTCGAATGTTCTGCCCGAGGTTCCTCTAGTAACGTCAGAGGTACCACGTGTGCTAGGTGTTCGCAGCGCCCGCACCACGGCAGCTGAAGGGGACGGATCCCCTCCCCTACGGGAACTATACTTAAAACTGAAATGGCAATCCTAACCTATACCGAACCCGAAGCCCGAAATCGTGATGAGGGTTTTGTTCTTGCTTGAAATCATTAAACATGTTTCTAGTGTATTGCACTTTGCTATAGCTATAATTTAAATGTTCGTCCATCGTGATTCAGTGTCTGTTCACTGTCTTAAATATTCAGCGATTTACTCAAAATCATTGAAACATTTGTTTAGAAAGTCAAAGCTTTGAAAATATTGAATTTTTATAAGCTGAAATTCTAAATCTGGTATTTACTTATACGATACCTCACGAAGGTTATTCACATTTTGAACGTTCAGTAAATAACATCTCAATTAGAATGTAAATTTGATGAATACCTGGAGAAGGCACCTGTACTAGTAACATGAACGGACATAACGAAAGCAACAAGACTGCTGAGTCTGAGATGCATTGCAACAAAAGCATGGAATTGACCGTGTTGACTCCGTCCCTATGTTATTCCCTTGCCATTGATTGCACGGTTATGCAACCCAATTCAGGTCATGTATAACAGAAAGAGCAAACACTGCATACGTAACATTTCCGTCTAACGAGTTCTCCTCAAATAATGAGATTTTTTCCGAAACACAAAGTTCCCAGCTTGTTATTTTATTATTTTGGTCACATTTTCAATTACTAAACCAGTGGGGAAAATTCATACCGAAGCAGGACGATGGAAGCACCCTATACAAATAAAATAAAAGCGACAGCACTACCGATGTTTCCCTTTGGTGTGTCACTACGGAAAAAAGTAAAGAAATATTTCGCAAAGGTATAATTTATATAAAGGCTCTAATTGACATATATCTTTCGTTTCTATTCCCAAATAATTAACAACCTCCTTTACTATATTTTTTATTCTTCGCGGAGCTCATAGAATAACTTTATAACTATGTTATACCTATAATATGCTCACAGAATAGTTTAATGCAAGATTGATATGTCTGATGCAGAAGTGTTAAGTGTAAGTGAACTGTTGCCCTGTGACAAGCACGCTCAATAAAATGCTACTGTGTTTCTGATTTATTCATGATATTCATGTCTGAAATTAACGTGGTACAATGGCCGAGGCTAGCTATAGCTTGTAAATTTTAATTCATCTTTTCTATTGGAATACCCAATACAACATTTTTAAAGTCAATGAGATACAACCTCTATTTAGTCAATCTCTGTTTCATATAACCTTGCCCCGCTGACATGTAACACTCCGCATGCAACTACCTTCCCCTCATCCTAATTGGCTAATACCTGCGCGACATAGGCTATAGGCGGTGCCTTTCCGTCACATTTAAAGCTGCAGTAAACGTCATAATAATTTCCGGGAAGATAGATAAAATCATACAAATAAGAATATCAGGGCATGCATAAATACAAGTTTATAATGAAACTGAGCAAGTTGAAACTGAATGAATGAGGAATGAAACTGAAACAAGTTTGTAATGAAAGGCATTCGGACTTATCCACTGGGATTTTTTAAACGAGCACTCATACCTTGCAAAAATAATTGTCTTTCAGTCTTAAAAGTCGTGCCACGCCACATCTTACTTTTAATATGTCCTTCATTCACCCAATTCTTGTCAAGGTAGTATATTTTGCGATTTGTATCCCGGTGCAGTCTGATTTGTCCTTAAATAACGTCTTCGCCAAACAGCAATATCGCCCCAGGAGTGGTAAGTTTCCTGTTGTCTCAATTTCATTTCACAATTTTCCTATTCATCTAACGCACCTGTAAGTTCAGAGCACAGCTGTTCGACTTCTCTCACTGACAAAGACGGATTCTTCACTGTGAGTGCATTAAACACATGCACCACAATTTTTTCGCCGCTTTGTAAAGGTTTTCCCTGGCGATGCTTCAGTGAAAAACTGGCGGTAGACTCTGCCAGTATACATATAATAACTACACGCGCAATAAACGATCATTAGAATAATTTAGCTCTCGCACTAGGCACATCACACCTTCAAATGGCGATATATGACTAGTCGAGTTCAAAACAAGGTCAGTGATAAAAGTCATATAAACAGATATGTAATCACTACCGCTAAATTACGTGCTATCGTGCCATGTGCTTGAGAGCAAAGGAACCTCCTCTTTACTTCGTTTAAGAATTAAAATGGATTTTGGGTAAATCAACTCTGTTGCGTAATATAAATTTCACTATTCTCTTCCAACATATAAATATGTATCACCATGTTAAATAACGAACTAATTTTCACAGTACAACAGTCTATACTGCAATAGCAGGCAATGAGAGGTGATAAGGTCACGTGACCGTTAAGAGATACCGGGCAAGCTTATGTGAAACAAGGATTAGAATTGGATGAGCAAGTCGAAAGTGACGCCAACGAGAAAGTCAAATTCTCCTTCCGACCGGAATGGAAAAAGCAAATTTAGCTGAGGAGTATAAAATTAGAGGAATGTCTAATTTTTGTACTCACATGGTTGTAAGACACAAACATTGCCCTTCTTTCCCCACTGCCCATTATTCTAAGCTACGTCATAAGAGTGTAGTACATCGTATTACTGAGTGGCCTACTCTCGTTTATTAGATTTAGAACTGGTTTATATTCAGGAATGTATAACCTCTTCGTTGTTATAATAAAGTAAAGTATTACTCCGCATTCTGCAATGAGCTCCACCTCTTAGTACGTCATTAGTTATACGCAACGTCTGCGCATGCGCACCTAAACAGCAATTCCGTCACCAGAATTTAACTGCCATCTTTGTTCTTTGCATTTTTGAATCTTTGAGAGTTATTGATCTTTCTGTAATTACTTTGTAATGTTAATTCTATATTATAACAACAACTTTAATGGTTTATTCAAAGCAAATACAGCAAGAAGCTTAATAAACCGCGGAACTATATTTTGGAGGAACAAGGGGGTATTAAAAACCGACAGGCAATTTTTTTCACTTCCGCGATGTGCTTTTTTCACATTTGCCTTATTCTTACAGTGAAAAGATTATAGCAAGTAACAAATTACCCCCATTACCTCATAGAGAGCATTCCAAGGGTTATGCTTGTCTGTTAGCATTGGGCGCTCTCATATTGCGCTATGTAGCTACAATCCAGTCTGATTTTTAAAAGAAGATACGTGAAGGTCATCTGTTTTCCCGTGGAGAGTTGCAATTTTGCCTAGAAGCAGATACCAAGTTACGCATACCCTCCCCCTATTTACCCTCTCAACACTCGAACATATAAAACAGGCGTTCGATGATATCACACCTCAACAAAAACATGCATACTTAATCTGTATTAGCCTACTTTAAGTACAAAAATAAATTATCAGTGCATATTTGCTAAATTCACTTGTAGCGTCTTCTTAAGTGTCAGTATTTTTTTAAATTTTTAACGACTTTGTCAACTGAGACGATCATATCGGCATCACCATTGTGCCGAAAGTTTTACTTACAAGAGTTCATTGTCACGGTCCACATCTTCGTGATAGTCCGCAGTGACACAGCCCCTGCCACCTAGGAACACTGAGACGACATATAACTTGATATAAAAAAGACATTACCACAAACAAATGAATAAATATAAATAAATGACGTATACCAGAATAGACATGTCATAATGCTAGCATATACTCCGGAGACCGCCACAGTGACAAGGCCACTCTGCTAAGGTCAGGAAACACACTTTGCAATCCCTGTAAACAAACAACCCTACTCTATTGTCCGTTTTGCCCTCAAGACAAATTTGGTGCCTCTCAGTCGCGAACCAATCCATTGTTAAAATCCTATGCGTGGTTCTCACAACAGGCTATACGATTTTGACCGACGCTGCTGGAACAATCCAATAGAGTTAATGTGGGCTCAAATTATGTTACAAAATGAAATAATATTTTGAAACTGACTGACGTTGAATGACTTATTCACGAAGAAATTGACAAGGAATACAACAGGTCTGGGAAAACTGCGTGAGATATCAGATAAACTACAAGAAGATGACTTTTGGAAATAAATAGCAAGTATCGAGATTTTGGAACCTATCATCATAAATTTGCAGCACTCAGACGTTGAAGACAATGACAATGACGAATTATCTCTTAACGTAACATTCACAACTATACGAATGCACCGCTGGTATTTTCGTTGAATGAGAAAAATAAATAATTCATAAACTATAACTCTAAACTAAAGATTTAAAATATTTGCGTAATATACGAATATTCATGTTGAAATTGTAACTTCAACATTGCATTATAATAAATCTTTGGAAAATTCAGTTTGCGTTTCCTACGTCTAGCGCCACGAACACTTGCAAGTATGCGAGAGAGAGAGAGAGAGAGAGAGAGAGAGAGAGAGAGAGAGAGAGAGAGAGAGAGAGAGAGAGAGAGAGAGAGAGAGAGAGAGAGAGAGAGAGAGAGAGAGAGAGAGAGAGAGAGAGAGAGAGAGAGAGAGAGAGAGAGAGAGAGAGAGAGAGAGAGAGAGAGAGAGAGAGAGAGAGAGAGAGAGAGATGAGGAGAGAGAGAGAGAGAGATAGAGAGAGAGAGAGAGAGAGAGAGAGAGGGAAATATAAAAAGAGTGAGGATGACGAGGTGGCAACGGTGAATGCGCTAGTGCATCTGATTGGCTAGAGGCAAGGTTCCGAGTTCGAATCTCGGTTAGTGCCAGTTACCTTGATAAGGCTTTTACCACGGTTTTCCCTTATCCTGGTAGAGGAATGTCGGGTAACTCTAAGCTCCATGGACCTCAGATTCATTTGAGCATCATTTCACCAATTTTATCCATCGTCCGATATGACTTAACGTTGGAGGATGTAAATTACAAAAAAAAAAAAAAAAAGAAAAAAAGAAAACACACCATTTAAAAGAGATAACAGAAACGTTTTTCTCTTCTAAAAGAACCAACGTTCAAGGATATGAGAATTTTAGGATCTCTGTTCAATAGACACATTTGCTAAGGTTTCTTACTTTTTGCAACTACAGGAAGCTGCTTCATGCGATGGCCGCCTTGCATAGCGTCTTCAGTGAATATATACTATAGACAATATAGATCTATGGTGTCGTAGCTGTGAACGAGAACGCGAAAGTTAAGTTCTGTTCAAGTCTTCTTTCCCGTTCACTGAAACCGGAAATTCTTCCTGTTAATTTTCAACTCTGACTTTGTAATTCACATACCTTAACGTTGTATTTCTCATTCTGGTTATCATTTTCAGGTATTGTGAAGTGGCCTGCTGGCAGTTGTCCGTGGTAGCGCAATGATTAAGAGCAACTGGACGATGAACAGGGGATCCTGGTTCAAATTTTGGCTATGACATTGAATTTTTCAGTCAAACTCTACCTATCCTATATCTTTTATTATTCTTGCAAATATTTTAAACCAATATGCTCTTATAACAACAATTATACGATTTATTTTTATGGAATAAGAAACAGGGAGTCACTTTCAATATGGAATGTGGTCCAGGGTGTTTGGTATTTTTTCTTAATATTTAATATTCCCTCTACTATATAGACACGCGGCAAAGAGGTATAATAGTGACGTGAACGAATAAAAGACGCTACCTTTGCTTACAATCCCTTATTAATATTCAAGGGAAAGTAAAATTCACACCTTACCTCAGTTGTCGCGTTCAAAATTTAAATGACATCCAATTTTGGAAAATATTTAATGAATTCTATTGTAATCATTTTGATTAGCTATTGAAATGGGCTACGACATAAAGGGTGGAAACACACAAAAAGAACAATGGCATAGCCAGGACTTGCCAGTGTGGTCATAGCTTCCCTACATTACTCCATACATGGTTTGTGAACAAACAATTATGTAATTACTAGACAGTACTGTAACGATTCTGTACATTTAGGAAACTACATGTAGGAAGTAAGCACTTATCAGGATGCAAGCAATCATATTTCTATAAAAAAGTAAAGTTTTATTAAAGTTCTATCCTTTTTTTTCTTTAAAAAGTATTGCAGCCCTAGTGAAAACATAAGCACATGAACTGATAGCCCTACGAAAAGAGGCATTCGCAACCTTCCTGAAGAATGGAAACTAACTAAAGCGACGTTGGCCAGTCGTGTGATAAGCTGAGTTATGTTTTCGTAAAATGAAGGTGCTGTTGAAGAAAATATGCACCTGGTTTTTCTTTTTCTTGCTCCGCAGCCGAACAAAGCAGGGAGTGTTCGTCGCGACCTCTGTAGCCCCAGGTGTAACGTAAACAATAGCCTGATGATAAATCGTCCTGCCGGAGAGTCGATCCTTTACCATCTATGGGCATCAGGGAGAAAAGAAGTTGAGTCAGCAGTTGTAATTACATATGTATCACAAAAATAGGTAGCTAACTAATCCTTGTTTCACATAAGCTTGACCCGGACCTCTTAACGGTCACGTGATGTAATCACCTCTCATTGTCTGCTGTCGTGGTATAGACTGTTGTGCGGTAAAAATTAGTTCGTTATTTAACATTGTGATATATCTTTATACGTTCGAAGAGAATTGTCAAAAATATATTTTCGTAAATTTGAATGAAATATATTACGCAACGGAGTTAATTTATAACTAAGGCATTCTAATTCTTAAACGAAATAAAGAGGAGGATCCTTTGCTCCAAGCCCGTCTTTCAGATGACACGATAGCACGTGCTTTAGCGGTAGTGGTGACATATTTGTATATATGACTATTATCACTGTCCTTCTTTTGCACTGGATGTCATATATTGCCATTCCAAGAGGTGCTGTTTCGAGTGTTTCAGATGACATGATAGCACGTGCTTTGGCGGTAGTGGTGACATATTTGTTTATGTGAATTTTATCAATGACCTTGTTTTGAACTGGATTTGTCATATATCGTCATTCGAAGGTGTGCCTTTTCGAGTGCGACTGCTAAATTATTTTATTGATCATTTATTGCGCATGTACTTATTATATGTATAACGGCAGAGTCTACCGCCAGTTTTTCGCTGGAGCATCACAAGGGTAAACCTTCACAAAGCGGCGAAAAAAGAATTGCGGTGCATGTGTTTAATGCGCTCACAGAGAAAAATCCGTCTTTGTCAGTGAAAGAAGTCGAACCGCTGTGCTCTGAACTTATAGGTGTGAGTGATAGATTCGTAGGAACATCGCGACGTGAAATTGATGCAGCAGGAAAACTTATCACTTCAGTCAAAAGCAGGAATAAACAAAAGTGCGTGCTCGGAGAGTGCGATGATTACGTGAAATTTATTGTGCTTCGTCATGTGCATAGGTTTTTTCTTTAGGAACGAACTCCCTAACATAAGTAACATTTTGTCTGGTGTAAATGAGGATACAGATTTACAAATTTCAGCAGATCTAGTCTGTATAGATTGCTTATACAGTTAGGGTTTGTGAATGAAAATGTGCTAAGAGACAGAGGCGACATTACTGCGTGGCGAAGACATGTAAGGACAGTCAGACTTTACTGGGATAAAAATCGCAAAATATACTCCCTTGACGAGAATTGGGTGAATGAAGGACACACGACAAATACACTACGGCATGAAAAAACTTTTAAGACTGAAGGACAAGCAGGTTTGCAAGGTATGTGTGCCGGTTTAAAGAATCCCAGTGGAAAACGCCGAAGGCTGAGTTCAATTTCAATATAAACTTGTATTTCGCATGCCTTCATATATTTGTATGATTTTATCTATATTCCTGCTAACTATTACGACGTTTACTGCAGGTTTGAATGTGACGAGAAGGTACCGCCTATGGCGTATAGCGCGAAAGCATTTGCCAATTAGGGTGAGGGGGAAGGTAGTTGCACGCAGAGTGATACATCTCAGCAGCGCAAGGTTATATGAAACAGCGATTAGGCGTATTATTTACATACGTATAAAGATACTTTAGTACACCCATTACAATGTATATAACGCTTTTCTTGCACGCTTTCACTTATACTTAGTGTAGTATACTTAAGGAAATCATCTTCCGAACAAAGTAGCAAAAACACAAGCGAGTCACTTTACAGGATATAATATTTCAGGTGATTAGTCAGTATGATTAATAGTAACTGTTTATGTCATGGTAACTTCAAAATCGACTATTTTAAAAATTAAAAAAATATATCTAAGAGGGGCGTTTCCTACAAACTTAACATAAATAATGTAAAACTTAAAACCCTCATTAATTAAACATGTATAGTGGTTTTTATAGGTATTTTCTTAGGCAAAATGATTTTCATTTGTTATGTCTAATCTTTGTAGAGCCTGTAATTGTTTGATTTTCATTTGTTTCACTATCCGTTATGACTTAATGTTGGATACATTCTCTTATACAAAAATATTATTATCTGTCAACTCTAAGCTCTAAGGAGCCTGTACTCTTTGAATATCATTTGTATCATCCTCGCAAATGACTCAATGTTGGAGTGAGTGAGTGAGTGTGTAGTGTTTTAGGGCCCATCGACAACAAGGTCATTGAGGTTTTCGTCATATTTTAAAAGGTTTTTATCTCTTAAATATAAGCTCTATGGGGCCTGTACTCTTTTGAACTTCATTTAGTTCATCCTCCGAAATGACAAAGTTAGACGTTTTCTCTTTTACAAAGTTTTTGTTATTTGTTATGTCCAATCTCTGTGGAGCCTGCACTCATTTCAACCTTATTTGTTCCACTATCCGGTATGCCTTAATGTTGGACTTTTTCTGTAATACAAAAAGATTGTTACCAGCTAGCCCTAAGCACTAAGGATATTGTACTCTTTTGAATTTCATTTATTTCATCCTCCGAAGATGCTTAATGTTGAAGGTTTTCTCTTATCCAAAATGATTGTTTACAGTTAACTCTATAATCTAAGGAACCTGTATTCATTTGAACTTCATTTGTTTCATCCTCGCAAATTACTAAATTTTGTAGGTTATCTCCTTTCGAAAAAGATTGTTAGCTTTTGAGTCTAAGCTCTATGGGGCCTTTTCGCTTTTGAACTGCATTGGTTTCATCCTCCGAAATGACTTAAAGGTAGAGTTTTTCTATTACACAAAATGATTGTCATTTGTTAGCTCAATGCTCTTTGGAGACTGTATTAATTTGAACTTCCTTTATATCAATAACGGACATGACTGAACGTTGGAGGTTTTCTCTTATCCAAAAGATAGTTATCTGTTAAATATCAGCTCTATGTATCCGGTACTCATTTACATATCATTTACTTCATCCGCCGGAAACGCCTTAAAGTTGGATGTTTTCTCTTATCCAAAAGATTGTTGTTCGATATCTCTAAGCTCTAAGGAGCCAGTATGCATTTAAACTTCATTAGTTTCATTCTCGCAATTGGCTTAAATTTGGATGTTCTTCTTTACCCAAAAAGATTGTTATCTTTTATCCCTAAGCACTATGGAACTGTATTCATTTGACCTTTGTTTGTTTCATTCTCGCAATTGACTTAATATTAGAGGCTTTTCTTTCTCCAAAATAGTTTCTTATCTCTTAATTCTAAGCACTGTGGGGCCTGTAATCATTTGAACATCATTTGTTTCATCTTCGAAAATACCACAATTTTTAGGCTCCCTCATTTCTAAAAAAATTGTTATTATTTAGCTTTAAACTTTAGGGGGACTGTTCCCTTTTGAAATTAATTTGCTTCGTCCTCCGAAATGGTTTAATGTAGGAGGTTTTCTCTTATACAAAATTATTGTCATTTGTTAAATCTAAGCTGTTTGCAGCCCAGACACATTTGAACTTATTTTGTTTCGCTATCGGATATGACTTAACTTCGAGGTGTCCTCTTATTCAAAAAGATTGGTACCTTTTAACTCTAAGCACTATGACGCCTGTACCCATTTCACCATCATCAGTTTCATCCTCCAAAATAACTAAATGTTGGAGGTTTTCTCTTATCCAAAATGATTGTCATTTTTAATTCTAGGCACTGTGGAGCCTGTACTGATTTAAAGCACATTTGTATCAGTATCCGTTATGACTTAATGTTGGAAGTATTCTCTTATCCTAAATGATTGTCATTAGTTAACTTTAACCTCTGTGGAGCCTGTACTCATTAGAACTTCATTTGTACCACTATTCGTTACGACTTAATGTTGGCGTAATTCTGTTATTGAAAAAGATTGATGTCTGTTAACTTTAAGCTCTATGGAGAATGTGCGATTTTAAAATTCATATATTTAATTCTCCGAAATGTCCCAAAGTTAGAGGTTTTCTGTTTTACAAACTTATTGCCATTTGTTAACTCTAAGCTCCCAAAAGCCTGTACTCATTTGAACCTCATTTGTTTCATTATCCGATATGACTTAATGATGTAGTTGTTAGTCTTATCCAAAAAATTGTTATGTGTTACATCTAAGCTCTATGGAGCCTTTACTCATTTGAACATCATTTGTTTCATCCTTCCCAATAACTAATTGTTGGAGGTTATCACTTATCCAAAAAGATTCTTATCAGATAACTCTAAGCTCTAAGGAGCCTGTACTCCTTTGAACTTCATTTGTTTCATCCATGCAAATGACTTAAACTTGGAGGTTTTCTCTTTTACAAAATGTCATTTGTTAAATCTAAGCTCTTTAAAGCCTTATTCATTTGAACTTTATTTGTTTCACGATCCGATATAAATTAATGTTGCAGTTTTCTGTCTCATACAAACAGAATTTTATCAGATAACTGGAAGCCACAAGGAGCCTGTATTCATTTGAAATTAATTTGTTTTATCCTCCAAAATAATTTAATATTGGATGTTTTTCATATACAAGATGATTGTAATTTGTTAATGACAATCGCCGTTGAGCCTGAAATCATTTGAGCTTCCTTTGTGTCACTATCCGTTATGCCTTAATGTTGGAGATTTTCCCTAATGCGAAAAGATTGATATCTTTCAACTCTAAGCCCTAAGGTGCCTGTACTCATTTTAACATTACTTGTATCATTCTCGCAAATGACTCAATGTTGGAGGCTCTCTTTGTTCTAAAAAGATTGTTATCCTTTAACTTTAAGCTTTATGGGGCCTGTACGCTTTTAAACTTCATTTGCTAAATCCCGCGAAATCACTTAATCTAGGAGGTTTACTCGTTTACAAAATGTTTGTAATTTGTTAACTCTAGGCTCTATAGATCCTGACACATTTGAATTTCATTTATTTCACTATTCGATATGACTTAAAGTTGGAGGTGTTCTCCTAACCAAAAGGATTGTTATCTTTTAACTTTAAGCTCTATGGAGCCTGTGTGCTTTTGAAAATCATTTATTTCATCCTCCGAAATGACCTAAATTTGGAGGTTTTCTCATTTACAAAATGATTGTCATTTGTAAACTTTAAGATCCTTAAAGCCGGTACTCATTTCTATTTCATTTTTTTCACTATCCGGTAAGACTTAATCTTGGAGTTTTTCGTCTTATCCAAAATAATTGTTATCTGTTAAGTCTAAGTCCTGTGGAGGCTTGACTCCTTTGAACATCAGTTGTTTCATTCTCCGAAATAAGTTAATGTTGGAGGTTTTCCCTAACACCAAAAAGATTTTTATCAGATATCTCCAAGATCTAAGCAGCCTGTATTCATTTACATTTATTGTTTAATTCTCCGAAATACCTTAATATTGGAGGTTTTCTGTTATACTAAATGATTGTAATTTGTTAATGATAATCACTGTTGAGCCTGTAATCATCTGAACTTCATTTTGGTCACTAACCGTTATGCCTTAATGTTGGACATTTTGTCTTATCCAAAGAGATTGCTATCTGTCAACTCCAAGCTCTAAGGAGCCTGTACACATTTTAAAATTATTTATTTCATCCTCGCCCTCTGAGTTCTAAAAAGATTGTTATATTTTAACTTTAAGCTTTATGTGACCTGCACACTTTTAAACTGCATTTGCTTTATTCTGCGACATAACTTGATGTTGGGGGTTTTCTCCTATACAAAATGACTGTCATTTGTTATCTCTAATATCTATAGAGCCTGTAATCGTTTGATTTTCATTTGTTTCAGTATCCGGTATGACTTACTGTTGGATGTTTTCTCTTATCCAAAAAGATTTTTATCAGATAACTCTAAGCCCTACGGAGCCTATATTCATTTGAACTTCATTTGTTTCATCCTGGCAAATGACTTAATGATGGAGGTTTTCTCTTATACAAAAAGATTTTTATCTGTTAACTCTAAACTCTAGGGAGCCGGTACTCATTTATATAACATTTGTTTCATCCTCCGATATAACTTAATGTTGGTGGTCTTCTCTTATACAAAACGATTATCATTTGCTAACGCTAAGCTCTTCGGGCCTATACCCATTTGAGCTTCAATTGTTTAACTATCCGGTATGCCTTAATGTTGGAGAACTTCTCTTTTCCAAAAAGATTGTTATCTGTCAACTCTAAGCTCTAAGGAGACTGTACTCATTTGAACATCATTTGTATCATCCTTGCAAATAGCAAAATGTTGGAGGCTTAAGTCAAATTTTAAAAGATTGCTATCTATTAAATCTAATCTCTATGTGGCCTGTGCTCTTTTGAACTTCAGTTAGTAATCCTCCAAAATGACTTCAAGTTAGTGGTTTTCTCTTTTACAAAATGATTGTCATTTGTTATCTCCAATCTCTGTGGAACCTGCACTCATTTGAACCACATTATCCGGTATGCCTTAATGTTTGAATTTTTCTGTAATCCAAAAAGATTTTTATCCGCTCGCCCTAAGCACTAAGGAGACTGTACTCTTTTGAATTTCATTTGTTTCATCTTCCGCAGAGGGTTAATATTGAAGGTCTTCTCTTATACAAAATTATTATTTACAGCTAAATTTAAACTAAGCAGCCTTTATTCATTTGAACTTCATTTGTTTTATCCTCGCAAATTACTAAGTGTTGTAGGTTTTCTGTTATCCAAAAAGGGTTGCATTCATTAAGGCTAAGCTCTATGTGACCTGTACTCTTTTGAACTTCATTGGTTCATCCTCTGTAACTTTATATTGTTGGTTTTCTCCTTTACAAAATGATTGTCATTTGTTAACTCTAAGCTCTAAGGAGCCTGCACTCATTTTAACCTCATTTGTTTCATCTTCGCAAATGACTTAAAGCTGGAGGTTTTCTCTTAGCCAAAGATATGGTTACGTGTCACATTTAAGCTCTATGGGGCCTGTTTTCTTTTGACCTTCATTTGCTTCTTCATTCGACATTACTTAATTTTGGAGGTATTCTCCTATGCAAAATGATTTACATTTGTTATCTCCAATCTCTGTGGAACCTGTACTGATTTGAGCCTCATTTGTTTCACTATCCGGTGGGCCTTAATGTTGGAGTTTTTCTGTAATTCAAAAAGATTATTATCAGCTAGCTGTAAGCACTAAGGAGCCTGTAGTCTTTTGATTACATTTGTTTCATCCTCCGAAGAGGATTAATTTTGGAGGTTTTCTCTCATCCAAAATGATTTTTACAGTGAACTTTAAATTCTAAGGAGCCTGTATTCATTTGAGCATCATTTGTCCCAACCTAGCAAATTACTAAATCTTGTAGGTTTTTTCCTATCGAAAAATTTGTTAGCTGTTAAGTCTAGGCTCTATGGGGCCTGTTCTCTTTTGAGCTGCATTGGTTTTATCCTGAGAAATGACCTAAAAAGAGCTTTTCTATTATACAAAGTGCTTGTTATTTGTTTTCTCTAAGCCCTTTTGATCCTGTACTTATTTGAACTTCTTTTGTATCTCTATCTGACATGACTGAACGTTGGAGGTTTTCTCTTATCCAGAAGATTTTTATTTGTTAAATTTCAGCTATATGTAGCCGGTACTCATTTACACATTATTTGGTTCATCCTCCGAAATAGCCTAATGTTGGAGGTTTTCTCTTGTTCAAATTGATTGTCAATGGCTAAATCTAATCTATGTGGAACCTGCACTCCTTTGAATATCGTTTGTTTCATCCGCCGAAAGGAGTTAAGGTTGGATGTTTTCTAATGTTCAAAAAGATTATTATGACATAACTGTAAACTCTAAGCGGTCTGCATTCATTTGAAGTTCATTTGTATCATGTTCGCAAATAACTTAAAGTTCGAGGTTTTCTCTTATCCAGAAAGACCGTTATGAGTAAACACTGAGCTCTTAGGAGACTGTATTAATCTGAATTTCATGTGTTCCATCCTCGCAAATGACCTAAAATTGGAGGTTTTGTCTAATTTAAAAAGATTGTTATTTTTTTAGTCTAAGCTCTATGGGCCCTATACTTAGTTGAAATTCATTTATTTCATCCCTGAAATGACTTATCGTTAGAGGTTTTGTCTTTTACAAAATGATTGTCATTTCTAAACTCCAATATCTGTGGAGCCTGTACTCATTTGAACTTCATTTTTACACTATCCGGTATGACTTAATGTTGGAGGTTTTCTCTTGTCAAAAAAAAAAAAATATTATCTGTTAAGCGTAAGCTCTATGGAGCCAGTACTCATTTAACCTTCATTTGTTTTGTCCTCCGAAGTAGCCTAATGACCGAGGTTTTCTCTTATCCAGAATGATTGTTATCAGTTAACTAAAAATCTAAGGAGCCTGTATTCATTTGAAATTCATTTGTTTCATCCTCGCTAATTAATATATGATCTAGGTTTTCTCCTATCCAGAAAGATTGTTAGCAGTTAAGTGTAAGCACTATGGGGCCTGAGCACGTTTAAAATTCTTTGGTTTCATTCTCCGAAATGACTTAAAGGTAGAGGTTTCTATTATAAAAATGATTGTCATTTGTTAGCTCAAAGCTCTTTGGTGCCTGTATTCATTTGAACTTTATTTGTATCACTATCCGGTATGACTGAGGTTTTCTCTTTTCCAAAAGATGTTATCTGCTTAATCTCAGCTCTATGTAGCCGGGGCTCATTTACACATCATTTATTTCATCTTGCGAAAAGACTTAAAATTGGAGGTTTTCTGTTATCCAAAAATTTGATATGTGTTAAATCTCAGCTCTATGTAGCCGGTACTCATTTACTCATCATTTGTTTCACCCTCCGAAAAGGCTTAAACTTGGAGCTTTACCCTTATCCAAAAAGATTGTTGTCAGATAACTCTAAGCTCTAAGGAGCCTGTATTCATTGGAACTTCATCTGTTTCACTCTCGCATTTGACTTAAAGTTGGAGGTTTTTCTTGATCGAAGAAAGATTGTTATATTCTACCTCTAAGCACTATGGAGCCTGTGTTAATTTGAACATCGTTTGTTAAATCCTCGCAAATGCCTCCGTCCTTTATAAAAAAATTGTTATTCTTTAGCTTTAAACTTTATGGGGCCTGTACCCTTGTGAACCTCATTTGTTTAGTCCCCCGAAATAGTTTAATGTAGGAGGATTTCTCTTATACAAAATGATTGTCATTAGTTAAATCTAAGCTCTTTGGAGCCTGGACACATTTGATCTTATTTGGTTTTGCTATCCGATATGACCTAATGTTGGATGTGTTCTATAATTCGAAAAGATTTTTATCTTTTAACTCTAAGCATTATGGAGCCTGTACTCATATTAAAAATCGTTTGCTTCATCCTCCGAAATAACTTAATGTCGGAGGTTTTCTCTTACCCAAAATTAATGTCATTTGTTAACTCCAATCTCTGTGGAGCCTGTACTCATTTGAACTTCATTTTTATCAGTGTCGGTTATGACTTAATGTTGGAGGTATCCTCTTATCCAAAATGATTGTGATTTGCTAACTTTAATTTCTGTGGAGCCTGTTATCATTTGAACTTCATTTGTACCACTCTCTGTTATGACCTAATGTTGGAGTAATTCTCTTATCCAAAAAGATTGGTGTCGGTTAACTTTAAGCTCTATGGAGCCTGTGCGCTTTTGAAACTCATATATTTAATACACCGAAATGACTTAAAGTTGGAGGTTTTCTCTTTTACAAAATGATTGTCATTTGTTAAATCTAAGCCCTTTAAATCCTGTACTCACTTAAACTTCATTTGTTTCACTATCCGATATTACTTAATGTTGGAGTTTTTTGTCTTATACAAAAGGATTTTTATCAGATAACTCTAAGCTCTAAGGAGACTAAATTCATTTTAAATTTATTTGTTTCATACTCCAAATAACTTAATCTTGGATGTTTTCTCTTATACAAAATGATTGTAATTTGTTAATGATAATCCCTGTTGAGCCTGTAATCATTTGAACTTCATTTGTGTCACTATCCGGTATGATTTAATGCTGGAGATTTTCTCTTATCCAAAAAGATTGTTATCTGTAAGCTCTAAGCTCTAAGGAGCCTGTACTCATTTGAACATCATTTGTATCATTCTCGCAAATTACTAAATGAGCAAAAAGCACAGTTGCTGTTGAGATTTCCGCCAGGACACTTCGATCGCACTGCCACTGAAGATGTCTGCCGCAACCGCAGACGAAACGTCTGGGAAGATGAAGAAGGAGCCAAGTAAACCACGACCCACAAGCCCGGTAAATACGTTATATTATACTGTATTACATGTTCATTATTTACGTTATAAATTACTTAAACTGTCTTTTCTTTCAAATAGGAATGCATTATTTAGTTTTATAGCTTTCAGCCATGTAGAGAGAACGGAATATCAACCACATCGCATAACGTGCAAACTAAGATTTGGGTATCGCTTAAAGCCTACTCTAATCTTTCACCCCATTTGCAGCCATAAAAATATATTAATGACATAATTTATGCAAGTGTTTATCTCAGTGAATATAAGGTTGAAAGAATAAGCGTTTCTACCCACGAACAGCCGGGTTGCTCAGGCGGTACCGGCCATCAAATTCGCCTCAATCCCAACTAAATTAGCACCACAGGCCTTAATAAATAGAATCACCTCAGAACAACATCCCTCCCATGCCCCATCCTTCTTCCTACCCAAATACCCAATCTACACTGTTGTTGGTTTAAAAAAAAAAACGTTTGAAGGAATAGTTTGTAGAAGAGTAGATGGAGTAATGTGAATACAGCACATCAGGACTTTGGGCGTTGCATCATGTTGCTGCTTGGTCGAACGGAATTGCACAAAAACACCTATAACCAAGGCCATTAGACGTAGGTACGTAGCAAAAATGTTTGCCAAAATGTAGCAAATGGGGAAGGGGGATGAAGAAAAGTAAATGTTAATATCAAGGCACCGAAACTAAAGAACCAATCTACCACTCGAACTGGTAATGGGGTATTAATAAAAAGAGAGAATGCATATTTTTCCATACGACAACAACAGGAACATGACTTTATACAAGTACATGGCATCAATCCGCAACTTCTCCCCCTTACATGCTATGTGCGATTGTTTGCTATCTTTACGATTCCATGACATGCAATAAAAAATCTTTGTAGCAAGTGCCATTGGTTTACAGGCTTTCAGCTATCGCGCAAAAATGTCAGGGGAAATGCAAATCCATTTCTTCCAGCGAAATATGTTTGCTTGCTCTTGTTTTGTGAACACAACCTCCCATTGGTTTTATATGTAGTTTCAACCTTTATCTGAGCTCCCTCTCTGTATATGCAAGGTTATTCAAGGTTTGAATTGTAAAATGCTGAAACTGTAACGTTTGTCGCCATAGTGTAAACACAATTCCAAGCACATGTATAACCTTTGCAAAACATAAAACACCCCAATTCTTACGACATGTTGTACAACAATGCTACGTCATTTACTTTAAGGAAGTTGGCACTAAAGTTAAAGATTTTATTACGACGGTTATAACGCTTCCTGAAATGTATTTAAAATAATACTTAAGAAGTACCCCTCTCTTGTGAATGAAATTATATTTATATTAAGCGGAGGCCCTACGTAATGGTGGATAATAGGAATGACTCGCAAACATATTGAGAAAAACCATGAGAATAAGAATAAACATCATGATGATGATGGTGATGATGAAGATAAAAATGATAGTAACACTAATATTACTACTACAACTACTACTACCACCAACACTACTACAACAACAACAACAACAACAACAACAACAGCAACTACTACTACTACTACTACTACTACTACTACTACTACTACTACTACTACTACTACTACTACTACTACTACTACTGCCACCATTTTGGTAATTTACGTGCTCCAACGTTAAGTAATATTGGACGTTGAATGGAATGGGTGAAAGATGCTCAAATGAGCCCAGGGTTCGTAGAGCTTCGAGTTACCCGACATTCGTCTTTCAGGTTCAAGGAAAACCCTGCAAAAAACGTTATCCAGGTAACTCACCCTGACCGAGATTCAAACTCGTGACCTCTTGAACGTGAGGCAGACACACTACCACCATGCTACCAAGGCGGGCTCTGAATAGCGTGCTAGCATGCTGCAGGCATTACGATTCGTTTTTGTTTGTGCACCTGCCCTTATAGCTTTGTTCTGATGATGTCCGATAGATCGTGCCACATTGTTACAAGGAACATTTTAATCATATTTTTGTGTTTCTAAAGGTTTCATATACTCGGATTTCTAGAGAATTTCACGTTTTTAGGCGTAAGTTTGGCATTGCTTCTCTAATTGTTTTTGGCTGCAACTTCGCGAGATATCTTTTAGCTGAAAATTTCGTATTAAATGTAAATGAGCCGACAGGATGTCTTTGAAATATACTTCAAGTTCCAGCCTATCTGGGAGCGATGTATGTGTTTTGGGTCAAATGCCCTCTCGGAATCAACGGTCATCGTATATTAAACAATTTTTATCAAACCCACTTTTCTGAAAACAATTTGTGTTAAGTGGAACATTACAGAATCAAAACAAGTATTATAATGATTTACTGAGTGTGGTAAAGTTAAAATTAATTTCATCTAATTAAACAGCTGGAATTTCAAAAATATCAAAATTAATGTTTATCTATTTACTGTATCTATCATATAACGTATATGTTCCCTAGTTACCGCAATTCCATACCTATACTAATGACATAGTTTCGTACTGGCACTCTATATCCAACTACCGACTATAAAATCAATGTAGATAGCTATCGTACAAATTTGAAGTATATTAATACTATTTTTATGTAGATAAAACGTAATACGATATAGGTGTCATAACATCAAATTGCAATTCTCGACTGGTTATTAGATTCCACCTACGGTCTCGTCGGAAAATATTCCAATATCGTATTGTAATTTGATACGTTACGGTGCTAATATAGAAAATAACTGGTACCTTAATATGAGGAATGCTCAAAAAAGAATGATTAAATTTTTTTTCACAACGTCCCTTTACCCATCCTCATAATTTTGATGGTCCTGGTCAAAATAGGCTCTCTTGAATGCGATACACATGTCCCAGCGTTTCTGCCAGTCTTCAAAGACATGTTGGAAACCATTTTTAGAGATCCTTCAAAATCGCCTCCGTAGCCCTCACCACTGCATGTGATGATGGATAATGCCTCCCATGAAGGCGTTTCTTCAAGTTAGGGAATAGAAAAAAGTCACATGGGGCTAAATCTGGACTATAGGGAGGGTGAGGGATGCACTTCACGTTGATTTTTGCAAGATAATTAGCAACAACGTTAGCAATATGCGGCCACGCATTATCGTCGTGCAGCGTCCAAGCTGTTTCACGGAAATCTGGTTATTTGTGCTTGATATGGACTTGCAATGTTTTCAGGACATCCCTGTAGTATTGTCCAGTTACTGATGTGTGTGCAGGTACATGCGGATAAACCGTTCCATGAATATCAAAGAATTAGACGACCATAACTTTCCCAGGAGAACCAATGGCTTTTAATTTTTTGGGGGTTAGTGATGAAGGATATTTCCACACTGAGCTTTTAAGTTTGCTCTCAGGATCAAAATGATGTAGCCAAGTTTCATCAGTAGTGATTACGTTTGAAAGAAACTCCGGATCTTCCTCTAACATCAACTTTAACTGCATGTTACCTCCATTGCAGCGGTAGGTGATACTGAACATGTCTGAACTTTCCTGGTTCTCACAGACGGGAACCAAGAGTACCAACAATGAAACTACTACGGCGTGTTTGTTTCACATTAAGCTAACAGAATATCATAATATTGAATTTTATTGCGAAAAATTATATCCGTAAAAAATTATGATCATTCATTATTGAACAGCCCTCGTAAGTATTTCATTTTGACAATAAAGTACACAAAAGATGAAGTAACACTATATGACAATCTGAGATGATTTTTTCAAAAAGTGAAAGTGCTTAGTTCCAAAGTAAGTTAGATTTACGTTTGAGCTTGGAAAAAGTGCAAGAAAACAAGATGGCAAGAAGAGAGAGACAGAGAGAGAGAGAGAGAGAGAGAGAGAGAGAGAGAGAGAGAGAGAGAGAGAGAGAGAGAGAGAGAGAGAGAGAGAGAGAGAGAGAGAGAGAGAGAGAGAGAGAGAGAGAGAGAGAGAGAGAGAGAGAGAGAGAGAGAGAGAGAGCCTTGTTGGGTGGCTAAAAGCGTTGTGCGCTGAGCACAATGCCAACGGATAGAAACTGCCCTAAGTAGCAATTTGCAGTAAAATAGTTTCTAATTCTGAGAATCACATGAAGACTTCAATCCGCTATACCTTTAAACCGCATGAAGCCCCAGTTTAGATGTATAGAGGCCACCATAAGTATTCGAACGTAAACATATTTATTACTTATATTATCTTAAACCTACGCAGAGTAAGCATGCTTAAATACATCTGGTACAAAATAAACTTGAATCTTCCATTAAACATATAAACTTATAACTAGCAACTGAAACTAATTTGCACTACAAGGAGAAATTAAACGGATTACTTTACATCTGGACATAAGTATTCGAACAGAGAACAGCTAGTATTTGGTTATCATCCCCTTTCTTTGAATTACTGTTGATAATCGTTTGGGCATTGTCTGTATGTATTGCTTAGTGACTACAGAGTCCATATTTCTCCACACTGTTTGAAGAAGTCCTTTCAGATAGTCCTTACTTTTGATGTGATGCTTGCTCACACGCTCCTCGAGTTCCTTTCAGATGTTCTCAATAGGATTTAAATCTGGAGACTGGGGCTGTGTCTTGAAAGTGTGAGGAGTGTTATACACGATCCAAAGCCTTACAATTTCAGCAGTATGTTTCGAATCATTTTCCTGCTGGACGTAATAATCATGACCTAATCCCAGCTTCTCTGCACTCCATTTAAGATTGTTTTCAAGAATCCTCTTGCATTCAAATTTTTCCATGATCCCATCTATGAACACCCAAATCTAGATGAAGCTATACAGTCCCATACCATCACACTACTGCCTTCATGTTTCAATGTATGCACCATGTTCTTAGGCTCCCATTCTGTATTTGGCACTCTCCACACTTTAAGACGTCCATCACTGTTGTATAAGCAGAATTTGTTCTCGTCCGTCCAGAGAACCTTATCCCAGAATTCCGTTGGTTTCACCATATCCTCTTTAGAAAATTCTATATGTTTTTCCTTTTTTGTCTTATTAACATATGATTTCTTCCTAGATACGCGGATATTGTACCCAGTACTATTTAAAACAGTACAACTCTTCTGGTGTGAACCACTGTGCCAGAATACTGCTCAAGGCATCCTCTAATCTCAGATGCAGTGACTCCCGGATTCTGCTTCACCAGTTTTATTATTTGTCTCCTGTCTCTGGCGCTGAGTTTAGAAGGAGCGCCATTTCTAGGTTTGTTTACTACAGTATTTGTCTGTTTAAAGCGTTTAATTATGCAGAGCACTGTATTTCTTCTATTAATGGCAATTTCATATTTATCACGATATTCCTCTCTGCCACCTTTACGTCCCATATTACCTTTGGGTTCACAATCGGCTGAATAACTTTGAGCACATGTCTTGAGGCATAGCATAAAGCACAGCTGCTATGTGGTAAGGACGTGTAGGGTACGTCTAGCAACCTTTCTGTCTGTTCGATTGGGTACGTTCGAATACTTATGTCCTCCAATAAGAGGGACAGTAGAATAAATACAGTACAGATTGTGTAAGAAATACATGTAATCTGATATTTTAAATATTGTTTCCAAGACACAAAAAGTTAATGTTTACATGTTCAACAATTCAAAGCTACCAAGTAAATACTGCAATATTTATAGTATGTGCACTGTTACATGTTATATTATTCGAATACTTCTGTCGGTCTCTGTACGTATGCAGTGTCTCCGTTCTTTTGTTTTTCACGAGTTTACCCGATTATGGACACGAGTATAGAATGTTACCTCCTGTATTTTAAACAACTGATTATCATATCAATCCTGTGTACGCTACTGTAAATCTATAATAAAATGTTTTCCTAGTATATTCATGACGAATCTTTAAGATCTTAAAAATGAAGTAGAGAAAGTTACATGATAATATTAGAGCGACAGTTACACATCAGATTATCAGGGTTTGTTTAACTGTTCTTCCTGGTAATGTATCAAAAAAGAAGTGTTTACATTACCTTTTAAATTGAGTAATATTCCCCTTACAAAAAGGGCTTTAAAAGTATTTAGCGAAACGAAAATATATGGATGCAGAAAGCAGGTAACACAGCACCTATTGCAAACAATAGTCGTGATGTAATGGTTGCTCAATTAATAAGCTTACAGAACATGTGTGCTTTGCGTGCGCTAAGCCGTGCCCTGACTCTTGCATGACTGGTTATGACTCCAGGGAATCAAAACAAACACTTGTCAACTATCTGCTCAGCTTTATGCATTGTTTGGTTGATTGTTCCACCTAGTCTTTTATGTACATAAACTCCTCCCCATAGCAATTACAATGCCCATTCATTTACATTCTCTAACATGAAAAATGTTGACTTAGACGTTACATCTCCTCACATTAATTCCTTTCTGAGTTTAGAGCCTACTTTGCTTTCAGTATTGTAGTCAGTAGTCCCACGTCCATGCTTAAAATGTTCCATAATATCTCTGAAACTAGAACGTTCTTTTTGTAAATACATGGGAGCCGAGAAAGAAGAGACAGATACCTTAACGAAACCCCCTTAATTCCCTATTGAACCTTCCTTAAAATACCCAGAAAATTGTTATGCCAATACGCAGTCTCAGAGTGTTCCTGAAAGCATTTCCGTCCCTTTCTTCACACCTTCCAAACGTTGACAACAGGTTGGTTCTAGTATGAGACACATAGCTCACTTACTGCACGTTTTAAACTCCAATGAAAAATAACTAATTTTATTTACATCCTCTGTTTCCTGTCACTGGTCTAAAGGGATTTTATAGTGAATCCTGCTCTTTATTAAATATACTTTAATATTCTCAACTATTCCACATAACGAATTAAAAACCTTCTAGTACTTACGCCAGTGTATGCAAAACAACGGAGTAACGTCTCACCCCTCTCCCCGAATGCCTTCCAAGTTCTGGAAATGCTGCACATAAATGCTAGGGTATTTATACCCTACAGTAGTGAAGCAGTTCATTTAAGTTTATTAGATGTGTTAGAGTGATCTTTATATACCATTTTTATCCTATGTGTATAGATATAATACCATAAAAGCTACATAAGTTGCAACAATAGGTAAGTCTTTCAACGAAATGAGATACCGCACTCCCAGGTTACCAAGTTCATCTTTATTTAACACTCATGACCTAGGACTATCCAGAAAAAATAATCTCAATTAAAATAAAACATGTTCCCTGATTCATAATAATAACAGTTTTATCTTTTATACAGTTATTCAGGAGCCTTGCTAATATAAATCGGCAAAAAGGAAATAAAGCAAAAGTTGTTTACACATAGACTACTAGTAAGTTTCGGCGTCCAGGTGATTCATAGTATATTGAAAAAAATTAAGAAAAAAAAAACAACTTTTCTTCGAAGGTTCTGACATTTATTCATTAAGTACATATATACAACATCTAATAAATAGCAGCTAAAGAAAGCAACGTTACAAAGGATCGATTGCAGTTACTTGAACTGTATTCTGTTTTAGAAGTTTCGTATTTTACAACAAGTGTTATATTATTGTGGGAATTGCAGAGAGATGAAGAACATTAATAAACACTCAAGTGTAGATAATTAAGGTACTGAAGCTTATTTCATAAAATGAAATCATTATAAAATACAACACGACAGTTATCTAACGTACGCATTGTTAGTAACACACTCGAAGCATTATGTAGACTTTCTTGAGGGAACACAGCGGTCAAAAATGCCAAAATCTTTAACTTTCTTAAAAACTGTCTGAAACTCTCTCAATATGTAAGCAATAGATAATCCACGAGTAGTTAAGATACCGCACTTATTTGTTATCTCTCTATTCCTATATTAGAATACATGAGAAACTAAAAATGAATGAATATCTTAATGATATCTCTCAGGATATCTCTCAGTGGTTTGTTTTTGTGCTTTACATTTTTATCCAAGTCTTCCTAGAAGTTGGACATTCATGTCAGTAGCACTACTAATTTCGTACCAAGAATAACGGACAATGTGAAATGAGAATGTTTTATAAATTTAAGGTGTATTAATATTTAAGGACTGTTAACGTTTAATTCTTACTTTTTTAAAGACTTAAAATGTGGTTGAAAGTTTTCTCATGCATCTATCCACCGAAATTTTAATCGTTATAGGTTTACTAAGTTTTCTTTCTGTTATTACTTCAAAACGTTCAGAATGACATTCTGTTACCACACACGAATGTGTGCTACATTATTTAGGTGTAGGTTTCACTGACTGCCGCATGTTTTACATTTTATTTTTATATCTATATTATGACTAGCGCAACAAATGAAAAATAACGAGAATTTTAGCTTCGTTATGGATGAGTTCGTCGAGTTTAAAAGACATTTTCGGTATTGTTAAGTCTTTCGCTTCTCAAATAAGCTTGTTGTATTCGCACCAGCGCACTCACACACACAAACACATATTTTTCTAAACGTGTGCTTTGATTTTAGTTGACAACGAAACAGGTATTTAGCATAGCTCTGTAGAACTATTTTTCTTGGACGCAATGTTTTCTTTATACGTATGATACGAGGGTCCTTCAATAAATAACGGAACCAATTTAATTGCATTTAAATAAACCGCCCTGGAGCGCCATGGCAACTAGTGGTGGAAAGGTGAACCCTTCCTTTAGCAGTGCTGTGAGTGCCAGTCATGCAGAGTCAATCAGTTGAGAGAGCCCGATACGTAAATTCGTGGTTACTGCACCCACATTGGAACTGAAACTAGAGCAACGCGCATCAATAAAGTTTTGTGTTCTGTTAGACAGAACTTCTACAGAAACCTTTGAAATGGTGCAGCAAGCATACAAGTACCAGGCTTTAGACAAAACACAAGTCTTTGAGTGTATAAACGTTTAAAAGGAGGTCTTGGCTCGGAAGGTTACGACGGGAACCAGACTTCCTGATCAGGGTCATCACTGGTGACGAGAGTTGGTTCCACCATTACGACCAGTTAACAAAACAGGAGTTCGCAGTGGAAACATTCATCGAGCCCTAGGCCTAAGAAAGCAAAGGTTCAGAAAAGTACAGGAAAGGTCATGCATCTCGTATTCTTTTACAAACAGGACATTCTGTATCATCATGTTGTAACTAATCAACGCACAGTAACTGCTGTTTACTATTGTGACTTACTGAAGGGGCCACTGAAGAAACAAAATCGCCGAAAAGCGACTAGATCTCGCAAGGAGAGGATGGATCTTGCATCAGGATAATGCCCCTGCTCATCGAACTTATGCAACTCAAGATGTCATCGCAGGAATGGGCATTGAGATCTTGCCTCATCCACCATATTCTCCGGATCTCGCACCGTGCGATTTTTACCTCTTTCCTAAAGTGAAACAGGAGCTTCTTGGTCGCCATTTTCAAAGTGATAAGGATTTGGACAATGTTGTCATGGTTATCCTGAACAGACTGCCCAAAATAGGTTCAATGAGTGTTTCGAACAATAGGTAAATCGTTGGAACAATTGTATTTCATCAGAGCGAAGATACTTTGAAAGTGTGTAGGAAAATATTAGTGAAATAAAGCCATTATGTGTTACTTAAAGAATTAGTTCGGTTATTTATTGAAGGACCCTCGTACATACAGAGATGCTGAAAAAAGAAGCAACCTTGGCATAATATAACGTAAAACTGATGCTGAATATCTGACGCCAGAAATGAACAAACCTGCTGTACAGCATTCTTCTGTATGTGCGCGAGCGTTCGTTAGAACTCCCCACACTAGTACAATTTTCGGATAGTGTCATAGAACATTAGAAACAGGCATTTAGGGCTAGTCAAGTATATTTGTCACTTAATTTTATTGAATTTTAATCTATAAAGCACATCAAAATCTTACTTAAATTCATGCTTATAATTATAGTTGTTTTACTTAGGTCAAAGCGTTTTATAAAAATCTAATCGTGACTAAAACGAAGCAGCTAGGAAAGTAAGCTTTTATGTGAACCGTCTGTAGAAAGCATTCTACAGACTATAATTGTGTCTCTGCACGTGAACCGCAGTTAGAATCAGTCTTATCAATGGAAGAAGTCACCTCCAGGTAAAGCCCATGAAGGAATCATAAATTATGCCGGTCCAGTATCCCGAGGGGCTCCGTCACGCGATTACCTGCCCCACCGCAAATCGTCCCCTGAAGGGGATATAACGAGATCATGGGGGAGGAGGATTCTGTAATCCTCACTCTCCAGAGAGGACTTCTTTATCCTCCAATAACCTAGGCCAAGTCAGAATGGAACAACAACAAATAAAATAGCGCATTTCATGCTCGACAGTGTAGCCATCTACAGTACTAGATATGCATAATTACAGCGGCATAATTAGCCAAATAATTCAACTATTTTTACTTTTCTAAAAAGACGTGATTTCCCTTCGATCTTTATATCCCACTAAAGCAACCTTTCGGTCGTAACGAAAGTTAATTTTATCACGACCGTTTTGATGAAGTGTGCTATCGCCGATATGAATACTTTAAATTCGTACCTACTGCAACTTTCTTACCTGCTATTCTCATCCGTTTTATGTGATTATATTCAAAACTTATTTTGCTCTTGTCAACTGCATTATCTTGGCACTGACACAGTAATACAAAAAGTTCATTTGTCAAGATACGTCAGTTACGATTATTAAGCAGGTTTACTTCGAGCATCATTCAGTTTTTATTGAATACTGTAATACACAGGTTCAAAATAAAGTTGCTTGCGAACAGGGAGGATAACAAACATATATCATTTTGCTCATTATGCACACTGAATAAATTCAACTGCAGAAAATTGTAGTACAAAATTAATAAATTTATGTATTTACAGTTAAATAGCGCTGAAACAGCTGCATGTCTGTTTTCTTGGGTCTACTCATTAATATGTTATGAGCGTTTTCATTCGGCGACTGATATACACGAGGGTGGGTCAAAATGTAATTCCTCCTGTATTTTTTCTCTTTTAATTGCCAAGAAATTTGAATCCAATTTACATAGCTTGAAAACTATAATATTAACGATTAATTTGTCACCATTCAATATAATCTCCGTCCTTTTCCACAGTTTTGGTCCACCTTTTAACTAGGGCATGTATTCCAGTGTGGTAAAACACACGGTTTTGCTTCCTAAGCCATTGACGCACGGACGTTTTCACAGCCTCCCCATTTTCAAAATGAACCCCACGATGAGCTTCCTTTAGTGCCCGAACAGATGGAAGTCTGATGGTGCCAGGTCAGGGCTGTATGTGGTGTGAGGTAAGACTTGCCATCCTAATTTCTCAATTTCTGCAGTGGTGTAACGGCTGGTGTGTGGTCTTGGATTGTCATGCAAAAGAAGAACATGCGCCATAGTTTCTGTGGGAGAACTCGGCAAAACGTGTTTCTGCTTTTTGAGAATTCTGACGTATTGGACTAATTTATTGTGCATCCCTGCTCCAACAAAAGTCAATCATATGCACACCCTCTGCATCCCAAAACATGTCGCCATATTTCCCTGCTGACCACTGGGTTTTGATTTTCTTTTTCCTTCGGTGACGTTGTGTCATGCCATTCCATTGACTGCCTCTTTGATTCAGGTGTAAACAAATGAACCCACGTTTCGTTTCCAGTAAGAATTTTTTCCAGAGACTCCTCTTCCTCTAAATTGGAGCACTGCAAGTTTTCGGAGGCTATTGTATTCCTTATTTCTTTATTTTGGGCCGTTAATATTCTTGGTACCCAACGTGAACAAACTTTTGAGTAACCCACTTGTTGAATAATCGTCATCACACTGCCTTTACTGAGGAAGGTAATGCGATACAATTCATCTGTTGTTACCCGGTAATCACCATGAATGAAGTCATTGACTCGCTGAATGTTCCATGGAGTCACCGCAGTCACCGGCCTGCCGCTTCACTTTTCATCTGCCAATGGTGTTTGCCCTTCAGCTTCGTTACAGCGACGAACCCATCGTCTAATAATGCTGACTTCCACCGTTGCATCACCATACACATTTTTTAGCCTTTCGTGAATGCCAATTGGTGTTTCGCCTTCCGCAGTCAAAAATTCAATCACAGAACTCTGTCTAATACGAATGTCGATGTCAGCCATTTTTCAAGAGGATACAGTGCTGCCACCTGTTGATTTAGGAAGTTACTACTGCAGGGGATTGGAGAAGAAGGTTTGAGGAATTGCGCCAAGTTCAAAGTATTCACGTAACTTACTTATTTAAGGGAAAGAATAGGAGGCATTACTTTTTGACCCACCCTCGTAAATCACTAATTAGTTCCGTTCTTACAATGAAAATGTGCAATATATTCAATAATGTGAATATTATTCAGTAGTCATTTCCAGTATTATTTTCTGAAGTCTGCTAGATGTAATGATATTTTCATTCCTTCCAATAACCTATATTAACATGACACTATAAAATTCTAAGGCAAGCATAATACCTATAACTTCGAGACAATTGCACAAGGGTGTGCAGACAAACCATTAATGGACTGTCGCGATTCCTTTTTATAAAACAAGGACCAAAAGAACATCCAAGGACAAAGAACCTATCTGAATTCTCAAGAAAATATTTTGGTTTTGGAACAGCAGTCAAGTTTATGCCATGATAGTACCATAATATTGATTAAAATCTTCGAAATAGTTTAATTATATGAAACACAAAAAGAGGGCCTGCACTACTTTATAGCCTTAAATAAGGAATTTATAATGATTTATAGTTTCCTAGATTGGCGAAATCTTTAAATGTGTCCTTGAACTGTTTAGGGAAAAAACGAATTTGTACAATGTTATCTAAAACATCTAGTAAAAGTGTATGGAAACAAAGCTCCCGTTTGCAGTCCGATCGTTCATTATTTCGACCATATTAATTGTTATGGTTGCTCCCTGTCTCATGTTTCCTTTTGCTTGTTGGTTCCCTTTACTTATAATACTTTTCTCTCTTTTTACTCTATCTCATAGTCACACATAAATTTACATACAAATAAATTAACCTAGCCGAGGAGGCATTCAAACTCACAGTCCTCTATGCAACAAAAGCATTTGAATGAGCACGGTCATGGAGAGCACTCTGCGACCTTTGGATAAGTAGGACAGCGCCTAACCAATTCAGCCTACCATTCCGACCTGTCACACACGTCCTGCTCTGCTGTCATGTATGCTTGAGATCACAGTCTGTTAGTTCCAAACATAACAGGAACCTTAACGAGAGTATGACAGGGTCTTACGTTAAGGCATACAGTTTCCACGTACGCACGCACACGCACAAACACACATATAGTATTAATTATTACGAGGGTTTTTCAATAAAGAATGTCACAATTTTTTTGACAACGTACCTTTATTCATCCTCATAATTTTGCTTGTCCTTCTCAAAGTAATCTCCGCTGAATGCGATGCACTTGTCTCAGCGTTTCTGCCAATCTTCAGAGTCATGCTGGACACCAGTTTTGAGAGATACTTCAAAATCACCTCCGCAGCCTTCACCACTGCTTCTGATGATGGATAATGCCTCCCACGTAGGCGTTTCTTCAAGTTAGAGATTAGGAAAAAGACACACGGGACTCAATCCGGACTATAGGGAGAGTGAGGGATGCACTTCACGCTGAATTTTGCAAGATATTCAGCAACAACATTGGCAATATGCGGCCGCACATTATGGTGGTGCAGCATCCAGCCTGCTTCATGAAAATGTGGATCTTTGCACCTGATATGGACTTGCAATATTTTCAGGACATCACTGTAGTATTGTCCAGTTACTGATGTGTGCAGGTACAACATACTGATAAACCATTCCATGACTATCAAAGAATGAGGTGACCATAACTTTCCCGGCAGAAGCAACAACATTTGCTATTTTGGGGGTTGGTGATGAAGGAGCTTTGCTGTTTGCTCTCAGAGTCAAATTGATGTAGTCAAGTTTCATCAGCAGTGATTACGTTAGATACAAACTCCGGATCTTCCTCTAACATCAACTTTAACTGCATGTTACCTCAATTGCAGCGGTAGGCGATACTGAACATGTCTGAATTTGCCTGGTTCTCATAGGCGGGAACCAGGAGCACCAACAGTAAAACTACTACGGCGGGTTTGTTTCACATTAAGCTAACAGATTATAATAGGATTGAATTTTAGTGAAAGAAGTTATGTGCGTAAAAAGCTTATGATCATTCCTTATTCAACATCCCTCGTATATAAAACTACACTTATGAGTAAATATATCTAGGAACTTCTTTAACAGCTTAAAAAATTAAATTTGCAGCTATGCATTAACATGTAACTTTATGACCATCGCCATTAAGGCAACGTTTTCGCTATTTCATCTATTTATGCATAAAATGCCAATACCTGACAGTAAATATTAAATTAAAAGCCAATAACTATTATCAATCTAATATGCAAAACACAAACCCAAGTTTCTCCTTGATTTCAACTTACATCCTTCACCAAAATGTTTGCCCAGATTGTTTTTTCATAACACAGGTGTTAATAAGATAAAATTTCTATTTACTATTTCAAAATTGGATTTGGAAAAATAAAACGAAAAAGTAGAATGTCGGTCATTCAAGTTGTTCCTCAGGTGATGGATTTTAGAATGGGTAAACATAACAATACAAGGTATATCCCTAAAACAGTAAATGCTAGGATTAAAAGCAATGTGACACAAATTGCCTATTTATAGATCTCGTGTTTTCCTCGGGTAAATTTTGGTGTCTCCTATATGAACTTGAATTTATGCACAGCCATGTCAGAATAAAGAGTACATCAGGCTATGCATATAAAATTCAAAGAGTGTATTTCATACGCCTGGTTATATCTCAAACACAACAAAGATAGAGCTTTACAACTTTTTAAAAATGTGATTCGTTACCTTCATATTATTTTCAGTAACCGCTCTCGTTTATTGCCTACTCTATCGGTAGCGTAGGTGTAACATTTGAAATGTAAATTCAATATTGAAATTTTCCTAGAAATATATGTATTTTTGATGTAAATTAATTTAAAAGGATATATTGCAAATCAGCTTGTTTCGTGTGCGTACATGCGTGTTCGAAGACGAGGAGTGTGATAAAAACTAAACATTTGATACCGAAATTAAGAATATCAATGTATAAAGAATCATGATGGATTTTAAATGTATGTTGGTTGTTTGTTACAACACGTGCAAGGGTAGTTGAGTTGGGGGAGAATAGTTGTTATAACAAAAGAAATGTAAGAAAGAGTGTCCTCAGCAGATTTCTAAGGGGTCGCACTTGACTTTCTAAATGGGCTTTTCTTCGGACGCTTAATAATGGCATGAAAAAATAGTCACAAAGGGATATTTGTGAAAAGAGTACTTCTAGAAAGTGAAAGTCACATGTACACCCACGCGCAGCTGTGGTCATTCATTCAGTCCGAGGCTGGAGTCCGATTAGGGCAGTCCAATTCTTCTGTCTTGGTCGAGGACAAACCAGAAGTGGTGAGAGAAGATATTTGTCGGTTTATACGTAACTAATTAAGTATTATCCAGTAATAAGCACTCCGCCTTTAGTAACTTTAAACAGTGATATTGGTAACCCTTGGTCGTCAACTTCGAGTTTAATGTAGTAATAAAAGAAGCAGTCAATAAACCAGTTTGAAACGGGCATTCCAGTGTGATTAAAACCATCCTTCTCACACATATCCACGCATACCCTAGGAGAAACCTCATTTCTTTATCCTGAGCCACACATTATATTGCTTCAAACTGTAGCCCCAACGTAGAACTCGTTGCTCGCCACATATATTGTTGCTTCACATTGTATTTAAATTGAGGACCTTTCTAGGATAAAACAAGGCTATTTTAAAGAATTTCATGACAATACACACCAAAACAAACTTAAAAATATCGCTACATTTTTCTACAATATAAGAGTTCTAACGACACTCAATTATCACACGTTTAGGATATTGCACACTACAAAGTTACTATTCATATATTGCTCCTGGAGGATGTCAATTGAGAATTCGGAGTTCTGAATGCTAGAAAATTATTTTAAAAATAGATATGTCTGCTCACAATCTCCAGACACATTAAACCCTATCAGTTGACTTATTTCCACACACATTACAGAAAATCAGCTGAGCACCCTCTACACTCATTAAGGTATAGCAGCTGAGCCACCAAAATACACTTTATGGTATTGCTGCCACGCTACCAAAACACACATTAGCGTATAACAGCTGAGCTACCAACTAACATACCAGTATAGAAGCTGAGCTACCAACACACTTTAAGCAATAGCAGCTGAGCTACCAATACACACATTTCAGTATAGAAGTTGACCACCTCCCCACACATTTACAGTACAACAGCTGAGCTACCAACACACACACACTATAGTATGATAGCTCAGCTACCTACACACATTACCTTATAGCTGCTGAGCTAACTCCACACTCACTACAGTATAACAACTGAGCTAGTAACATACACATTACCGCAAAGCAGCTGAGCTACCTGAATACACATACCATATATCAGCTGAGATACCTATACATTTTACAGTATAGCAGATGAGCTACCAACTCACATTACCGTATAGCTGCTGAGCAAACAACACATTTTACAGTATAACAGCTGAGGTACCAGTATGCACTTAACGGTACTGTGGCTGCGCCAATAACACACACAGTACCGTATGGTAGCTGAGCTACCAACACACACCATAGCTTATAACAGCTGAGCTATCCCCATAGATATTACAGTGTAGCACCTGAGCTACCTCCAAACTGCCCGCCTCGGTAGCGTGTCTGTCTCACGTTCCAGAGGTTCCGAGTTCGAATCTCGGTAAGGGTTGAGTTACCTGGATAAGGTTGTTCCGGGGTTTTCTGTTATCCTTCAAGAGGAATTTTGGTTAACTCTAAGCTCCATGGACTCTGGACTCATTTGAACATCATTTAACCCAATTCATTCATCGTCCGATATGACTTAACGTTGGAGGACGTAAATTAAAAAAAAAAATATACCTCCAAACTTATTACAGTGCAACAGCTGAGCTGTCCCGGCATATTAAAGGATATCAGCTGAGCTACCTCCAAACAACATTACGGTGTAGCAGCATATATTTTGAGATTATCACTTCTGAATTTCGATTCTTAATTATGCACTACTTATTACCATTTCCTTGAATTTCACAGTCTTTTGTTCACTACAAAAGACACGTCGGGTTCAATTATACAGATTCTGCTCATGGCATTATTCATTACACCATTCAGGTGTACACACTTGCCTTGTGGTGACATGTTGGATATATAGATTGGATGTTTCTCATCACCACATCCTAGATTTTACTCTAAGAGGTCTGTGTGTCGCAGTAGACATTAGTAAAGTATTTACAAATTTGTGGGTCGCCATTGAGATTATCTTTGAAGTGCGCGCTTGGTATTCTTCTTGAGAATTGCCTTACTCAATTGGAAATTTAGTGTTATGGTAACTCAATATTTATAAGCAACTGCACGGAAAGCGCGAAATTTGTTTTTCGATCTAAATCTTTGGGGGCATAAATCAGCAGGACTATACTTCGTCGCCACCGTGGCATATTATTAAGCAAGATTGTTCTTCATTCATCATTCCTTGATTTCTAAGGAAATGCCGAGCAGTGTATATTGACAGAAATCTTTAACTCCTCTCTAAGAATTGGCTACCTCCCTCGTTCAGAGAAAATAGCAGAAATAATGGTATTCCACAAAACTCAAAAACCGAAACAACTTCCATCAAGTTATCGGACAAACAGTCTGCTTCCAATTTTATCCAAACTTTTTGAGAAAGTAATCCAAAAACGCTTAGTTGAAGTTGTCTACAAAAACAACATTATACCATCGTATCAATTTGGCTTTCCTCTGCATTCTACCACTCATCAACTACTAAGTTACTGAAAGCATCATAAAAGGATTTGAAAAGAAACAGTATACTCCTGTCATTTTTCTAGATATAGCTCAAGCTTTCCATACTGTATGGCATACAGGTTTACTGGTAAAACTACATGGAATTGGACTCCCAGATTATCTGATCAGAATAATTGAAAGTTTTATCTCACAGCGCCAATTTTTAGTGTGTATAGACAGTTACAAATCCGATCTTCGACCAACAGCAGCAGGAGTTCCACAAGGATCAATTCTGGCACCACTATTATTCAATATATTCATGCACAACCTTCAAAATACAAAACCCCATATCCATAGCTATGTATGCCGATGACACCGTTACTTTCTACTCGCACCCAGACTTAAGTACTGCAATCAACAGGCTACAAACATCATTAAATGTGTTATATAGGTAAGTGGTTCAAAAAGTGGCGAGTAGTATTAAATACTAATAAAACGGAAACAAAATTATTCTGCTTAAGATATGATCAAAATCCACCCGCACTGGATCTGCAGGAAAACATCTAACCTGGAAGCCTCCAGAAACACCAGTCAAATATTTAGGCGTAATGCTTGACACTAAATTAACCTGGAATTCTCATATATCTCAAATTTCCACAATAGCCACTTCTAGAATTAAAAACCTGTATTCATTGCTACAGAAGAAATCACAGGTTGGTTTGGTCTACTAGCCTCTTATACGCCCCATCATTTCTTACGCTGCTCCTGTATGGTGTGTAGCTAGCAAAACCCACATTCATCGGCTTCAGGTTATACAAATTAAATTTCTCCGCAGTATTACAAAGGCTCCATTGTTCATTAGAAATGATCAACTCCATCAGGAACTTGGTATTCGTCGCATACATCTGTACTTAAAATTGATATCAAAGACATTTTTCGTTAGATTATCCGAAGTAACAGGCTCTGTAACTTATAACATTGACGACGAAACTTCGAAAGCACCAGATTGAAAAGGAAACTGCCACAAGACATCCTACTCACTGATTCAGAAGAAAGCGACTTTTCCGACTAATTGGAAGTATATCATTTGTTTTTTCTCATAGCACCACTGAACTTAATCTAACCTCGCATATCTAACCTCGCTTTTCAATTGTTATCAATTTTATTCAATGTTATTGTATGTGTTAGTTATACTGTTATATACTTTGTCCTTTACTATCTTTCATTTATACGTGTTCTTAATTATTTTCTGCTTATATAATACATTTATCACCAATTATATAAGTTATATGACAGTAACTTCTCTTATCCTGAAATCCATTCATCAAATATTAAAGTTCAGAATCTTTCAAGATTGCAACCCAGATTTAAATGGAAACACGTCACTCAGGGCAATCTTTCACATAACACAGCTTATCAAAATCTTTATTCACTTAAAATGGCTACAACGATTTTAAATAAACCACCATATTTTCCGCATATCTTCATGATAACTGAAATATATTGATACGAAGCCTATTACACAAAGACGGTATTAGATTTTTTCAAAACACACAAAATTCGAGGCCTGTTCAATACAGAATAATCACAATATTTTTTTGACAACGTACCTTTACTCGTCATCATAATTATGATGGTCCTTCTCAAAATAGTCTCCCCTGAATGCGATGCACTTGTCCCAGCGTTTCTGCCAGTCTTCAAAGACATGCTGGAAACTTTTTTTTGAGAGATCCTTCAAAATCCCCTCCGTAGCCTTCACCACTGCTTCCGATGATGGATAATGCCTCCCACGAAGGCGTTTCTTAAAGTTAGGGAATAGAAAAAGGTTACTTGGGGCTAAATCCGGACTATAGGGAGGGTGAGAGATGCACTTCACATTTATTTTTGCGAGATTTTGAGCAGCAACATTGGCAATATGCGGCCGCACATAATCGTGGTGCAGCATCCAGCCTGCTTCATGGAAATGGGGTCTTTTGCGTCTGATATGAACTTTCGATGTTTTCAGAACATCCCTGTAGTATTGTGCAGCTACTGATGTATGTGCAGGTACAACACACCATGAATCATCTAAGAATATCAAAGAATGAGATCACCATAACTTTCACAGCAGAAGCAACCACTTTTGCTTTCTGGGGGGATCGAGATGAAGGAGATTTCCACACCGAGCTTTACTGTTTGCTCTCAGGATCAAAATGATGTAGCCAAGTTTCATCAGCAGTGATTACGTTTGAAATAAACTCCGAATCTTCCTCTAACATCAACTTTAACTACTTGCAGACCTGCATGCGAATGTCCTTTTATTCGGGAAATCACCAGTATTGGAACCCATTGCGCACAAATACGTCTCACGTGTAATGTTTCTGTCACCAGCGTGTGGGTGGCACCCAATGAAATGTTCAGTATTTCAGAAAGTGATCTTAAGGTAATTCGTAGAACCTCTGTCACAATGGCAGCAGCAGTGCTGATGTTTTCTTACGTAAGAGCAGTAACTGGAGCATCGGGTCCACCTTCGTTTGAAATTGATTGTCTCCCCTCTTTAAACATTTTTAAACCACCTTCGAGCTGTGCTGTAGGGAAGAACAGACTCTCAATATGCCTCTTGTAACATTGTATAGGCCTCAGCTGAAGATTTGTTAAGACGAAAGAGAATTTCAAAGCAGCATATTGTTCCTCGCATGCTACCTGCATTGCAGCGTTAGGACATACTGAACATGTCTGAACTTGCCTGGTTCTCACAAACGGGAACCAGGAGTACTAACAGTGAAACTACTACGGCGTGTTTGTTTCACATTAAGCTAACAGAATATTACAAGAGTGAATTTTAGTTCAAAAAATTATAACCGTAAGAAATTATGATCATCCTTTATTGAATAGTCCTCGAATGTGCGGTTCAGAAAATTCGAGATATTCCTTGTTATGTATTTAAATTCCTATATATAATACTTTTTTCAAATAAAGAAGTAGTTCTCTCGTGATCAGACAAAGGACCTGGAATTTCAAAATCAGCACTCAGGAACACATACTTTATAAATCAGTCTATTGTATTACCTATGGTTTCGTACACCGAAAGGTATAAATGTGCATTGAAGGTTTACCTAGGTTAATTAGAAGGAGCTAAAATAATAAATCTTCTTACAGAAACAGTTTGTAGAAGAGTAAGTAGAGAAAGTTTTCTTAATATAATTACGATATTTTAATATTTACCGTGTAATAACATCCACTGTGTAACTCTGAGGTAGGAGCACAAGTGTTTACTTCAATAAATTAATGTATATTTAACATTGAAAAGTGCAATCCTCTGCAGAACCATAAAATTATGGATTAAATCTCCTTGAGTGTTCTGAAAAATACTTTATAAGACTAGAATGTGATCCATCGTTATCTATTTAGAAAATAATGGAAAATCGCATTGCATCATGTCAGTTTAACCGTGGAAGTCCTGCCAATGGTCTTAATGATTAAAGTTAGCTAATTAAGAAGCATTAATGGAAATTAATGGTTCTTTCACACTGGCCGTGTTTATGCTCAATTGTGAAAACGTAGAGTCAGAATAAAAATCACAATGCCATAGCCGGGATTTGAACCACGGATCTTCTGGTTTACGCCCAGTTGCTCTACCATTGAACTACTATGGCCAACGCGCGGACATGACATTAAATTCTCCAAATGACTCGTATTTTCCCAGTAAACCACTTAGGAGTTCTCATAAGCACATGAGACAAGTACCTTACTGGCGACTTGCAACATGGAAGTACTTTAAGGCCCGGACTTTATAGTTAACCACTATTAGGTCAATTAATGGGTATTAATTCTTCTTTCACACTGGCGTTGTGTAGGCTAAATTGTGGAAACGTAGAGTAAGGCTGAAAAATTCAATGCCATAGCCGGGATTTGAACCACAGATCTTCTGATTTCCGTCCAGCAGCTGGACGGAAACCAGAAGATCCGTGGTTCAAATCCCTGTTATGGAATTGAATTTTTCATTCGGACTATACGTTTCCATAAGAAGCATTAAGTTTTGTTTACTTTATTTTTCCATTTTTACTTTATGAAGAATCACTCTGTGTACACCACTATACAGATTAATAAGAACTTTGTGCAAGTACAAAAGGAAAACAGCATAAAATTAATAGAACATCAAAGAACAGCGCAGAAAGCCAAATTTAATCAAGTTCTTGCAGATCTGTAAGACTGAAGATGAATTCATATTCTTCAAATGAAGCATTCTTGAGGTACGCGGCTTCCAATCCTAGGGGGTGGAAGGATTGCCGGACAAGAGAATGCTCTTTAGAATGCTGCTTCAGAGCTGTTCGGGAGCTTCTAAAAGAAGTTTTGTACTTTTTAATTGTGAAGGAACTGATGAGGACACCAAGTTCACAATGCAGCTACTTATTGCGAATGAACCATGATGCGTCAACTGTGATGCAGATTATTTGATTCTGAATAGACTTTGTTCTTCCAGATTCCTTGGAATTGCTGTATCTTACACAGGGTGGGCCTAGGTTAACAATGTGAAGTGCAAATTAGGACAATAATGTTGCTTCTAAGGGAGAATTATCTGGAAATTAATGCCTATAGTAAGGAAAATCTAATGTTGAGTTTTATATTGAAATGGTGCTTCCAGGTAAAGCACTGATTACAGTGTATTTTCATATACTTGACTGTTTCATCCGAGCATCTCCATGGTATGGCTTAGCCTTAAAGCACTCAGGAGATACCATCCTAGGACGATGAAAAACCAAGACCACAGTATTATGTTTGGAGGGAAAAGTGAATCTGCCCAGTGTTGAGCTGGTAAGTTACAGAGTTGCGGAAGTGGACTTGAGGAAAATGGAGCAGTTAGAATGAACTGGGGTTTCGATTTCTTGAATAAGAGGCTCATTAGTTTGGTGAAGAGTGAAGGCTGATTGAAAGAAGTCAACAAATGCTTCACATTATTTTGGAACGACTCATGTGGTATTGTTTCCTTGATTTTAATGGTGGTATTACTGTCGGTTCATGCAGAATACACATCAACTCTTTCCAGAGATAATAGCCTAAGAGAAAAAAGCAGGAATAATGACAAAGAAGCGATAATGATCCTGCGTATACTTGAAACCTCATCCTTATTTCTCCTTAAAGTTAATTTATTTGAAAATTTACTGAAAAAATTGTATTGACGTTAACTAGACCTTTATTATATGTTTTCCGTTGACGCTGATATGGCATATATGGACATATTAAGTAAACATGGCCATCTGTAACCAAGCAGGCCGTATAGATGGTGCAACAAATGCTTAGGTTTATTGAAATCCCAAATTGTGACGCAGGACCAATCAGAATTAAGTATTATGGTAACTTAGCAACCAAAACAGAACAAAAAACAATGATTTTATTCTTAAATGTTTTCTTCTGTCTTGAACTCTCGAAGAGTGTAGACGTGTTTTCGGTAAAGGACTTCTTGTAACTGCGAGAAGTTATTGGAGTTTATCATTTATGAACCTTTAGTAAACGTTTAAAATATACATCGAATACGTGACACTACGACAAATAATTTAAGTAAATAACCGTTGCATCATTTATAATTAAAAGCAGAAAATTAAAATGTTGTAAAGGGCTATATACACCAGTGGAAAAGTCGCATGTCAAGAAGAAAATGATGTCGAGAAATATGATTCCAAGTAAAGTGAAACAGTAGTAATTATTTTATTCCATATTTGCCCAAAAGTGAAATCTCTTTTGTATCTATACCACGCCTGAGATGTTAAACATCTCATCGCTCGCCGCAGTTGCCGGAGAGCGGAGCTATAGAAATCTTCGAGAACATCATCTTCACGGCTTTTAGACGGAATGTTCATCGCTTCTACATCAAGGTAAGGTTTGGATTCTACACGCGTAGCCACACCGAGGGAACGCGAAACTTTGCGCGTGTGCGGCGTAGACCTCACGACGGGGCAAATCCCACGTCAGATATGTCACCGCATCGTGTGATATAAATCCAACCAACACGGAGGGGAACCGCTCCGCTGTTATGAAATCTTGTTACTAAATATTATGCTTATGTGTATACCATGATAAGTGTAACCTTAAATACAATAATGAGTATAATTGTTTGAGCTAAAACATCGGATATTCATCACTAATATCCATGTTGATAATGCAACAGAATAATAAGTAAAAATAGTATAATCAGAAAATCATTGAGTGATATTAAGGGATAAACGGAATACATAATTACCACTGGGTCGTCCCATGCTTTAGCTATTACAGATTTTTAAAGGCAATACGTACAATAAATTACTGCGTAAACATAAGGGCATAAACCTACATAAAACAAACAACCAGCAGAATTTACTTAATCCCGCACTCTCAGATTTGAAAGGCCTTTTCTATTATTCCACCTAACAAAAGCACCCGACTGCTTATCAACTACTATTCTATACGGTAAAGAATCACGGTAACTAATTGATATTTCATTCTTCCGTGTCTCTAACGATTGCCACGATACGTGCCCTTTGATTCCTCTTCTTAGGAATTGGACATATTGTACAATCATATCTACGGCCGATGTTAATTATCACTTTTCATGCACAAAGTCTAAAGCACGCTAGCCTCTCGTTAACGAGCTGGTTCCTGTTGTGATATAAGTACTTTACTTGTAATACCATATCATCCAGTAAAACATATACATTTATGTGCCTTGTCTTAAATAATAATAACAACAACGTTAATGTGCTTTGTTGCTGTGGTTATAAATTCAAGAAATAAAGTTCCTCACATAATTCGTCTACAGAGCGCACAGTACAGCGTGGCAGGAGTTGTGTATATCGCCCACCATATTTAATACAATCCAATTCAATTCAATTCATGCCAGAGGATCTACTGCCATTAGACCTGGACCCGTAGGACCAAGGACCTGGGCCTCCTTCGACCAGGGAGCTACCAAGCTGTCCCAAAAGGGCGCCCGGCGCCTCCGTGAGGCTTTCTATAGGGCAAGACCTAGAGAATAACAAGCTCCTGCATCTGGTCATGTGGACTCAAGACGGGTGGAAGTGGATACGCCACTTTCGTGCACCAGCTTCATAATGGGAAGGCTACCGATATGACCTCGGTGGGGATGCCTGGTGATCTAGCACACCTTCTACTAGCTATGCTGGCTAGTACGCGGGAATATTAATGGCTTCCCTCAACCCCGTCCGGAGACGTACCCGATCTCCCACGGGTATTGGCAACCACTGCCCCCTCGAGTCAAACCCAATCCGAACAACTCCCTATCAGGGAGGGGCTCGAATGTGCGGCCCGAGGTTTTTCTAATAACGTCACACATAAATCTAGATTAATAGTGTACCTAAATTGAAAAACTGAATATTCAATTTGAAATAGGACTAAATTATCTGATAGTTCATGCAGCCCTAGCCAAGCCCAGCGTGGAGTGCGTGATAGCGGTAGCAGGGTCAGAGCGCCGTCTACATCTACTGTAAAGGCCTTTAGGTATGCTAACCCTCCAGCATGGTAGAACTTAATTGGTATGTGGCTGAGTACTGCCCGGACTAGACTTCGTACGCCGGTCCAGAGGCAGATGCACCACCAAGCACTACAAATGTGACTATTAAATATATATATATATAATATATATAATTACGTAATATACATATATATGCATTAAAGTTTAAAAGCGAAGATCTAATAAGAGGGGTATACTGTCCATACGCTTAAATAAAGCATAACTAAAGTAATGTAATTCAAATAAATAAACTTCATAGGCTCAAAAATTATACTAAACGTTAATTCATTAGCAAACGTCTCTCCTCTGAAGTTCCTGTGTTTTGCAATAAATCTAACTTACAATGAATATGTTAGTAGGAATTTGTAAAAATATCAGAACACAAATTGCAACTTAAAATTTATAAAAAGTGGTGGTATGACAATCAGACTTGTGGTCACAAAGAAAGAAGAACGTCCATCACAATACATTTATCAGAAATTAAACTTTAGAGAGGAACGAAAGCATGTACAATATATTCCAAACTTTTGACGTTTGCATTACCAAGAACTTACTGTGACACGTTTAAATAAAGCTTAAGTTGAACATAAAAATAAGTGGTGTGAACGTGTACAAAGTTTAAAGAAGAACACATTCCAAAATTGGTAGGTATTAAAATAACAAGACAATGGCAGGGGACACCTTCGTTGACAGGAAAGTGATCGATGGATTCACTGTGATCACCTGGACAGTGCAATTCTTTGAGTAAAGAAGATGTAATGCTAAAACAAATCCTGTTCTTATTATGCATTGCGTAATTGTTCTTTTCGTTTTGTTTTTGTCTAAGAGTTTTTAAATTTCTGCGCGCAATTATTCTATTTCTCTTAACTGAATCAAATTTAGTGCTCCATACAATTTTTAAGACTTTCGTACTTTATCCTTTCTCACTTGTTCGTGTTAAATATTGGTCTCCATTAATAATCCGCATCCTGTATACGCTGTTATTAATCTAAATCTTAAAGGGGTGTTTAAAGCTGTGATTCCTTATTATTCCTTGTAAATTATTGCATGCAATGCCAGCATAATCACTGGTAAGTGCTGAAAATAAATTTCTTTATTTATAGTGAGGCAAAAGAAATATCCACAAATATCTGAAATAGATGCTTGTAACTTATATGAAAACTAACTTAAGATAAACCAATCATGACTATATGCACTTAGCATGAACAATGTAGCATTCGTCCTGTAGAATGAAACTTAATTGCTCACCCAGTTGTTCAATCTTTGACTTATGCTACATTTAAATCTAACACATTACTCAGTATGATTTCTGATATTTATCAATGATTAACCAAAGCTAAATTACTAATTTGGCAAATTTAGAGTCTGAGAGCATTGGAAATTAAAACATTCCCCATATCAGAATACTTCAGGCTATACACAGGTTGAGCCATGCACGCTTGTTCAGGTATATCAGTCGTTCGAATACTGGCTGGGCCCATAGAGTCAAAAGGATCGCTGTTGTTCCAATATGAGGGCGAAGTTTACAGTTGTTCGGGTTGGAGCGAAGTGAGAGAACAGCTAAAGAGGATAGCTACTACAACGGAGTAGTATGCCCTGTAATTAAAAGGTAGAAGGAAGCCAAAAGATGAGGACATTTCGAGCACTGCGATTTCCACACATATCTACTGCGGCTGACACCCCTACCAGAAAAATGAATTTATGAGTTTAGGTAACTGCAGTAGACCACAGGGTCGTAGATATGCGTGGAGATTCTTAAGTGTTAAGAGTTCATTCAGGCGCCATGACCCACTGTGCAGCCACCAACACTCCGGGTGCGGTGTCGACAGGATCCGCCCACGTGGGGAAAGCACCCGAGCTGAGAATTGCATTTATATCTGTCCGACACCGCGATACAGCACATTCCGAAAAACAAAACTGAAAGCGGATTAGGACATGGCATGAGGGGGAAAGATAATAGAGAAATCACGGTATGAAAGTAAACACATGCATTCAGACAAGTGGCATGGAGAAACCACAAAACAACCGAAACAGGGCAGGACGAACAAAGTTCAAACCCGTGATCTCTCGTATTCGAGACACCCATGTTTGCGCGACATCTCCTGACTCGGTATTTCAACAGCTAGCTAGTAGCATTAAATTAAACCCCTAGAAATTTACGTGAGAAAAATACTAATGAGTATTTCATAAAAGTTCCTAAAATCCGAATATTTTATTAAGTGTTCCGTATTTCTTCATTTTTTGCTCCTTAAACAATTTTCATTTTCAACTGATCAGAATTTCCATAAATACTGCTCTTATGGTTTTCCATAAAATATATTTAGAAATTCCAAGGCACTTGAGGGGAAAAACGTCTAGAAAGCCTCGCAATACCTTCTACGGCAAATACAGCTGAAACAATGGAGCATTTCCTCTATGTGACACCACATGCAAAATGAAATTCTCTCCTGTATTGAAGGACATTTTATTTTGTGACCTGGTGCTTCGAGTCGACATTGCAATTAATATTGAGGAAGAACAAAGCAAATTCCCAGGTTTAGGGTCTCACAATGTTTATAATCGATAAACTTCACATAACTCGATTAGTTCGAAGGGGACTCGGCACGTAAAACACACCTGGTTTATTGTCCCTATGCTCCTAATTGGGACATCCCCGGGTAGGAGGGATGAAGAGATTGGAGACGCAGGGTGGCCATCCCAAGGAGTCACGACAGTACAGAAGGAAGTGTCCATACATAGCAGGAGGGTTAACTTGAGGTGTTTCACTTTATGTTTGACTACTAAGTGTAGAAAATCGTCTAAAAACTATTTTAATAACTAATAAAAAAACTCAGAAGGTTTAAAATATAGGGTACTTTGTCTTTAACACTTCATTATATTTTATTTACACTTTTGAATTTGTTTACCTTATCGGCTACAAAAATAAGTAGGAGGGGTATTCCAAAAACGTTTTGTTAAGATTTCTCCTGAAATATATGTTTTGAGATCCTCCTGAACTCCCAAAATTTATTTTATACAGACGCATGTGTTAAACTGCGCATCTATTTGCCTAAGAACAGCATAACTTAAAAACGAAAATTAGTTTAAAAATAAAAATATAAAGTTCCGTATATTCCAAAAAAAAAATTCAAGAAAATTGTTCACTCCAAACTACGCTTTACGTGGACAAATGTTCCAAAACTTAAATTCGCTAAAAAGTGTTTCCATAGATTTTGATTACACACCACATGTTTAAGATAAATTGTATATCTTGAAATTTTTGTGAAGTAAACTTTGAAGTCCATTTTATTATGCACGATGTTTATACAATTATTGGACCAAATATTACTACGAATTAGAAAAATTCTCTTTATGGCAGATATCTTATATCAAGTAAACCTTGTGGTGATAACCATTTTACAGATATTATTTTCTCAAAGAGTAAACGTCCCTTCATCTTACTTTTTCTCGTAGTTATCCAAAAAAGTCGAATATCAAAGTAACCACATGGCGAATACCTATAAAATATTTGAGTACTTCTTGAGCCCGCCTCGGTAGCGTGGTGGTAGCATATCTGCCTCACGTTCAAGAGGTCCCGAGTTCGAATCTCGGTCAGGGTGAGTTAACTGGATAAGGTTTTGTCCAGGGTTTTCCCTTATCGTGAAAGGCGAATGTCGGGTAACTCTAAGCTCCATGGACCCCGAACTCATATGAGCATCATTTCTCCCATTTCATTCATCGCCAATATGCCGACATGGCATTAAATTCTCCAACTGAGTCGTAAGTCTGGAAAATTTAATGTCATGTCGGCATGTTGGCGAAGAGAGCTCAATGGTTTAGAGCAGGTGGACAGAGATCGGAAGAACAGTGTTTCAAATCACGGCCATGTCATTGAATTTGTCAGTCTTATTCTATCTACCCACTGTTAAAGCTGTTTCAAACCAAAATGTAACACAGATAATGACGGAACTACCTATGCTTTGGTGATAAGTGCAGATATATACCTATAAATTTATTCTGAAAATTGCAGTATTCTCTGTAAAATATGTATAAGCGCAACTAGTGTATAAAGAAACAATAGTTTAACTTTCAGAAGAACAAACTTTTGGATATTTTTGGCTTCTCTTTGGTAGTTGTATTGGTCATAATGTTGTAATGAGAAAATACCTCATCATAATTTTTTCATAAGCCTCACCACTGTGAGTGCTTTGTGGTTAATATAATGTCTCAAACTAGAACGATTCTGTTGTGAAAAAATGTGAGGAGGGAATAAGGGACAGATATATGTTAACAGAACACTTTAGGCTACTGATGGATGGGGCAATATTCACAAGTGTTCAGCCGAAGCTTAAGAGCGTTTCGTTAAAATACCTCTCTCTGTTTTTCTAGCCTACTTTCACAACAGGATGGTTCTAGTTTGAAAAATATTATTCACAGAAAATAAAATTTAAATTAACGACTTGCAGGCTTATCATTTTTGTGGATCAAAAATGAGTGTATCAAAGCCTATAGAATTTGAGGTGATGAAAAGCATTACTTCTTGCTAGCATGCTGTGAAGATTTATATATTTGGCATAGAGTAACGCTTCCACTGTTAACTACGGGCATATCAAGATCTGTGATTCATCCTGGATCCTTTTCCCGTATGGTACGAATGCATGCTACTGTTTGTGTTTATGGTTTTGGATTCCTTGCGGTGCATATCCTGCCTTCAACACACAGCCAGTAGTTAGATGTCACATGGATATGCGAATTATCTACGCGAATTAGTAAAACGTTTAACATAAGTTCCATGGTGAATCAGCATCTCTATGGTAGTACAAAGAAAACGAAATTACAAGTAAATAGGGAGAGATCGAGGGAGGAACAGAGAGAGTGAAAAAAGAGTGAAAGAATGTTGAATAGAGATTGGGAACTAAGGCGAGGAGAGAAAAGCAAGGAAGCTTGATTTAAGCATTTGTTTTCGTGTCGTAACGGAATTCGCGAGTAAAACTAAAAGTAGGATCAGTTGAAAACGGCTAGTTCTAAAATTTTCAACCGTATTTCAAGGATTTTTCTCTGCTTTTGGAAGCGACTCATGCCAAAGTTTTGTCCGGGAAAGGCTTCGCATTTCGATGGTAGCCAACAAAATTGAAACGTTAGCAAAGTTGGTAATCTCTTCCTACTTGGCTATGTCATATTTGTCGTTCCTCAGAGCGAAAATCGCTTTAAAACTTTTCTTGATTCACACTGCAACCGCAATGTCGTCTGCCTTCTTGCCTAAAGGGGCAGCTGGGAGGAAAGTTTAACCTTCTGTTGGAGACAGCAGTTATATTCTATTTATTCGTCTTATTGATAGATAATATAATCCTAAAGTGTTTCCAATTTAATGCAACTCCAGGACATTTGAAATTATTAAATATTGCCATAGTTGTCTTCGATTTATAAATAATATATACAAGTGTAAAGGTTGAATGACATCTAACTCTTCTCCTGAATGGAAGCGTTTAACAGGTTCTCCTTCTACTTGCAGGTAGGAAAGCACATTTTATTAAACAGTCTAACAGTACACTGTACTACACTACTCACAAACACAAACAAACACACATATTGCAGTAAGGTTATTGGGACTTTGTGGATTCGTGAAATTAAAAGTTCAATTGCACAAACTCAAAATGTTCTTTATTTCCACCGAATTACACTTGGAACACTTGCCGATTACACAGAATTACGTAATGCACACAATTACAAGTCGTCAGTTCGTCTGTCACAGGTCCACTGCACGCTCACAATCACGTACAACTCCTCTGATACACGTACACCGTCTTCCAGTCCGTTTGGTCTCTCGGCGCTCCTTACAGCTGCTCACCAAGAACTCACTGACTCGCCTACTGCAGCCTTTTTATAGGAATATCACTGTTTCTGGAAGTCTCGCGTTTCAGTGAATCACCCCGAAGGTTCTAGACGGCAGGGGGGGGGGAGACGGCCAGTGATGTTTTTCCAACCATCCCCTCGTTAGCGCTATAAGACAAATGGGTAGGCGTGGTCGAATGCCTCCCGGCCCTCACCCAGCCGCCAATTGGTCGCGCCTTCCGATAATTGGGTGACATTATTTTTAAATTCTTTAAAAAGACATATCCAATTATTTTATTTATTGATGGAAATTAATCTTTTCTTCACACTAGCCGTATATAGGCTAAGGTTTTTGAGAGATACATTCAACATGAAAAATTCAATGCCAGGGCCGGGATTTGAAACACGGATCTTCTGTTTTCCGTCCAATCGCTCTTAACCTTTTGAGCTACAATAGCCAATGTGCCTTCCTGACACTAAATTCTCCATTTGACTCATATATTTTCCAGGTAGACCACTAAGGGCCCTCGCATCCGAGATACACCGTTTGTGGCGACTCACTATCCTAAGTATTTCAGTCCCAGGCTCATCATTTAGCACTTATTATTTTAGTTAATTGATGGAAATTAATCATTTCTCCACACTAGCCGTATATAGGCTAAGGTTGTTTATAGATAGAGTGAACATGAAAAATGAGATGCCATGCACGGAATTTGAACCACGGATCTCCATGTTTCCTTCGAGTCACTCTAACCCATTGAGCTACCATGGCCAACGTGCCGTCCTGACACTAAATTCTCCATTTGACTCGTATATTTCCCCGGTAAACCACTAAGGGCTCTCGCATCCGAGATATACCTTATATGGCGACTTACTATCGTAAGTACTTAAGTCACAGGCTTCATCATTTATCTCTTATTATTTTAGTTAATTGATGTAAACTAATCATTTCTCCACACTAGCCGTATATAGTCTAAGCTTTTTGATAGAGTCAACATGAGAAATTCAATGCCATGGCCGGGATTTGAACCACGTATCTCCTGGTTTCCGTTCAGTTGTTCTTAACCTTTTGAACTACCTTGGCCAACGTGCCTTCCTGACACTAAATTCTCCATTTGACTCATATGTTTCCCTGGTAGACCACTAGGGGCTCTCGCATCCTAGATACACCGTTTGTGGCGACTCACCATCGTAAGTACCTAGATCCCAGGCTTCAGCATTTAACTCTTATTAATTTAGTTAATTGATAACTACAAGATTTAATTGATAACTAAAACTACCAGATTAAATTAATGTACTAATCAGACTTGAGTATTACTTGAGGTAATTGTTAATGTAGCCCTTTTTGTGCTACCTACTCCTCCCTATTCTCTGTTTTCTCTCCTTCCCTCTCTTTTTATTTTATATGCACTTTAATGTAACTTTCCCATACATTTTCCTGTGTCATTGAGTTTTTCTTTCTTTCTTGTTTTTTTTTCGTTCCCTTTTCATTCAAAATGTTATACTTGCCATGATTTTCGACATATTAATTTATGATTTGACGCACTGTGCTCTGAAAATGATATCCAGGTCAACCATTATTGAACATCATACTTCATAATTAACTATTGTTTCGTGCGTGCCGTGTGTTGACTTAATTTGGAAAGGTAGAGCTTTTTAGGCTTAGCCTTGACAAACCACGCAATTTTGGATTTCAATCTCACTGCTCTAACCAACTGAACTTCCCTAGTAATATACAAGCAAGTCATAAAATTCCCCACTGACTCACATGTTACCTGAAACACCAAAGGAAGTTCTATAATTCATTTCTGAGGTAATATATTCCTGTATGACGTCAATAAGTTATAATAGTTTTTTTTTTTCACATCTGCCGTGTGCAGAATAGAGAAAAGATAGAATCAGATTGAAAATGAAATTCTATAGCCAAGGTTTGCACCACGGCTTTTCAATCACTCAGGTTAGTTTCCCATTTTCATTCTTGTATTAGTCCAGGATGACCCAGAAAAGGATTTAAAGAGGATTTGATTCAATCATAGAACAGATCACAGGCATAACGTAAAGAAAAGAAGACTCTTGTATGATTGTTTTAAATATTCTATGTCACTATTCCTTACGTCCTAGGTTCCTACACATATAAAAACATTATCTGCAATACGTAATTAGTGCTACGAATATCCCATTAAAAGCTAATATTATACGACTAAATTGATAATCTATCTTTCCCAAGCTTAGTGGTGAGGATACCTATGTGCTAATATAATCTAAATGGTATAACAGAATCGTATTTTGTTGAATACCGTTAACAATATTTACTACATAATAAGTCAATAAGATTATTGCAATGAAACACTATGTAGTATAAGATTTAACAAAGCTAATTGTGAAATTGTTGCTTGTAGCAGTCTGAAGGTATCCCTTAATTTATTTCACTTTAAACACAAACACCAAGCGAAGAGGATGACCCATTTCTGTGAACATGCAGCGCGTGTTCGGTTGGAAAACTTATTATGTTTCAAATGGGAAGGTGTTTGTCCTTAAGCGCTACTAGGCGAGCAACCAATGGGAGTCCTGCGTTGTTGTTGTATAGCATTCCCGCTAAGTGCTGTGTAAGGAGCGCCTACCTAATCAATCTGTATGAAATACTATTCGCGCCAAGACAAAAATTCAGATTTCGCCAAAACTGATCCATGAGAAAAGTAGAGAGTAATGTATCTAACAAACCCCATATTTTTAGCTGGAATAGTTTTTCTAATACAAATAAATAAACCACTATTACCTGTTTTATAAGAATAAGTCGCGACGTAAGCACTGTATGAATATCATTATTGGTTGGCATGTATGCGTGTACGTATATTTGAAATTACTCAGAACTGAAACGTAAATGTTTTACATGACGTGATAAAAAATTACTTTGAATAAGCCAATTTGAGCGAGAGCAAACAATATATTTCCTGCGACCCTGACAGAACGTGTCGGGTCACATTATATCTGTTTATGAATGATTCGTAATTTCTATTTAATCTAGAGAGTTCAAAGTGGTTGGTGTGTACGTATGTACATATACTTTTCATTACTCAGAAGTGAAATTTAAACTACAGTATGGCGTGATAAAGGAATTACTGTAAACAGGTCATGGTGTTAAATTCGAGAAAGAGCAAACACTTCATTTCCTGTTAGCCTGTGGAATTCTGTATGCTTATGTTTATGAATGAATGCTGGATAAGAAGTGTTCATTTACTCTGGAGAGTTCAGATCAATATCAGTTAGTTGTTCTTAACAGTAGAGGAGTGTTAAATAGTGCAATGGCTTCTTGCGGTGAATTTAGTGGCGAGTCAAAAAGACAATTATTTCGAAGTCAGGCCCGAAGTATTGTTTTTAAAGTGTACACGTTTTCAAAAAAATTGGCAATGAGGAATACAGAAATCAGCTCTATATCAAAAATGCTCAACGGCTTACTGCTGAAGCGTATGATGTAGGTAAAACAAGTGTGTCCCGCATTTGGATTAGAAAAGCAGGTAATTAATAAACTATAATTATAGTTATGGTATTTAAAATACACATAATTTACGAAAATGCTTTTTCCAATTTTCATTTTGGCAACTGCATCATTGTATAAGTTTGTAAAATATAATCGCTTACCCTTAAGTCTGCGCCAAGCAGACCTGCATGTTGTATGAGTGTGCGAGAGAGAGGAAAATATAAAAGGAGTGGGGTACTAAGCTGGCAACGCTGAGTGTGATACGGCATCTGATTAGCTGGACTCCAGTACCCTTCCCATTTGAAACACATAACAGAATTATAATAGTCGTTTCTGACATTCTGCTCTACCACTTTCCACCAAGATAAACAGAACATGACTAGACAATGTTGAATGACTAATCACCTTTTATCATGCGTTTAATTTATGATTTTAAATGTACTACACTCTGAAATGAACCACAAATAACAAAGATTGTGTAAAGGTACTTGTGCCGAATGGAAATATTAACTCATAGGTATTGAAGGTAAAGGAGTAAACCGAGCGAAGGCACACGCTATTTTGATTAAGCTTCTACTCCCTGTTGTGGGCATTTAACGTTCAAAGCAGCAGTTGAATTTTGGTAAATGATCTCCAGACAAGAAGCCAACGAAGTTGCTGCAAATGTTTTGGTATGAAGGTGCTCTCCGTTTCCTTTAACCTCTCCAATTCCCAGGTATCATATATGATTCCCATCGTCGGATATGACTTAATGTTGGAGGACATAAATTGCAAAAAAAAAATATGATTCCTAGATTTCATTTGTTTTAAGATTCCTAAGCGTGTATTTCTCTCTGGAACTAGTGGAATCATATTCAATACTTCATGCGGAATGCAATGCTCACATGTTTCAAGCTTTACCGCTCTACCAGGAGAGGGCAGAGCACTACAAAATGGAGGCTCCCAGCTGTTCCTACAGTGCTCGCAGATATAAACGTAAATACATAGCTATTTCTGCAGTCTTGAAAACTGTTTTGATATTTTATGTTTCATTTGAGCATGCTGTTGCTATTGGTTATATTGGATAATTATACCACGCATCCATGTGGAGTTTATAGTTCGAAAATATAAAGGTATAATATTTGATAGATTGGTGCTTTAGCACTTCATTGTCATGATTTTTCAAATTTAATGCTTCTGTTTCACTTTCATTTGTAGGCCTCACAGAGGATGAAATGACAGCTTGGTTTAATCAGATAGAGCCAGATGTATCTGATTTTGAGTTTGAGGACAGCGAAGATAAGTTTCCACAGAATGCTGCATTAGATGGGAAAGATGCTAATTCCTTCTGGGAAAGCTTAGATGAGGAACCTCTGAGTCAGTGCCAAGCAGTTGTGAATCCAGCAGAAAGAAGAAACCTACAGCACTCTCATATTCACACGGACATGTAAGTTTAGATCCGTTCTATTAACGCTTACTGAGTAATGACGAAGTTTTCTTTTTGAGGTTATGTAAGCCCAAGAGAAATAAAATGATCGCTTTAATGTTTGTTTTTCCTGAAGTAATTTTCATATGATTAAGGTACACTAATTTAATGCTCAGGTTAGTGCATAAATATGATATCTGAATTTTGGAAAATACTGATTTGTTTTTACTTCAATTTTTCAAACAGATTTTCACCAATCCAAAGAACATCTGCTTTCACCCTTCGAAAACCTTTTGATTACTTACAAGATTATCTGGATGAGAGGTTTTTTTTACAATCAACAGCAGAGCTAACTAATTTAAGGGATGCACAACTTATTTGTAAATCATTTGGTATCGATTTCAATGACATTAAAACAATCTTTGGATGTTGCACTTACACAATAATTGATGGTTATCCACATTTGCAGAAAATGTCGACTCCCAGAATGTAAGGCATTAACATTTATCAGATGTTCTTTCTGCAAAATATTTCTTTGCTTCAGTAATGACAGGACCTGCTTCTTGACTTTCCACAGTTAGTAAAACAAAACATGTATAAGATTATTATGGAGGTACAGAACCACGGTATCATATGTGATACTTCCTGTTGTGCCCTTCTGGCAATGAAAAGAAAATTGAATGCATTATGTTATTTCCTGTATATCTAGTAAAATAAAGAACCATGTTTTGTTTTAATGTCGTTATCTGTTTCATTATGGGTCTGAGGTGGTTAAGTATGAAGCCTTGTGCTGCAGCCTTCACAGGACGCACAGTAGTTAGAACGCCTGACGATGCCCTGTATCCTCTTGCTACGAATTGTGACGTCTTGGGTCATCTTACGATATATTGTGACCTCTTGTGACATTTTCTTGCCAAATATTTCGGTATTTTATGACATCTACCGTCTTACAAAGTTCTGTGACGTCCAGTAAATCTTTCGGCATCATTTGACCAAAATATAAGGCTAGGTTAGTGTGGGGATATTTCAGGTTAGGTAAGGTTATGTAAACTACTTGAATGCGTCTAAGAGAAATCTATTAACTGTGCTTCATAACTGACCACCAGAAGTTCCAAAATGATGTATTGGTACTATGTCAATCCAAAGAAGTCACTGAAAACGCGTTAGAGCACCAAATCTGCAATGAGCTACAAAATAAATGCATTAAATATCCTATATTCTAAATTACTTAAGTATTCATTAAATTAATGATTTCATGATAATGAATAGTGATATCTTATGTTATAAAAATTACTTAAGATCATTAAAGTGGTGATACATCTCGTAATGCTTAAACAAACCGCTTCAGTTCTCTGAATGTCAAAGAAGGACCTCACATTGTCTATGATAGCTTGAAAGTGCTTTAAAATTATATGGAATTCCTCTGAATTGCCCCTGAAAGTGTTTTTGTCACGAATTTCAGTACCCGAATTCCAAAAAAGAGAGTAACATGTCCTTCATCGTATTTAAAATAGTATCAAAATACACCAAAATTGTCCTAAAACTCCTCTTGTCAGGGACATTGTAATGCTTTTAAAATTGGCGAGATAACATTAAGAATCACAGAGAAATATCTGGACATAGCTCTATAGGGACGTATTTTATCTTAGGTTATGGAAGAATGGAATGATCGAGAATAAGAGGCCGGGTCTCCAATAAAATAGTTTAATTGGGCAGAAGAGGAAAGCAGAATTTATCTTAGATTTGTTAGGATTGAAGAGAAGGGCAGATTAGGTTAACGTAGGAGAGTAATGTCCATGCTATTTGATATTAAGTAAAATAAATGATTAATTCAAACTAGTTTAGAAGAAATTACAAGATGATGGCATGTTACATAATGAAAATAGTGTAGATTACAATGAGAGAATTGCCCGGAATGCTAAGGTAGGAAGACTATTCGAAACGAAGTCAAAACCTCTGGAAGAACGTTGCAAATCAGTACACGTTGGGAAGCTTAACTGTAAATGAACATTTGAAAATCGATATACGCTACATCCGGATACCGATCCACTAAGCGTGTCCTATTTAGCTGTGATCTATCTCATTGGTTAAAGTTGTTTTATTTATTTATTTATTTATTTATTTATTTATTTATTTATTTATTTATTTATTTATTTATTTATTTATTTATTTATTTATTTATTTATTTATTTATTTATTTATTTATTTATTTATTTATTTATTTATTTATTTATTTATTTATTTATTTATTTATTTATTTATTTATTTATTTATTTATTTATTTATTTATTTATTTATTTATTTATTTATTTATTTATTTATTTATTTATTTATTTATTTGTGTCCTCCAACGTTAAGTAATATCAGATGGTTAATGAAATTGGTGAAATGATGCTCAAAGGAGTCCGGGGTCCATAGAGCTTAGAGTTACCTGAAATTCGTCATTCAGGATAAGGGAAATCCCAGGAGAAAAGCCTTATCCATGTAACTCAGCCTGGCCGAGATTCGAACTCAGGACCTCTTGAACGTGAGGAAGACATGCTACTATCTACGCTACCGAGGCGGGCTATAGGCGGGTTAAAATTGTAGGGGGAATTCTGGAGAATTCAACATAAAAGTCATCTCTGTCATTGCGCAATAATTATTTGCATAAAATTGGTAGTAGGTAAACACAATTAATGTGTAATTAGAATTTAGATAGGCTCCGTAATGTCAGGTAAATCGTAAACAGATTTTATCATTCATCACTTAAAATGACCTACTGCAACAAAAATGTATTCTACAAAGTATGCGTCCTACACCATCTCTAAGTGAGGTGAGATAAAACCCTTAAAGTTAAAATAATTAAATAGAAAAGTGCACATCAGCTAATCCGGTTTGCCATAATTTTGTCCCACAGAATTATTTTGCAAGCCAGTAGATTTACTGACACAGAGCTCTCACCCTTGCGTTCATCACTGAAAAGTATCAATCATGTCCGTTTGAACCCACGACTTTGGAGTACAACTTCTATGCTTTTTCCTAAATCGTAGAAAACTTTTTTGTTCTAATTTGTTCACAAAAGCTAGGAAAGTTTACTTAGAACAGTCAAGAAATAACACTCACTTTTTTCTCGGGCAGCCAGCCAGGAGAAAAGATGATTAGATATCAAAGTTTCGGGAGTGTACATCTCTCCCATCATCAGGATATTTATGAAATGTTATAACAACAGATGAAATACTGGATATAGCACAACTATAAACAAAGACAAAACACTATCAAAATTTGCATCACTGAACAAAAGACTGTTTTCAGTAAATTAAATGACAGGTCAGGAGATGGCGTGAGTATAGAAAATTGTGTCAAAGAAACGTAACTACTTAACTTGATTATAAAGAAGTATTGATCTTTGCTTCTTACACCGACGGATTTCCATTCTTAAGGCCAGTTTCCAAGAGGGGCTGAACTGAAATCCAGCATCACGATTATGCGTGCTGCTTTCAGAGGAAATCACCAAAGCTTCCTCAAATCTCCGCTCCCAGTAACTGTTGCATTTTGCCAAGATCGCACATGAACGGAGCATTGGTTTAATGCAACCTGAGAAGTCTGGGCTGGCAGAGCATTGTTTTGATAACGACCATAGTGCCAATTTTCGGGAGACGACCATCTTGGTTCAAGATCGATCATGAACGGAGCATTGGTTTAATGCAACCTGAGAAGTCTGGGCTGGTAGAGTATTGTTTTGATAACGACCATAGTGCCAATTTTCGGGAGACGACCATCTTGGTTCAAGATCGATCATGAACGGAGCATTGGTTTAATGCAGCCTGAGAAGTCTGGGCTGGCAGAGCATTGTTTAGATAACGACCATAGAGCCAATTTTCGGGAGACGACCATCTTGGTTCAAGATCGATCATGAACGGAGCATTGGTTTAATGCAGCCTGAGAAGTCTGGGCTGGTAGAGTATTGTTTTGATAACGACCATAGAGCCAATTTTCGGGAGACGACCATCTTGGTTCAAGATCGATCATGAACGGAGCATTGGTTTAATGCAGCCTGAGAAGTCTGGGCTGGTAGAGTATTGTTTTGATAACGACCATAGAGCCAATTTTCGGGAGACGTCCATCTTGGTTCAAGATCGATCATGAACGGAGCATTGGTTTAATGCAGCCTGAGAAGTCTGGGCTGGTAGAGCATTGTTTTGATAACGACCATAGAGCCAATTTTCGGGAGACGACCATCTTGGTTCAAGATCGATCATGAACGGAGCATTGGTTTAATGCAGCCTGAGAAGTCTGGGCTGGTAGAGCATTGTTTTGATAACGACCATAGTGCCAATTTTCGGGAGACGTCCATCTTGGTTCAAGATCCATCATGAACGGAGCATTGGTTTAATGCAACCTGAGAAGTCTGGGCTGGCAGAGCATTGTTTAGATAACGACCATAGAGCCAATTTTCGGGAGACGTCCATCTTGGTTCAAGATCGATCATGAACGGAGCATTGGTTTAATGCAGCCTGAGAAGTCTGGGCTGGTAGAGTATTGTTTTGATAACGACCATAGAGCCAATTTTCGGGAGACGTCCATCTTGGTTCAAGATCGATCACGAACGGAGCATTGGTTTAATGCAGCCTGAGAAGTCTGGGCTGGTAGAGCATTGTTTTGATAACGACCATAGTGCCAATTTTCGGGAGACGTCCATCTTGGTTCAAGATCGATCATGAACGGAGCATTGGTTTAATGCAGCCTGAGAAGTCTGGGCTGGTAGAGCATTGTTTTGATAACGACCATAGAGCCAATTATCGGGAGACGACCATCTTGGTTCAAGATCGATCATGAACGGAGCATTGGTTTAATGCAGCCTGAGAAGTCTGGGCTGGTAGAGCATTGTTTTGATAACGACCATAGAGCCAATTTTCGGGAGACGACCATCTTGGTTCAAGATCGATCATGAACGGAGCATTGGTTTAATGCAGCCTGAGAAGTCTGGGCTGGTAGAGCATTGTTTTGATAACGACCATAGAGCCAATTTTCGGGAGACGACCATCTTGGTTCAAGATCGATCATGAACGGAGCATTGGTTTAATGCAGCCTGAGAAGTCTGGGCTGGTAGAGCATTGTTTTGATAACGACCATAGAGCCAATTTTCGGGAGACGACCATCTTGGTTCAAGATCGATCATGAACGGAGCATTGGTTTAATGCAGCCTGAGAAGTCTGGGCTGGTAGAGCATTGTTTTGATAACGACCATAGTGCCAATTTTCGGGAGACGTCCATCTTGGTTCAAGATCGATCATGAACGGAGCATTGGTTTAATGCAGCCTGAGAAGTCTGGGCTGGTAGAGTATTGTTTTGATAACGACCATAGTGCCAATTTTCGGGAGACGTCCATCTTGGTTCAAGATCGATCATGAACGGAGCATTGGTTTAATGCAGCCTGAGAAGTCTGGGCTGGTAGAGCATTGTTTTGATAACGACCATAGTGCCAATTTTCGGGAGACGTCCATCTTGGTTCAAGATCGATCATGAACGGAGCATTGGTTTAATGCAGCCTGAGAAGTCTGGGCTGGTAGAGCATTGTTTTGATAACGACCATAGTGCCAATTTTCGGGAGACGTCCATCTTGGTTCAAGATCGATCATGAACGGAGCATTGGTTTAATGCAGCCTGAGAAGTCTGGGCTGGTAGAGCATTGTTTTGATAACGACCATAGTGCCAATTTTCGGGAGACGACCATCTTGGTTCAAGATCGATCATGAACGGAGCATTGGTTTAATGCAGCCTGAGAAGTCTGGGCTGGTAGAGCATTGTTTTGATAACGACCATAGAGCCAATTTTCGGGAGACGACCATCTTGGTTCAAGATCGATCATGAACGGAGCATTGGTTTAATGCAGCCTGAGAAGTCTGGGCTGGTAGAGCATTGTTTTGATAACGACCATAGAGCCAATTTTCGGGAGACGTCCATCTTGGTTCAAGATCGATCATGAACGGAGCATTGGTTTAATGCAGCCTGAGAAGTCTGGGCTGGTAGAGTATTGTTTTGATAACGACCATAGAGCCAATTTTCGGGAGACGTCCATCTTGGTTCAAGATCGATCATGAACGGAGCATTGGTTTAATGCAGCCTGAGAAGTCTGGGCTGGTAGAGCATTGTTTTGATAACGACCATAGTGCCAATTTTCGGGAGACGACCATCTTGGCAAAATGCAACCGTTACTGGGAGTGGATGATTAAGGAAGCTTTGGCGATTTCCTCTCAAAGGAGCACGCCTAAGCCTGATGCTGGATTTCAGTTCAGCTCCTCTTGGAAATTAGCCTGAAAATTGGAAATCCGTCGATTTAAGAAGCAAAGATCAATACAGCTTTATAATCAAGTTAAGTAGTTACGTTTCTCTGACACAATTTTCTATACTCACGCCACCTCCTGACCTGGTATTTAATTTGCTGAAAACAGTCTTTTGTTCAGTAATGCGAATTTTGATAGTGTTCTGTCTTTGTTCGTAGTTGTGTTATATCCAGTATTTCATTTCTGGTTATAACATTTTATAAGTATCCTGATGATGGGCGAGATGTACACTCCCGAAACGTTGATATCTAATCATCTTTTCACCTGGCTGGCTGCCCGAGAAAAAAGTCAGCGTATTCGTCACCAAGAAAGCTTCAGGTCTTATTTTAAGGAATAACATATTTTTGCAAGTTCATTTTTACGTCACTTATTCCCAGTTTTGTTAATTATCTGTCACATTGGTTTAGTCCCTTTAAAATGCTTTAAAGGGAGCTTTGGCCTGGGAAATAACTAATTGACTATTGGTTCCTAGAACTAATATTTCCCTTTTACATTTATTTCTAATGTTGAAATATTCATACATTCCCAAATGCATATTTTCATAGATTTTGGTGTTTACGGAGAAAATTAAACTAAAGGAATTTGGCCCACCCAGAATCTAAACCGAGATCCTTGGCTTGAGATGCCAGAACGCTGGCGGCAAAACCACAGAACCAGTCAGGCTGATAGTGTCTTGGAAAAACATCTGAAAACATTAACAGACTGGAAAAAATAAACGGCAGTAAAATATATATGAATATCACCTTTGTTCTTTGCTACATTCTATTTACTTCAAGGCAAAGAGAATAACTTGTCTTTTCCGAATATAAATAGCTACTAACAATCCATTCCTAGGTCTAGCCACTGAAGGCTTCTACTAAGTTTATATTGTAATATTTATTTAGTTAATATTGTATCCGGAATTCTTTCTAAATGTTCTTTCCATTGTGGTATGTTATATTTTCATTTCTCATTCTGATTAAATATATTTAATTCCTTTCGTATTTCATTACTATGTGATGCAGTTTAGTGCATCCTTTAATTCCTCTGGAACATTTCATTTCTGTCCTGCATCTTACTTGTCTGACATTTATTTATTGCTTACAGTTCACTTCTACAGGTTATAACAGCTACTTCAAATTCATAAAATTAAACTTTTGTTTCTCTTCTAATTTTGTTTTTTGAAAAATCTGTTAATTATTCCACAAATTCCAAAAAATGGCTAATTTTTAGTCATATAAATTTTATCCAACATCATGTCCCAAATAAATTCAGTTGTTCACATGTTTTATACCATGGTAGTTAATTATTACCTTTTAACTGATTGTTTGTCACTAAAAGATATCACTTTTGGTTTGTAACGAATATTCTCATATTGTAGTTAAAGATGTCATTGATTTTAAAAACATATATTTGTAATTTGTAATCTTTATCGGGAATAATAGGCAAGTCAACAGCAAATAAAAGTATATTCAAGTAACTATCCAGTATTATTTTAAAACCAGGACAGTTGCTACCAGTTTATCAATAAATCGTCAATATAGACATTAAAAATAGTGGAAGATAAAATACACCCTTGCTAACACATTGCTTGCTCTGAGAACATTTAGGGAGTCCAACCTTCGTTTGATATTCTGTCAGATTAGCCAAATTTTACAAAAGAAATTGCTTCGTATATGAACTGCCTTGATTTTTTTTTCAGTCCTAAAGCATTAACCTAAATTTACAGCAGCGGAAGCTGTAAGTAATTTATAACATTCGTATAGGACATGCTGTGCATTTCTACTGAAATAGGTTACAGTTTACTTTGAAAGGCAATATTTTCTACCGAGAAACGATTCCTTGAAGAAATTCCTATCCGAGATAAACTCAGAAAGATCAACACAATGGTCCATCAAACTCGAAGAGTAGACCATCATCTTTAGTGCTCAAATAAATTTCGCCCACTTTAAAGCGCGCTCGAAGGGAAAGTAAATGTGGATGATGCGCACTATTGAGATATACAAGAATGAACTCTTATTAAAGTTGTGCTTCGCATAAAGACAATGTCTCTTACACTGTCTTCATTACGGAGAAATGCTGCAGATAAAAGCCTGAAATTAAGTGAAGCAAATATTTTGCGGAATAAACTGTTTCTCGTGTAATCATTTTCGAGATAGGGAAGGGAAACCATGACAAAGAAACAGCGTGGAAGAGAAATGTGCTTTCATGCAGGCTCATGAACTCGAATCATTTTCGCTGTCAACAGCTCCATCGCCATCCGTGGCCATTGAGACATGAAATAGACCCTCTGCCACAGGATGCTTTTGTTAGACTACCTTCCTCACGACTAAATTGAAGTTAACAACGCCGATTCTGTGTCAGTTTTGCCTTTGTGTGGGGAATTGGATATTTGCAACCCCACCGTCCTTTGTGCTCGATCTTGCACTCCCTTTATCTCACAATAGATATGCCTTTCTTTTCTCCTCCTTGCTCCTTACTTCACAAATATCGCTTAGGATATCCTATGTCCGTTTAAATGTTTCCTCTTAGTATCTAAATAGTGATAATTCAAAACAAATATTTAATAATGGAAGAAGTATAGTATATATTTTATTTGAATCAGTGCAGCAGACTAAGTTTTCAGGCAAATTGAAGGTTCTCCTCCAATCCCATTTAATATTAAGCTTAAATAAAAAATAAAATTAATGAAAAACTAACTTAATTTCAAGCCATAGTTTACGTAACAGAATTTCTAAAATATGTTTTTAAATCGCATCAAAATCATCAGAAATTTTAAAATGCATTAAATATCCATTAAATATCCAACTTTATGGAAAGGGAACAAGAATATACTTAGTATAAGAGTTAAAATAGTTATAAATGAGTATAAGAGAAAAGAGTATGCTCTAAACACTTAGGAAGCGAAATATCTTACTCTATATCGCAGGTTTTCATCTGCCAAGTTACAAAATGAGCATTAACAGTTTAGAGCAGATTCTGAAAATAAAAAAGTTTGTGAATAAGCAAAACTAAAATAATATAAACGCTCAGGTGTTTGTTCTACCCAGCTTGATATTCATAAATTGAAAAATGAATATCCAAGCATTTGAAATTAGATAATTATTATCACTTAAAATATTAGAGATAGCAGTTGGATGGGCGAAGACATAACAAATAGCTATAACGCAGTCCATAAAATCTATACAGTGAGATGCATGTGAATTAAGTTTGTAATATGCAGTTTAATTACAATGTTTCTGCGCTTTACATGGAAGTCGGTCAATTATTGTATATTGTCTTTTTAAAATTCGAAAATGTAATTTGTTTTCTTCTAATACACACAGTCTTTACTTAATTCCTTAAGTTTGCTACTTTTAAAATTACAACATAATGTATACCTAGTGTAGTGTACTCGTATGTTATTACACTTTCATGACCGATGTCATTTGAAGTAAAGTTTATACTTTTTGAACTTAAGTGCCTTACGGGAGGGGAAATGATGGCACAGATGTGAAATTTGAGATTGTTGTCCACTAGCCAATCATGGAAGAGGGGCCGGTATGTCTCCCTTATACCAGATGGAACCCAAAAGGAACCGGACTCCAAGGGCGCTGCCTCTCGTAGGCATAATGCAGGGTTCTCACGCTAAATGGTGTTGGTAGAGACCTTCATGAAACACCTGTGCAGACGGCGTCAGGGTAGAACTGAACGTGCAAGTGTGGTATTGTGTTTCTCTGACCTTTGGCGGGTTACCTCTGCGAAGTAGTTATGGAAACTTGAAAATAAGAAAGATAGTGTGTGAAATTGTTTCCTGCTTAAAAAAAACTGCAACGGAGACACACCAAATGCTTCAGGAAACTTTCCAGTAGGACGCTATGAGCCGCACATAAGTTTTCGAGTGCTTTGGGCGCTTTAAACGTGGTGAGATATGTGTTGAAGACCAAGCTCGTTCTGGACGCCCTTCAACGTCGCGAAGTGAAGATAACATTGAAAAGGTCCGCTAAAAGATCAACGAGGATTGTCGCCAAACGATCGACCTAATCTCAGCATCGACAGGAATCATTTGGAGCTCGTGCCAGCGGATTTTGAGGGAGGATTTGCACATGAGACGTGTTGCTGCTAAATTTGTTCCGCGCCTTCTCACACAGGAGCACAAAACCATCCGCATGAATGTGCGTGAGGACTTGAAAACAGAGATTGCACGTGATCCGAACTTCTTGAACGAAGTCATTACAGGGGATGAGAGTTGGTGTTACGGGTATGACCCAGAAACCAAGCAAGCGTCAAGCGTCAAGCTAGTGGAGCACTCCCAACTCTCACAAACCAAAAAAGCAAGGCAAGTGAGGTCAAATATGAAGATGATGATCATTTTCTTTTTTGATGTTCGTGGAACTGTACATTGGCAATTCGTACCCCCTGGCCAGATTGCTAAGCAACACTTTTACTTTGACGTTTTAAGGCGTCTGCAAGAGGAGGAAACGTCCGGAAATTTGGCGATCAGATGACTGGTTTCTGCATCTCAACAACGCTTCAGCACACACGGCCTTACTAGTGACCCACTACTTGGCATCTCAGAGGTGGTGTGTCGTTCCCCACGCTCCGTATTCGCCCCCTGCGACTTTTTCCTATTTATACGAATGAAAAAAAAAAAAGATAAAAGGGGAGCGCTATGAGAATGTGGAGGCGGTGAAAACAGGTTCGTAAAGGGCACTGGACAATATCAAACTTCAAGAGATCCAAACAGTAGGAAAAGAGACTTCACAAGTGCATCGCATGTAATGGAGAGTATTTTGAAGGTGACTGAAGTAATTTTGTAAAAACGTTCATCAATAAAGTTTTTATGACAACAATCCTGTTTCTTTTTCGTCCCCCTTGTATAATGCCTTACAGTCTTCGTTAGGTCATCTGATGATGGCCAACATATATTTGAGCTTAACTTCAGGAGGACTTCCTAATTCTCGACCAGGGCTTATAAGCCTGGAGGGAACTTTACCACTTTATTCAAATATACTGTAATATATCTTAAAGTAAATCATCATGATCAACTCTGAAAACGTCAATGATTCTTGAGTGCAGGAAAGCGTCTCGGTCATTAGGGTAAAAATTGCAAGTGAAATTTGTTGTGCCAGCGCTACCAGTTAATTTAAAATCAGCCAAATAACAGTGACATTATCAAGAAGATCCTGTGTAAAGTTCTGTTAAATTTGTAGCTCTCTAAACTCACAAAAACAGCAGATAGAACGTAGCCGTACCTGTAAAATGAAAGTACCTACCTTATTTGGGTATAAAGTTAGGAAACGCAAACAAAACTTTCATGTCACATACTGTTTGTCATACCTGTGTTGCAGGTTTGAGGAAATAGATCCAATGCATACAGAAATCTTTATTATTCCAGATTCCAATGGTACTATGTACATAATTTCTATTTTTGTATAGTGAAAGTTGGCGGGTATCACAAGAACATTATGGAAGAAACTGCTTACCCAAACCTAAAATCAACCATAGACGCATCACCCATGGTCCTAACATTGTGCAGGAACCACGCACTACTTGAGAACCATCGTCATTATCAGGTAAAACTTCAGATCATGTTAATGACCAGTATGCCATGTCCTGCAAATAGCTTCTATCTCCTCATATTCGCCTAAAACTTCAAAAGATTGCATTTACTCTACCTTTATATTGCGCAGTGCCAATATCCTAAACAATGTACTAATAATGAGGTGCGATTTTTGCTAGTTGAAATTTATTTTCCTTTCAAACATCCCGATTATCTTACAGTTGAAATATTGAAAGCAAATTATTTGTATTAGTGTTTTTACAAACGTATAACCATATTTTCTATGTAAAATATCACAGGGAGTAATTCCAATATTTCACAAGTTCTCCTCATGAAAGCCTTGCCTTTCTTTAAACGTTGAATGTAGGTTGATTTTAAATGTAACGCATAAGATATAATTCTGTTTTTATCCTTAGGACCATTGCGCTCTACCTGCGTTTCCACATTTGTGCATTGTTAAAACTTGCACCGCATGCTTCGTTTCTATAAGTTCAAGTATCAAGACTTACTGTTTCCCGTAAAACCTCATGGAGGCAAACATAAAAAGTTTCCTTCCTTCCTTGCTTCCTTCCATCCTTCCTTCCTTCCTTCCTTCCTTCCTTCTTTCCTTCCTTCCTTCCTTCCTTCCTTTCTTCATTCCATCCTTCCTTCTTTCCTTCCTTTCTTCCTTCCTTCCTTCCTTTCTTCATTCCTTCCTGCTTTTCTTCCTTCCTTTCTTCCTTCCTTCCTTCTTTACTTTCTTCCTTCCTTCCTCTTTCCTTCCTTTCTTCCTTCCATCCTTCTTTCCTTCCTTCCTTCCTTTCTTCCTTCCTTCCCTCCTTTCTTCCTTCCTTCCTTCCTTTCTTTCTTCATTCCTTCCTTCTTTCCTTCCTTCCTTCTCTCCTTCGTTCCTTGCTTTCTTCCTTCCTTCCTTCCTTCTTTCCTTCCTTTCTTCCTTCCTTCCTTCCTTCCTTCTTTCCTTCCTTCCTTTCTTCCTTCCTTCCTTCCTTCCTTCCTTCTTTCCTTCCTTTCTTCCTTGCTTCCTTCCTTCTTTCCTTCCTTTCTTCCTTGCTTTCTTCCTTCCTTCTTTCCTTCCTTTCTTCCTTCCTTCCTTCTTTGCTTCCTTTCTTCCTTCCTTCCTTTCTTCCTTCCTTCCTTTCTTCCTTCCTTCCTTCCTTTCTGCTTTCTTTTCTTCCTTCCTTCCTTCTTTCCTTCCTTTCTTCCTTCCTTCCTTCCTTCCTTCCTTCTTTCCTTCGTTCTTTCCTTCCTTCCTTTCTTTCTTCCTTCCTTCCTTCCTTTCTTCCTTCCTCCCTACCTCCCTCCCTTCTTCCCTCCTTCACTACTTCCCTCCTTACCTCATTACCTCCCTCCTTGCTTCCTTCCATCCTTCCCGCCTTCCCTCCGTCCTTCCCTCCCTCCTTCCTTCTATCTTTCTTTCTTAAGGTCGCCTTGCCGTCTGTTTGTAGTTCGAGACAGGCAAATAGTCTTACAGTCTTACAGTAAATTTACTCAAAATTTGAAAAACTTATCAAAACAAAATTACTGTAAAATAAATAAGCGCAAATGGGTAAAAAATGAATAAAAATCTATAATTTCCAATAAAATACCAAAAGACACAAAAATTACTACCTTCAATAACAACTTGCCATGACAAGGGCTACCTTCCCAGTGGTGGTAGAATGAACTTGTTCCTTTTCTTTGGGGCAGGGCTAGCACTTTCAGCAGGATTCTCCTGCCTTTTCCTCACTGTCGTTTGGGCAGTGGCGACAGGATCTACCCGCTCCACATCCTCAATGGAGGAGGATGGTTTCCACACTGGTAACTTCGAATCGAGTCTACCGAAACGAACGGAAACTTCGACCGGCGAAGACGAAAGTTGCTGATCGGCGTCCTCTCTAGATGATTCAACAGATGCTGACGGAGATGTTCGTGGACTTTTGTGCTGGCTAGCTTTCCTTTCACTGGTCTTATTATTTTTCTTTAGGAAGTCAGTTCTGTCATACGAGGTCTTAAATTTTCTTGGCGATACACTTTATATTACCGGTTCACTTGACTTGGATAACTCCTTCTTCTTAGGACTGGATCTGGTCGGCGGGCTCACCGTTGTTCGTGCTGGTGTTTGTTGCTTTGGCTGTGATCTTGGTGTAATTGATCTTTCGGATATTACTGCCCCGTTTATGTCGCTGGTTTGTATTGCGATATCTCGTCTAGGTATCGGCTTAGCTGCAACTGCACTATAAGTAACGGTCCTAGGGACAGAAATTTGACGAATACGCAAGAGCTTCCGGGCTTCCACGAAGGACACCCTCTCGCTTACCCTCTCTCTGTTGGATCGCCTTCTCCTCCATAAAACGGGGGCATTCTCTGGAGCTTGATGAATAATTAGCACTGCAGTTAACACACCTTGCGGGTGAAGTACATGCAATATCGTCCTTGACTTCCCCACAGTCAACGCGAGTGGCAACTCCATTACATGAATGACTCGTGTGGCCAAAGCGCTGGCATTTATAACACCTCAATGGATTGGGTATATACTGCCTCACTACAGTAGCCTCATACGCTGCCTTAATCTTTTGCGGGAGATCTACCCGATCATAGGTATGATACAGGGTACGAATGGGCACTAGTTCACCTCGTTCTTTGCGGTGAACTCGATATACATTAGTCACACTTGTTCTTCCAAGTTCTCCAGAATTTCCTCATTGGACTTACCATCCAATGCGCTGGTGTTTACAACACCACGCGAGGATTTCAGGGTCCTAGGCAATTCAACGCGCACCGGATAGCTCGCAAGCATATTGGCTTTCAAGGTTTCTGCAGCCTGCGTCGGAGAAGCTGCTTCGACCTGGGGCGTGGCATTGCGAGATCGAGTACATGTCTTTAAAGAACCGGCAATATTATCTAAACTCTTCTGAATAATGAACGGGTTCACGGTATTAAACTTTCGACCATCCTCAGTTCTACATATAACTAAATAGCGAGGACCACAAGACTCAGCTATTTCTTTTCCACATTTAATTTTAAGGTTTGCCATAAGAAATTGAATGTGTTTCATTCCCTAGTGCTCCCCACCCACCACGTAGGCCAATAAGGTGTCATCCTGCAGGGGATATAGCGGTCTCGCCATCCCACTCACCCTGGAGTTTGGTACAGTACCTAGTCCTGGCCTATTGATTAGGGGCGGGTTAGTCCCTAACCTCCCATTTAGTCGAAGCAGAAACCAAAGTAATGTATTGGAAATGCCACCCTCCCCGAATTCAGAAGAACACTGGAAGGAGTTCAGATGCTGATCCCTCAACCACCAGGGCAAACCTTTCCATTGTCACGGGTCTCCACGCACGGCCTACACGTGCGTGGGTGTTTTGTCTGACCCCTCTCCGCTAAGAGGAACCCACATCGAGGGTGTCAGTGTGGCTCGGGACCCCGGGATCGCCAATTCCCGTACCTAACGCAGTAGGGCCCTGGGGAGATGCACTCAAGCGTAGATTACAGAAATATGGCAATGATCTATGAAGAGGTGCATCGCAATGCAGCTGAGGCCTGAGGGCTGTATTTACGTTCTCCAACAAGACATTTACTTCTCGCACATGTTATAGATGTACAGAGGTGCGCTAGAAAAACCTAGGGACCTCTTTAGGCTCAGCGTGTCAGGGAAAGAGCAATCTGTGAGGTACCTGATGTTTCCCGGATTGTTACTGAGCATCTTGGAGCAAAACCCCTGCAAAATAAGCACAGCTTACATTAAAATTATGCGTGCGTATAATGTAGCATAAATAGTAATATTATTGTGCATTTAATTTTAGTTTTTAATATTATATTATGTTCCTATAGTAATAATAATAATGTTATAATCATTATTAATAATATTATGAAAGTATTTAATGACTGGCTGCCTCTTTCTCATCATAATTAGGACAAAAAAAGTGCTGCAGCAAACCGGGTGTTTGCGAGGTTCTCAGGACAATGTGTTCTCTGGGAAAGAAAGTGTCATTCCCTTAAGCTGACCTACACCTACAGCTATATGGTAACGATTTGCAAAATCGGGTATCCTTCTGTAGATATCTCTTAAATAAAATTGACCTAAATCCGGATTTCCCCAGAAAGATTTTATGGGGAGATGAGTGCTGTTTAGGCATTGATTCCACTGTAGATGAATATAATCCATTACCGGGCTCCTGAAAATCCTCAACAGATCAGCCACATCACGTGTAAACGCACTGGAGTGTTAATGCATAGTAGGGCATTCTAGGAGACTGCATCATTAGACCAGTTTATTTACCTCCCAAACTAACTGGCCAACTGTATTTGCAATTACTACAGAGTGTTCGGAATCTTGAGAATTTCCTAGAAGACTTGCCACTTCAGTTAGCTCTGCGGCACTGGATGCAGCACGATGGGGCACCACCACATTTTTGCAGAGGGGTTAGAGAATATCTAAAAATGTGAACCCCGAACGGTGCATAAGGTCGTGATGGTTGCATTCCAAGGTTAGCGAGATCACCTGATGTAACTCACTTCGAATTTTTCTTATGAGGATATACTAAACCGAGGGTCTACGAAACGGAACCAGAAAGCTTAGAGCTTTTAAAGGAACAAATACGTCATGCTTGCGCTTAAGTACCTGTAGAAATGTTAAGATTGAGAGGCGCTTACATCAATGCATCCAACGAGTTGGGCATGCATATGAACATACTCATTGTGAATGATGCAATAATAAGTATTTTTCAGTCAATAACATGGGTTCAAAGAACATTAATTGTATTCATTATATTTATTATTCTTTATTGCAATTAAAGACGTAATAGCCTTTGTTTAATTTTTGTAATTGTGAAGCACAAATTGTTACATTATGTTATTTATAGAAGGACATTGAGGTAAGTGTATGCCTTGAAAGCGATAATTAATATGCGCTTACCCTTATGTGTATACTTTTGGTGAGGGGCAAACATTCTCCTATACAGAAACTTCTCCAGAGCACAAGAATCGCATCCGGTACCTCACTGCAGTAAGCAAGTACTCTAGCGATCAGTTACATAAGTTGTTCGTTTTCAAGCTCTGGTCTTACGTGTGTTTCTTATTTGTGTGTGTGTGTGTGGGGGGGGGGGTTGCGGCAAACCCGTATACCAGTGTTAAATTGATTGGGTTCTAATTGGAGCTATGAGTTCTCTTATCCTCAGGTGAATGGTTGTAGGAAATGGATTTTGGTGGTTGTTGGCTACTCAGTCCTATTAATAACACCTTGTTTGTTGCAGAATTATTTGGGTTTAATTCCTAATAAGTTTTCTTATCGACACCTGTTACTAAAATTCCTAGCATAAATTCAATGGTACTTCAAACCCTGGATTACTTGTTTAACGTTACTTCCGCGCGGTCTCTATTTCTTCTTTATACAGCGACTACTTTGTTCTAATAAACTTCTAATGCTACTTCCACTTATGCTGAGTTGTTTGTAACGGTAGTCATCATTATCAAATCAGCGAAGTAAATATCCTTAGCGCTCATGCTCAACTGCATTCTGAAAGCCCTTTGTCCCAACACATTCCTGGCTGAACGTATACTATAGTTCTCAGACATTGAACTTTTACTGGCACAAAAAAAGATAACGGTCCTGCCTTCCTCTCTCATTATGTACAGATTTTTACAAGAATATATTCTTTTCCTTGCCTGGATGATGGTATACATGTTATATTAAATTATACTTTTCCCTTCTTATTCCTTAGGTCAGCTGCTATTTTAATAATTACTCTCTCCATTCTACTTTCATATTATTATAACAAGATTTTTAAACTAGTTTAGCAAAGCATTTTTATTAATTTACCTTCTTTTTAATTATTGGATTTCGTTTAATTCGCCGCCTCCTGTTCGCTGTCTGATACTGCGGTTACGGTGTGTGTGCGTGCGTGTGTCTCTGTGTGTGCGTGTGTGTGTGTGTGAGTGTGTGTGTGTGTGTGTGTGTGTGTGTGTGTGTGTGTGTGTGTGTGTGTGTGTGTGTGTGTGATTTTGGTAAGAATTCTTCTACCTCACATTTCCGGTTTACTATATATCCGACGACTGCTCACTGAGGAGTAGCAATAAGTGTCCTTCACCAATTTATTTCCAATAGAAATTGTATTTCAAAGAAGTCCCAGTCTATTGCTATTTAACTTAGATGGGTGAAAACTATTGGTCTGGAGCCAATTTAAAAATCATGAATAGCTCGGACTATTCTGTTGAATCTTACTCCTTGAGCTCCTTCAGTGCTTCTTTATGTTATAGCTGTTGTTATGGTTATGATATTTTAAAAGCTATATTTTGAAAAGCGTCTCACTTTAAATACCGTTCTCTAAATAACGTTTCTGCTGGCGTTCATTCCAAACTAAGGGTTAAGTCCCCTAATTTTGTCAAAATAGTTTACAGAAGGGTTATAGCTTAGTACAATTTGTGTTCAGAACATCCTATATTATCTATCCACGTATTTTCACTTTCATACAAGCTGTGCAAATCATTCGTAAAAGGAAGTTGTTTTACTGGTTGTAATTAACCGAGTGAAATGTCTTCCGAAATAATTTTCCTATAGGTATCCACAGTATATATATATATATAATTATATACTATATTTTGACTGTTTTATTCTTAGGTTGTACAATGTTTAAATGATGGACAGCAATTAAATCCTTATGTAATTAATCGTTACTTAATCCTTACTGTATTTTAAGGAATACGAAACATTTATGAAATAAATATTCATTTATAGCCGTTGTTTAATGCTTACCAAACTGTCACAAGGAAATTTCGTTGGTTCACATTCTATACCCAGAATATTCAAAGTTATCTTTTACTCTGATGTCAATATATGAAAATCATGTAAACATAATGAGCATTTTGTGCTAGGGCAAAGTTCATGAAAATCTTAGAAGAAATATAAGGATGAAGTACGGTATGCAATCCTGCCTTTCGTTTCGAGTTACCCTCCTAAAATATATATACATACTCACTCACACACACACACACACACACACACACACACACACACACACACACACACACACACACACACACACACTCTCTCTCTCTCTCTCTTTCTCTCTCTCTCTCTAACCCGCGCACGTAACTTTTCGGACATACATATGTATATTTAGGTTTAAGAATCTCAAAATATATGCAGTACGCGCAAGATAAGTTGAGCGGTTTATTTACGGTGTGGTGTGGGCAGGGGGGAAGAAGCAAAAGCTAACGCTTTCTGTTTCTGCAGTGTGGTCAACGTTGAAACACACAGTTCAGCAAAATAGCGTGTAAGATAAGCGAAGATATCACAAATAACGTTGCATCCTCTGAAAATATACCTTAGCTTTGCCCACGCCAGTTCAATTGCACTCAGCTCACAGTTCTACGGAGGTAGACGAATAATAATGTGTCCCCTTTCGAGAGCCATAACATCCACAAATGTTCATACAAATGTAAATCATTTTCAAGTAAATGCTGATGTACATCACCACCACATTCATAACAAGGCAATTCGAGCGCACCGAGCTTGGCTTTATGAAGAAAGCTTCAACTACAAAGGGATAATGTTATACAATATACTTCCAAATTTATGTAAACAAGCTGCATCATTAAAACACTTTAAGAATAAGGTCAAAACATTTTTGCTAGAACACGGTTTTTATACGCTTAATGAGATTTTAGATCTATAACCATAACACTGGGAGCTTGGTACATTCACAAACCAGTAGTATTCATATTATGACATTTCTTATAGTAAATTAGTCTATGGAAATACAACATGCTTACTGTGTATACTGTATGTAATCAATTTGACTTCATGCGTATAATGTACTGATATAGTTTGACGTGTCTCATAACATGTATATGTTGCCAAGGATTAATTAAAATTGTAATTCTAACATACGATTGTTGTAAACTGGTTAGCTAATTAACTTCAAAATTGATCAAAACGAAATATGGCTGACATGATAAAGCTTAGCGTATTAGCCACTAGACGTCTGTGTATAGTGCATTTCAAATTTCAAAGTTGTCATCTATGTTTACGGAGTTAAACGAAACTTACCGAATGAAAACTTGGAACCCGATCGCTCTTATTGTGTTCATACTGCACCTTCAGTTACGTGTGTGTTTTGCTTTTTTACAGAATCTACAAAATTTTGTGCATTACTCAGTTAAACAGAATAGAATGTTAGGGCTAGGATTAGGATTGCTACGGAGGGGATTCTGCACCGAAAGCTATGTTTTAATGTACCTAAGCCCCAAATGGGGCATTCCGGGAGGAAGAATGAGGCGAGAGGAAACAAAGGGCGGTCGATCCAAGGAGTCACGACAGCGCCGGCACTTCTACCCTAAAAGAGAAAAACAGATGAGAGATGATAATAAATGATCATGGAGATGAAATGTACAGGAATTTCTCGGGATGTAATTAACCTACCCAGGATTCGTCTGGCGGCCCGGCCAAATACCCGAAAAAAAACCGTGAGTTAGGTAGGTTGGCCATGGCAGTCGAACACGGATCTTCCGAATGCGGGTCATGGATGAAATCACTTGAATCATTCTGCTCGGTGAGTGGAATAGAATATGATTACTATTTCAAGGAGAAGATCAACTTTATTACATGGGAAATAACTAAAATGAAGCAATAAAAAGCTGATTTCCGTATCAAATTATTTTAATGCGTTTTATTAAATACTGTTTATTAAGTTTCAAGGTTTCCATTATGTTTTCACGTAATTTAAACACCCACATACTTGTAAGTTTTTGTTTTATACATACTATTCTATTAGCCCTGAAGTTCTAACTACTCACTGCTGAGTGTTAACGTGAAAGAGAAATTCTCTCAGTTCTTACTGTCGTAGCACTCTAATTTGAAGTATCTAGTGCAATACATAACCAACCTAACGTAAATCACATCTTGTTATTCAGATGTTGCAGTTATGCTTCCTTTCCTTTACAGGACAAAACAGGTTAGGTACAGAGGACAATGGAGTAGCGGGAAGTAGGCTCAAAAGGACCCCGTTTTAAGTAATTGTACTAGGATAGCAAAGCGATATAACGGAGGAGTGCATAATATCGCCAGCAATTTATGTAATGGTTCTTCCGCTTCCACTCATTTATTGGTTCTGCATGGAAGAGATTAACGCTGCCGCCGCCAGGTTGCTGCTCTCTGCAGCACTCCAGCTTTATCTATAGCAAACATCAATCCTGAAGTTCAAGTAAGGATGCAACATTTACAAATTATTCTAGTCTAAAGGACAAGAAAATTATGCATTGATAATATTTTTGCAAAAGAGGTGTTATCTTTTTAAAGAACACATAAAATCAACTTATTTAAGCTTGACGCAACAAGCTCTGTATTATAGTTTCCAGAGGATAGTAATTTTTTCCCCACGATTTTGATTCTTCTTTATCATTTTGTTGCTTTTACTGTGATGGAGGCAAAGTTAAACATTCCTTATTCAGAATTGCAAAATTAGGGCACGGGTAGGTCGATAGGTTCCAAAAAATTCATTTTTTTATTTTAATGTTAAAATTTTTTATTATACTTCAGCTTTAAAAGTATATATATATATATATATATATATATATATATATATATATATATATATATATATATATATATAACATAGATTATCAGCTGGTATTAAAGTCCTTTAGTTCGTAAATTTAAACATATCTGCGAAATGATACGCCCACTTCTTGAGAATGGCGCTTAATCTTTGATCGTGATTTCCCAAAACCTTTATTTTTTTTACTTTAGGTACATGTTTCTCAAAACCTATAAAAAATATTGACACAAAATTTGTATTGGTCATTTTTCAATGTTCTTTGAACACATGTGGTTAATATTTATATTCATGTGGTTTATAAAATGGATGAAAACAAATATTCAGTCCTTGAAAATATGATCCCTTTTTTTTACTCAAAACTAATTAATTTATCATGTGCATAGTATAAACTATATTTGATTTTCATTTAGCCGATATTATAAAACTGTATCTTAGGTTATACAGGATAAAACTTGTTGCATGTAACTTTAAATTCCTACAAGTAAGGTGCACCTGAAAAATAGGGTGCAATATTTGTCAGGACACATGGTGTGATTTATGCCCCTTTTGCATGGGCCTATGTGAACGTAATTTAAATATTATACAGCAGTTAAATGCACACATCCGTATACAGTAATCATACCGAATTTCAATTTCTGATAATGTTTATTTTTCTATATATTAAAATTTTAATTTTGGTAAATATTAGCCTTGTCTGGGTAAAAATAACCTCCCAGTGCCCTTGACAAACTACCTCTTTTGCCTTGTGTACTGCATTTATGTGCATGAACTATGCATGAAGCCTACTTGTATGCGTGTTTACTTAGTATAAAACTATATTGTTTAATATTTATTTAGGATTTAATTCATGGAAACCATAACTAACAGCTTTAATTTAACGAATCCTTTAAATTCTGTAACAAGAAGTAAATAATCGATCGCCAGTTTCCTATCAATGTTAATGTTGATGACTTTGCTAATAGAACCAATGTTGAAAACTAGTAACTTACTCTCATTTCGCATAAGCAGTTTTCTTTTATAGAGTGTCGTCAACAAATTAGCATTTAATATTTGTGAAGTGAATGCAGTGGAGAATTTCGCAAGTAGAAAATACACTTTATCTCCTTCCTGGGCTCCAGTGATGCATTTAACCCAATGCACCATGCACTTATGATAACATTTTTATGCCGTTTGTGATTCCAAAGAAGCACTTCGGAGCTGATTTTTATAAAGAGCTTGAGTTTTCATTCTAGACTCAGTTATACTTTCTCTGCGGCACCCCACGCCTAAATAGACCAACATAGAGTCAGACTGAAAAATTCAATGTCATAGCCGGAATTAGAAACACGGATCTTTTGGTCTCCGTTCGGCTGCTATTGACCTTTCACCTACCATGATAACGTGTCAGTATGACACTAAGTGACTCTTTCTGACTCTAACTATCCAAAACTTGCCTTAAAAAGGGTAGTTTGAAAGAACAATTAATTGTCATTAATTGACCTAATAGTGGTCTGAACTATAAATTTTAGGACGTAAGGTACAGTCCGGGGCACGGAAACTTTCCGATATACGGAACAGCTGTTTAGGTTGGTAGGTGAATGGCACCACGCCCCCAGTTCAAACCCCCTGTCAGCGATAGGAAGGCGTGCGTCAGCCCTTTGTTTCGCGATGGCGGAGGCGAACCAGAAGCCCAGACAGTTTAAGCTACATTGAAACATATAATTCAGATTGTGTCTCATCGGACTTTGATTATTTATTTGCTGTTATTGAGGACAGAAACAGGTTTATTGGTTCCGCATATGAATTTTGTTGGAAAGCAAAACGTTTCAATTTTCCACAGGATATTGAGTTACAGGTCATCATAAGAGATAAAATAAATGCATAAGTTATAATAGATGCAATTGAAGAGCTATCCGTGGGTCAACTTATGTATACGTAGACATGTATTTCTAATGCTTGATGTGTTCTGCAAATTTCGAAAATCTACCCTCTTTGGAATATTACCAGCAAAATATATATATGCCTAATTGTCAGACGATGCCTAGGCTTATAATGCAAATATTTTACAGAATCTCTGAAGAAGAACAGAGTAGAATCATCATTTATCATTCGATATTTCATTTGGAAACCAACGGAGCGTGTAATGAGAGACACAGGTTTTTTTTTTTTTTTTTTTTTTTTTTTTTTTTTGTAATTTATGTCCTCCAACGTTAAGTCATATCGGACGATGAATGGAATGGGTGAAATGATGCTCAAATGAGTCCAGGGTCCTTAGAGCTTAGAGTTACCTGACATTCGTCTTTCAGGATAAGCGAAAAACCCCGGAAAAAACCTTATCCAGATAACTCACCCTGACCCTCACCCTGACTTGGACTCGGGACCTCTTGAACGCGAGGAAAACATACTACCACCACGCTACCGAGGCGGGCGAGAGATACAGTTGTCTAGGTTTGTACTCTGACTTGTAAGTATCACAAAGATTTGGTTAAATACTGTCTTGTAATACAGAATTCCATTAATAACACTATAAATATCACGAGAGTATTTTCAATTATAAAACTTATATTAGAAAAGGAAACCGTAGAAGTATTTAAAGTAGCGCCTAAGAATTTATATGTCAATGAGGCTATGGCACGTGACATTTATAGGTCTAGGTTTAGTGTGAAAAAATTAAAAGAAAATGGCAGAGAAACTGAATATAAAAATGAAATAAAGAAAGCACACGTAGGAATCTTAAATAGATAATTTAGTTTTAGTAAAACATAAAATCTGTCAGGTCTGATAACAGGTTGAAATAAAAGATCGAAACTGTTATTCAAAGATCCTGTAATAATTGTTAGTTATTCTGAAAACATATTTAATAACTGAAGGTTCCAATAATTAAATAGGAATGTTTAAGTGGTACAACCTGTTTGTTTGTTCTTATATGACCAAGTAAGTGTTTTTAGCTCCTAAATCTTAAGCTGTGGGAGCAATTACGTTACGGACGGTGATAAACATGTGTTCGATTCCTGGCGATGGGGCTGGGGATTTTTCTCCGACCAAGATAATTCCTGATCTTCCGCAGAGTCTGGAAGTACGAATGAGAGTGCAAATGTGTGCGTGATCTAATGATTAAAACCCAACGAATATAAGTTAGTACCAGCGATATGTCTACAAAGGAGAACGGCCGCTAATGTAACCATTGCAGTTAAAGGCGTGGTATAAATAAAACAAATAAAACATGTGTGATGTTGAGAAAGATATGAACATTGTAAATATTAGTTCAAATTTGTTAAAATTGTCTTAAGGATGGTACGATCAAAGTGAAGTATAGTGAACTGGTCAGTGCTTCGACTAAATTACTGAAACGAAGGCAAACTGAAAAGAAAGATATCCTTCTTAGATATTCCATATAAATCCAGAGCAGAAAATAACATGTAAAAGTAACACAGTATGTAAGAGGGAAGAGAGAAAGTATTGTGTATATGCATACATATTTAGGTACTAATTCTTCATGAATTGCTTAAAATCATAAAAGATATCTGAACAGATGTATAATAAATTTGGATTCATTTGGGCAAACGTACACCTGATTTTTTTAATTTAGAATAATAAGTATATGTAACGCCTTAAAGACTAAGTTTGCTATAATTTTGTATAACTAGGAAATCATAAGTTATGTATGAACTTGCAGCAATAATTACCCATTACCTGATTCTAGTCGGCCAACGTATCTGGTAGATCTCGAAGTCGAGAGTCCTCCCCGGATTTCCGACCGGAACTGTCTTGCTGTCTCTCTCGTTCTGCTTCCGAAAGCTTAGATGTTCCACTCGAGTACAATTTAGCAGCCTGAAAATCTAAATGCCTTCTCAGGCTGTAGAGACGAAACGACAACAGGCATTAATTTTTTGAGCCCAATTCATTAACTTTTTTCTTTTATAAGCTACAATGCATCATCGCGTGAGTTTATCCGGACATTCGAAAAATTGAAATGCTTCTTGAATTAAATCCGTGGCTCTATTATATTTGGTAACGCGTATCCTCAGTTCTTTGGCGTTTAGCTTTGCTTTAGTTTTCCATTCAGGCAAACCTTCTGAAAGCTGCTTGCCAGAAACAGTAACGTACCTCTGAAGTATGATACCGAAATTAAAAATTGCAATGACTAAGAATCGTGATGGATTTCAAAGGAATGGTGGATCCCTGTGAAACGCGTGCAGATGTAGTTGGTTGAGTTGTGTCACAAAAGACACGAGAGAAGCAGAAACAATAGCACTTGACTTTGTTTGAAAAGTGTATTCTTTGGACCCTTAATAATGGCATAACCGAGACTAATAATCACAATGGACAAAATAGTTACAAAGGGAATATTTGTGTGAAAAGAGGGCTTCTAGAAGTGAAAGTTACACACCCACGCACAGCTGTGTATACTGTAAGGACAGATAGTTCGTGGCTGGCAAGCCATTAAGCAGGTCATCACTTCTGTCTTGGTCGAAGGCAGACCAGAAGCGACGAGAGAAGATCTGTCGGTATATATGTAACAAATTAAGTGTTATCGAGTAATAAGCATTCCACCTTCAGTCACTCTAAACGGTGATATATTTGTAGCCCTTGGCCGGTAACCTCGAGCTTGATGTTATGATAAAAAGAAGCAGTCATTAATCCAGTTTGAAACGGGCATTCCAGTGTCATTAAAGCCATCCTTTCTCATACATACCCACGAATACTCTGAGAGAAATCTTAGAGCTACCTGAGCTACCCATCTTTCATTGCCTCAAGCAGAAGCTTCTCTGGTCCACGATACTCAATACTATATGACAACATTCACAGGACTTATATAATTTTAAACATAACTCAGAAATACCTGTACAAAGATATGTGTATATAACGTATATACTTAGTTTTATATTGTTAATGACAATGTAGTATTTTCAGTACTGGGAAAAAGTTCAGGACTCACATTGTAGCTAACCTGTTGTATAAAATTCTGATTATCACAGTAGTATCCATTTTAAAAAAAAATATTTGTTTTGTCTTTCCCACATTTTCAGACGTTTTGTGCTTTATAGGTGTAAAGCTTGGAAACTGGCGATTGTTATTTTTTCTTAGTAACAGTAGGAAAATTAAAGCCATAGATTGATTAATTTGGATTGATGTCTATATATCATATTTGTAGTCACATCGGCGGATCGCTGGTCTGCTGAGGAGACATTCAGTGGGAGGAGTATTGCTCGGCACTTGTTTATTAGATGGACGTGGCGAAGAGGTGCCCTATTCCGGGGCGGCCACTAGCTAATGAGAAGGAGATATCACGAAACCAGTAGCGAGTGGTATTGGTACTCCGCAGAAACGGTTTGAGACTTTTCCAACACCTAATTCAGGAATTCGCTAGATTCAGAAGTTTCTTGGCGCCCCGGAAGGATTAAATAAGAGCCTGTTAGAGCAGAGTGTTGTACAATTTCTTTGCGTGTTTTTCCAACTTCGAATGTCAGTCGACGAGTGCGGTTCCGTGGCAAGGAGTCGGTGCAGTGAATCATTTAAAGAGTACAATGAGTCCAAACCACATGGTGAAGAGTTTGCGGCAGTGTGAAAAGGCAGTGAAGCAGTTCGCGAGCGAATATTGCTGTTGTTGTGTTCAGTGTCGGCTTGCAACTCCATGTGAGTGGTAAGTCGTTTTGGACATCAGATACATTACTAACAGTGGATAGGTGCGTGCTAAGGGAACATAAAGAAATATTAAAGGCATGTGTTGAAGTTGTGTATCCGTGTAAAAGGGCAGGCGAATTTAAGTTAGCACTGGGATAACTATTATGGTGATAAATGAGTGAAATTCTTCTCGTCCTTCATGGTTTTCTCACGCTAGTGTCTGAAATTGGATTTGAAGCCACGATAGAGGCGATGTTTAAAAAATTATCGAATAAAATTGGAAGTATAAAAGAAGAAATTAAGAATGAACTAAAGAGTGAAATGAAGACACCTAGCTATTCGATGCATGATATGAAAACAAATGAATGAAATGAGAACTGTCATGGAGAAAATGGAACAGACGATTGAATGCAGGCTCGACAAAACGGAATCGATATTGGAATCGGAAGTGAAAGTTGTAAAGGCAGAAATGAAGACGAAAATGTCCGAACTGAAGCTCTAGTTATTGGCTAAAATCGGGGAAGACTATATGGTTTGAAGGTTGTGGAAGCTTTCGGCGGGAAAAAAAGAAAGGTAGTTCGTTAACGTCCAGGAGAACTTGAGCGGAAAAATTAACGTTTTGGAGGGCGCCATCGAGAAATGTGTGGTACTTACAGATAGGACCGCGCCGGTCTGAGGGATGAGCGGCTTTTTTGCCAAGTGATCGCTACCCCAATCTTGAGCACCTGGAGGATCTGGTATGTGAGACATAGAGTATCGGGTGAGGGAGGTCGGCGATCCCACGATATATGTGCTGGAAAACCGGCCACTTTAATCCCGTGGAGGAGTGTTAACGTATAAACTGACGACCCGAAAGGAATCCAGAAATAGCTGGCAGGTCTGTTGTACGCCACATGGGAGCCAATAACAAGAATAGTATGTATATACATACATTTATACATATATAAGTGCACTCATATAATTGAGGTAAATTCATCGTTTTGCAAGGTAGGATAGCCTTATGATCTCCCAACAAAGAAATAATTGAGAATAAAAGAAACAGCACTCAGTAGAAAACGTACGTCAGTGAAGACATAGATGAGTGAGTATGGCAGGATTGGTATTACTTACAAGCAGATACTGCACTGGCCAATGTTTTCACTACAGTTAGCTGACAATTTTTTACACTGAAGTTGTATTCCAGTGTTCTCTGCTCATTCTATATGTTGAGGAAAAATGCCACAGAAAGCATGCGGTCGAATTAGTGTAAACTGAAAATCTCAGACTCTGGTGAAGCTGTCGATTCCGAATGAACCATGGGGTTTTGCTGATTACACGAATTGCTCTGTTTGTATTATTAGAAGAAGTTAAAAGTGAGGTACTCAAAAAGGGAGCTATATACATAGATATGGGTATAACAGTAGAAAGCATTCAATAGTCTAAAGTGACCGCCTATACACGAGTAAATTACTGGTGCCTTAAACTAGTAATAACATATATAACTGTTGTAATGTTACGGGAATAATAACACCAAACTTATGCTAACAATCATGAAGAATCTCCTACAGGTACATTAAAGGAATATAACTATCATAAATTTTAATTCATAGAGTCGATAATCATAATGCCTTAAAATAATTAGAGGGATGGTTTATTGTAATATTAATTAATGAATATATTCAAAGCTCAAATTAATGTGCAGGGCCCTTCCAGAGTCTTGAGATCTGGGGGCAGGAAAATGAATAAATACATAACTTGTGACACCATACCTTGGAGATGTGTTGACTGATGCCTGAGCGAATGGTCAGGTGCCGAACAATCTTCTGGTGTGAAGTTCCCTAGCAAAGACCCAAACGGCTCACTAAGACTAAGCCCCCAATTGCGCTACCTCTAATAATTTAAATAACAGCCCTGCCAAAAATGGCACTTACAAGTTAAGTCAGCAGTCCTCACGTCAGATGGGTCACCTCACCTTACTCATGCCGACTCACCTCCCCTTCTTACGAAATTGTTTTAACTCGGGCATTCCTCGTTTACGTAACCGAGAAGAAGCTGATAACTGTGTCACGCCGCCCGTGATCAGTCGACCCTTGTTAGCCGGAGAGGCTGATTTGGCGGTCCAAAGTACGTATCATGTCAGCCAACGAAATATAGCAAAGTCATTCAACACGTGTAATCAACTTCCACAAGAAATGAAATGTTAAATCACAATGATTCAAAATAATTCCTAAATATTGCTCAGCCCATATTCGCAACAATGTGTAGTTAGCCATATTTCTTAACTTGGTGATAAAGAAAATATACCTTAAAGCACGCAAGTCAAGGTATGTAAACAGGTACTGCTCATACTTGACGAGAATGGAAATCAGGGCTCCGGCTTTAAAATCGCTTACGCTTAGGTTATTAAGCAGGCAACTTCGCTTGAAGCCCTAATTAACGTTTCGGCTCGATAGAGTTTGTAAATAAAGCTGTATCATAATGTTGTGAAGGTTTCAAGGAGCACCTTTGTGAGCTTTAATTTGCTGAAATTGTACTAAAGATGGATGCACTTTTACTATCAGGCACAGTTTATTGCATGACGTTGAGAGAACTGAAGCGCGTTGCTTACGATGTAGCCGAGACATTGCTTTTACATGACAGCGGCAGTAGCAAAGAAAAAAGAATTGCTGAAGAGCTCTGTGTTGTAGCATTTTGGAACAGAAGTCCTGAAATTACACTAGGAAAGTCTGAAGTTATACGCTTCATTCGAATTGAAGCCTTTAACAGAGAAGTCGCATTATTCTGCACTACTGTTTTTCAGGAAACGAATATTCACATTCTCCCTTTTGCTTGAATTTACAACATAGGTGACAGTGGCATCCTTTCATTCTAGAAAACTAGCACAGTTTTAGCTGTAAAGGGACAGAAACAAGTTGGGGCTGTTTGCAGTTAGAAAAGAGGAGAAATATCACAGTGATTTGCTGTATCACTACAGCAGGGGTGAACATATCCCCTATGTTTATTTTTCCCCGGGAAACGAATGACTCCAATGTCGGAAAGAGGAGGTCCTACAAAGCTTTGTATAAACATTCTCAAAACGGCTGGTGGAACGAAGAGAAATTCATGAAGTAGCTAATTCTCTTTAAACAGTTGCTAAGGCTGTTCTGGAGTAACCTGTCCCCTTGATTCTAGATAATAATGTGTCATATTTGCTCAGCAAGTTATGAGTTGTACCACATGCATGTGCTTTAAATGCCACCACACACTTCTCACCAGCGGCAACGATTAGACCAAACAAATTCCGAAGAACTGAAGGAATGCTTTAGTGTGACAGGTTGATAAGAAATAACATAATGTAAGCATGTTTGATAGGGGCTTTATACATGAGAGAAAACTGTGTCCAGAATTAGTACCCATATAATTCCAGTAAATGAATTATTTTGACTTTCTGGAAGTAAAGCAGCTCACATAGCCTTTAATTAGTGATATATGGAAACAATTATGAAATGATGGTGTATCACATTCCTCGCAACAAGTGGCCTGGCATTGTCTTGTTAAAATATGTACTGAGGAGATGTCTGAAGCAGGGAGAGTAACTCGGGCTCTACATAGTTAGGTAACGCTTGCTGTACAAATTGCCTTCAATTCGTTGGAAGCGAGATCGGTTGTTGTAACCAATGTCGCCTCAAACTATCACACCCGGTGTTTGTCCATATGCCGCTCAAAAATGCAGCCTTCCAGGTTGCTTTCACTACAGTACCGTCGGATACGTATGCGCCATCACTGTAGGACACGTTAAAGCGGGATTCATCCGAAAAGGCTACATTTTGCCACTCAGCTCCCTAGTGACGGTTTTCACGAGCCTAGTGCAGTCGGAAGAGTTTTTAGTTTCTGTAAAATGGAAACCGACTTAATGGTATGCGTGCAAACAGTGCAACCTGCAGCAGACTGCAATGGAACGATAATACAGACAAGTGCACACCTGTTGCAATGCTCCAATGTCAAGCCAACACTGTCGCTGAAGCTGTACGGTCATGGACAAAATAACGGTCATTCCGATGTGTAGTCACCTTTCGTGACTCAGTTCCCGATCTTTGTTGCTTCCACTCATGCATCACTATCCTGACAGAATGCCCTGTACGAGCCGAAAAGTCACGGTATGACAAACCCGCTTCTTGAGACCGATCATTCTGCTCCGTACGAACTTCGTCACATGCTGATATAGCTCTCTTTGACGTCGTTGACGAGGCATACTGGCACTCACCTGCTGTTGAGACTTCCGCCAGGACAGTGGACTTCCGCCACTGAAGATGTCTGTCGCAGCCGCAGATGAAACCTCTGGGAAGATGAAGAAGGAGCCCAGTAGACCACGGCCCACAAGCCCGGTTAATAATTTATATAATACTGACCTTATTTTTTCCACCTTGTTTGACAGCTCTGCTTTGACCACACTGGGCGCAACATTGATCTTGTTGGCCTGTCACGCTACGGCTCTGCTAGGCCTATGTGTACCCCATCTCTCTGCCAACCTAACCACTTATTACTTGGACACTTTTCTACACTTCCACCAAGTTTGGCGTTTTTCGGATAATTCCTTTTTGGTGTTGCAATTTTCACAAACACCAGTACATACACTCTGAGCATATGACATCGTAAGCCGCAAGCACCCTGCCAATCCCGTCACTTAGCATGTCATACTCTATTTAGGTATAATCGAAAACATGTCGCCCATTTATAATATTTAAACAAGAATTTGGGCAAATAAATAACCAAAGTCAAGAATGTTAGTAATTCATTGATTCCGGGTTCGGCATTTCCTGAAAACAAAGTATCACTATATGACGCACTACCCTGGTCTCCCCTATTAACAACTTCCTGGAAGGAGGTATTCTGTTACATTTGCAAGGACTGTCTTGATTTTACCTAGGTAGGCGTCAAACTTGACAATTAATTTGCCCCTATTCAATATAGTCTACGTCCTTTCCCACAGTTTTGGTCCACCTTTTAACTAGGGCATATATTCCAGTGTGGTAAAACACACGGTCTTATTTCCTAAGCCATTTCCTAAGCACGGACGTTTTCACAGCCTCTTCACCTTCAAAATGAATCCCAAGATGAGCTTCCTTTAGTGGCCCGAACAGATGTAAGTCTGATAGTGCCAGTTCAGGGCTGTAGGGGGGGGGGTGAGGTAAGAGTTGCCATTCCAATTTCTCAATTTCTCCAGTGGCGTAACGGCTGGTGTGTGGTCTTGCATTGTCATGCAAAAGAAGAATATCCGCCAATGTTTTTGTTGGGCGAACTCGTCGAAGACGTACTTTCAGCTTTTGGAGAGTTCCGACGTATTTGACAGAATTTATTGTGCATCCCTGCTCCAAGAAATAAATCATAAGCACACCCTCTGCATCCCAAAACACTGTCGCCATAACTTCCCATGCCGACCGCTGAGTTTTGAATTATTTTTTCTTCTTTGATGTTGTATTATGTCATTCCATTGACTACATCTTTGATTCAGGCTCAAAAAATGAACCCACGTTTCATCTACATTAACAATCTTTTCCACAAACTCCTCTCCCTCCAAATTGAAGCGCTGCAAGTGTTCAGAGGCTATTGTTTTCCTTGTTTCTTTGTTTTGGGTGGTTAACATTCTCGGTACCCAACGTGAACAAACTTTTGGGTAACTCAGTTTTTGAGTAATCGCCATCACACTGGCTATACTGAGGGAGGTAATGCGACACAATTCACCTGTTGTTACCCGGCGATCACCACGAATGATGTCATCGACTCACTGAGTGTTGCATGGAGTCACTGCAGTCACCGGCCTGCTGCTTCGCTTTTCATCTGCCAATGGTGTTTGCCCTTGAGCTTCGTTACAGCGACGAACCCGTCTAACAGTGTTGACATCCACCGTTGCATCATCATACACATTTTTTAGCCTTTCGTGAGTGCGAAGTGGCGTTTCACCTTCATCAGTCAAAAATTCAATCACAGAACGCTGTCTAACACGAATGCTGATGTCAGCTATTTTGCAAGAGGAAGCAGTGCTGCCACCTGTTAACCTAGGAAGTTTCTACTGCAGGGAAATGGAGAAGAAGGTTTGAGGAATTGCGCAAATTCAAAGTTTTCATATAACTTACTTATTTAAGGAAAAAAAAAGTAGGAGGCATTACCTTTTGACCCACCCACGTATATGTGACATAATTTAGTCATAATCGTTAGAGTCGTATTAGAAAATAAAAGGTAAAGGTAACCTTTGCTTTCAAGCCATAAAAGTTTCACTAATATAATTCCGCCTTACATTCTCAAACAATTCTGAGTTTAGGCTACAATTAGACACATATTTGCTGTTTATCTGACCATTTATTTTGCTTCTGCTGCTCACAAAGACAGACATGCACGCCCTCACATTTAGCTTTGTTTGTGATGGAGCATTTTTTATTATTGTCTAGTCTCAAAAATGACGCTGAAGGTGACTTGGGGTGGCCACCTATCTACAAGTGAAAAGCAAATATATACTTACAATCACTCAATGACAAAAGATCACAAAGAGTTCTTTAAGTTAAAGGGGCAATGTAAACTAAAAAATCAATGAACTAAACTCATATTAGTATTTGGTTACTGCTTATGGTGGTCGGTAAGCGAAAACCAATTCAACAGCTGCTGGCACAAATAAGCCGAAAGTGGTTCATTATGACAATTAAGCATAGTTGATTGAAACTTTGTTATTGTTTAATTTATAGAGGAAGCATTTCTTTTGTTTTACTTGCTTGAAGTTGATATACCAATGGAGTCTAGCTCCAGAGCTTAAGGTTACCGACATTTGTCTTCTCAGCTTAAGAGAAACACTCCAAAAAATTGACTAAATGCCCCCTTGCTAACCAAAATTAGAACTCATGGACCCTTGTATATAATTCAAAGACATCTCACGAAGGTGATTTACAGTTAAACACATTTTTCTTAATTTAAACTCATTTCTGGATAAAAATTTGTCATTATTAATACACAGTGAATAGATAGAATAATCGCTTCTGCATGAATAGTATCTCCTTTATATCTGTGCCATTCAGTCACAGCTGAGGTTCCAAATGGCAGTAAAGTCGTGCAACTGTTACACGTCATATATCGTGCACTAGATTTCACACTTTGTGAAACTTCTGTATACACAATATGTGTGCAAAGGTTACTAAGAAACACTAACTGTATAACAAAGAATTCTGTTGATATTTCATGAACAACATTTTACTGAAGTTTCATAAAAGTTTGTGACAGAACATTGATTGATATAATGTTAATTACTTGATTCTACAGATAAGTTTTAATATTTCAAAGATATAAGTAGTGTTGTAAAGACAACACACACACGCACACACACATACATACATATGCATAATGATAAAATTCACAGTAAAACATCGAATGGAATACCTATTTCAGTTGTATGTAATACGACTCCTCGAATAAGGGTAAGATATCCATAGAAAACACCACGCTCAAATTTGAGATGTTATAGTACGAGGGCTATCCAGAAAGTAGATTACGTTTTGGAATAAAAAGTAAACAAAGTATAGGAAACAAATTTTATTATATACAGATGAAAGCCACACTCAAATACTACTTTTCGACACAGTCACCATTCAAATTAAGGCATTTATCGTAGCGATGTACGAGCTTGGAAATTCCTTCGTCGAAAAATTCGGCCCCCTGCGCCTTCAACCACTTCGTTACCTCTTCTTGCAGCTGTGCGTCGTCATCAAAACGCTGCATAGCCAGCCACTTCTTCATTGCTGGGAATAGGTGGAAGTCGCTCGGTGCCAGGTCGGGACTGTACGGCGGATGAGGAAACAACTCCCACTTAAAAGATTCAAGTACTTCACGAGTGACATTTGCCGTGTGGGGCCGGGCGTTGTCGTGAATCAACAAGATCGTAGAGCTCAACATTCCTCTGCGCTTGTTTTGAATGGCTCTTCTGAGCTTTTGGAGAGTTTGGCAATACCTTTGAGAGTTTATTGTAGTGCCTCTTTCCAGGAAGTCCACCAAAATCAAACCTTTCTGTCCCAAAAAACAGTCGCCATCATCTTCCTTGCCGACATTGTTTGCATGCATTTCTTGGGTTTTTGGGGAGAACTTGTGTGCCCCCACTGCATTGATTGCAATTCGTTTCACAGTTCACGAGTATCACCCATGTTTCGTCACCAGTAACGATGCGATCGAGTAAAGAGTCACCATCCTTATGGTAAACGTCCAAAAAGTTCAACGCTGCAGCCATTCGCTGATTTTTGTGGTCCTCTGTCAGATTTTTGGAATCCATCTTTGCACAAAACTTGTGGTAACCAAGCTTTTCGCTGATGATTTTGTGCAACAAACTTCGCGAAATTTGTGGAAAACTCAAAGAAAGTTCCGTTATTGTGAACCTTCGATTTTCACGGACTTTAGCATCGACTTTTTCGACAAGTTCGGCAGTCACTATGCTGGGTCTCCCACTTCGATCTTCGTCGTGAACATTGGTTCGGCCATTTTTTAAACTGATGGACCCACTGACGCGCTCCACCTTCAGTGATAATGTTGTCCCCATACACTTCACAAAGCTGCCGATAGATTTCTATCGGTTTACAGTTTTTTTGCAGTCAGAAACCTTATTACTGCACGCACCTCGCAGCTCGCGGGATTTCAATTAACGCAGACATTTCAAACCGTCACAGTATCTGAACGGAGCACAGCACGAACCCCTCACTAGCACGGCTAGATGCCGACTGAGCTGCGCAACTCTCTGACCCCAAGATGGCCGCGCTAGCCCCGCCCCTAGCGGAAACAGATGCAAATAATCAACTTTCTGGATAGCCCTCGTATTTTGTAATTTTTATTTTGAATTATGAAATTCTTTAAATTAACCAAATTAACAGTTTTTCATTACTGCTGAGCGTTTTACAGTATGAACTCTTTATTTCAGGCGAAACATAATTTGGATGTTCTGTGTTTGTATACTGTAGTACGCTGATACCTAATTTTAGTGTAAATTAACTTACAATAAGAAATGTCGGACAGCTGTCAACAGCAAGTTCATCCATGTTCCGAGTGCAAATAAGCTCATTATAACGAAAATGTAATTATGAACTCCTCATATTCCACTCCTACGGAACTTCAAACTTAATTATATCCCACTAAAACACATAGCTGACTCCTTGTTACACACAGAATTTCTTGGTTTAAGGTAATGTATTCCAATCAGAATAAAGAATACAGCTATAAGGAGTTACATTCCGAATCAATGCAGAGATACAGGCGCATTTCAGCTATCTTGACAAACGTAAAAGAAAACAAACGACCAGGAAAGTTGTTGTTTTGTGCACATCTTCTCTATATTTAAGGAATGCTATTTCATAATTAAAATTAAGAGTCCCAGATGTATATCTGAAATGGTTTTATATTTAGTGCTCCAAAACAATGCATTTAAACAACAACAACAACAACAACAATAATAATAATAATAATAATAATAATAATAATAATATAATAATAATAATAATAATAATAATAATAATAATAATAATAATAATAATAATAATAATAATAATAATCATAATAATCATAATAATAATATAATAATAATAATAATAATAATAATAATAATAATAATAATAATAAATAATAATAATAATAATAATAATAATAATAATAATAATAATAATAATAATAATAATAATAATAATAATAATAATAATAATAATAATAATAATAATAATAATAATAATAATAATAATAATAATAATAATAATAATAATAATAATAATAATAATAATAATAATAATAATAATAATAATAATAATAATAATAATAATAATAGTTAGTTACTAACACTCCCCACATGGCAACCTTGGCCTTCGGGTAACCTCACCCCACCAAGTGATGACCGGACCCATTTCTCAGGTGGAGGCACCCAGAGGGCGGGTGTCCATTACCTCCGATGATAGGGTGATAGTGAAGATGGCGGTGAGGTGAGAGGACCTACAGTTTTTACCGTGGACTCCGAACCACGTTGGGCATAGGGGTACTTCACGTGTGCTAGACAGGGGTGAAGGCTCGTGGATAGGGCCGACTTAAAATCGCCAACCCCAGAGCCGGGAATCGAACTCGGGACCCTTAGAACGGGAGCCGCGAACGAACCACCGCGCTACCCCGGCGCCCTAATAATAATAATAATAATAATAATAATAATAATAATAATAATAATAATAATAATAATAATAATAATAATAATAATAATAATAATAATAATAATAATATAATAATAATAATAATAATAATAATAATAATAATAATAATATAATAATAATAATAATAATAATAATAATAATAATAATAATAATAATAATAATAATAAGAAGAAGAAGAAGAAGAAGAAGAAGAAGAAGAAGAAGAAGAAGAAGAAGAAGAAGAAGAAGAAGAAGAAAGAAGAAGAAGAAGAAGAAGAAGAAGAAGAAGAAGAAGAAGAAGAAGAAGAAGAAGAAGAAGAAGAAGAAGAAGAAGAAGAAGAAAAGAAGAAAGGAGAAGAAGAAGGAGAAGAAGGAGGAGAAGAAGGAGAAGAAGGAGATGAGAGAAGAAGGAGATGGAGAAGAAGAAGATGGAGAAGAAGAAGATGGAGAAGAAGAAGATGGAGAAGAAGAAGATGGAGAAGAAGAAGGAGAAGAAGGAGAAGAAGGAGAAGAAGAAGAAGAAGGAGAAGAAGAAGAAGAAGGAGAAGAAGAAGAAGCAAGAAGAAGAAGAAGAAGAAGAAGAAGAAAGAAGAAGAAGAAGAAGAAGAAGAAGAAGAAAAGAAGGAGAAGAAGAAGAAGAAGAAGAAGAAGAAGAAGAAGAAGAAGAAGAAGAAGAAGAAGAAGAAGAAGAAGAAGAAGAAGAAGAAGAAGAAGAAGAAGAAGAAGAAGAAGAAGAAGAAGAAGAAGAAGAAGAAGAAGAAGAAGAAGAAGAAGAAGAAGAAGAAGAAGAAGAAGAAGAAGAAGAAGAAGAAGAAGAAGAAGAAGAAGAAGAAGAAGAAGAAGAAGAAGAAGAAGAAGAAGAAAGAAGAAGAAGAAGAAGAAGAAGAAGAAGAAGAAGAAGAAGAAGAAGAAGAAGAGAGAAGAAGAAGAAGAAGAAGAAGAAGAAGAAGAAGAAGAAGAAGAAGAAGAAGAAGAAGAAGAAGAAGAAGAAGAAGAAGAAGAAGAAGAAGAAGAAGAAGAAGAAGAAGAAGAAGAAGAAAGAAGAAGAAGAAGAAGAAGAAGAAGAAGAAGAAGAAGAAGAAGAAGAAGAAGAAGAAGAAGAAGAAGAAGAAGAAGAAGAAGAAGAAGAAGAAGAAGAAGAAGAAGAAGAAGAAGAAGAAGAAGAAGAAGAAGAAGAAGAGAAGAAGAAGAAAGAAGAAGAAGAAGAAGAAGAAGAAGAAGAAGAAGAAGAAGAAGAAGAAGAAGAAGAAGAAAGAAGAAGTAAGAAGAAGAAGAAGAAGAAGAAGAAGAAGAAGAAGAAGAAGAAGAAGAAGAAGAAGAAGAAGAAGAAGAATAGTATCTTACCATTTATCAATCATCAAATGTTAAGGTACTGCGGAAAATCGAGTCTCCTAGGATGCTGCATAAATTTAAATTTAGGGATGGGGAAGGACTTCTTTGTGTGCTAGATAATTGTCTAGTGCTAACTGAACTGTTTATTCCTATTATCCGATGTATTGTTGCATTAAATCTCACTCGTTCTTCGTCATTTATTACAGATAAAAGCTACCAAAACGAACTATTCAAAACTCAGTCTCTAAATGAATATGGCCTAAATTTGACAACCCACATGCCTGTCAACCTGTACAATGTAGGAATATATTCAGTCAACGTTTTGGTATACACTTCTACACTATGATATCAGAAGCGGTCGTTATTCATCAGGAAACAATAATACCAATAACGTTTTCACAAACAAAGAAAAGATTGTCGTTAGTTATCACCACACTTCTCATCCATAACCAACTTAAACCCCGTATTGTCAAATAGAACTAAAGCGCCAGAGAAACTTATATCCAGTTGTAACCTTTAAAGCCAAAAAGGACTAGAATTAGAAAACGCTAATTCTAGTTAAGGCTCTCTCAAACTAAACGGTAACGGACATTCATAAATTTATCTCCCTGAAACAGCTGAAAATATTTCCAATTTCAAGATGGTGATTTGTTGGACAGAAGTAGTGACACTTGGTGATAACAAAACTGCTTGTGATTTAAAATTCACTTTTAAACTATGTTCATTAACCCTAAGTACTCTGTTCCAGATAAAAATTTCCAAGAAAGTCATATAGCGAATCACAGGACGCCACAGTCGTAGGCGGTATGCTCACATAGATATGCGAGCTTGGAGCTATTCAGTTTCCGTATATCATAAAACAGAACGCACAGCTAGAACATAAGTAAATAGAATGAACAGATAATTATACTAAGGAAATCCTCATATAGAGAAACTAAGTACTCGCTTACTGGAAATACAAAGCTACAAAAAAATCCAAGGATGGTTTGGCGATCGAGGGGAATCGAAACTTAGAACTCACGAAAACAAGTTTCATGCGTTCTTCTCGCTGCGTAAAAACGGTCATAATAATATGCTTCAGTATTGTATTTTCACAAGAAGTTTAGTCAGAAATATAATTAACACTTCATTATGGTAAACCTATAAATATGATTGGAAAATGCACTCTGCAACTGAGCAATTTGGTTACCATTTTAAAAGAAACGAACGCTGCTTGAGTACAAGGAGTTGTGTTTTGCCTCAAAGAAAAAAGAGCGAAACTGGATAAGAGTCTCCACCATTGAAAATGGTGGCAATATGTGACTCAGATGTTTATTTCATCAAGGATGCTGCCTAGAAAGTGCACCAGGGTACATAATCAAGACAGTGGAAGTACACATTGTCAGATAGATTGAAACAACTCAAGCGTACGAACCAAGAGCGCACCACAAACAACTGTTAAATATTTCATGAACATCGGCCCTTCCCCAGAAATCCACCCGTGCTGCCATCTCTTGGATGTTACTTCAAGTGCTCTTCTGCCCGTGGAGAAACGAGTTTGAAAACACTTGGAAAACATTCTGAAGCAAGAGGACGTCAGATTACAGTTCTTTGTGTGAGAAAGCGTTGCTAAGTCCGTCCCATTCCAGAAGCATTTTGTTATTTACAAGTTTCGCGGACAAACATGTTGCCTTTAGAACCCCCAGACTGATGCAGATTCGGCTTTTCTCATTTTAGGAAATGCCTTGAATTAAAGACAATATCTCTAGCTCCAAAAATAGTAAATAGTATTCTAGTTGAGAACTATTGTAGATCTCTTACAATGTAGAAATAAAACGAATCAATGACAACATGAAAGGCAAATATTAAACTGCTTGGAAACGAAAGCAGCAACAAACTGACCGTGCCGGATAATATAAATAATACTTGACGGATGTGCAGCTGGTCCTTATTTTAAATTCCTTTTACTTAAAGATCAATAGAATTAATTTTGACACTTCTGCAACTTTAATTTGCTGTTTTAATATTTTGGCAGGGTTCATTTACTCCAGCACTGATTGGTTAAGTGCTGAATTTACTGTATTTGTTGTTATTTGAAATTAATTACCTATTATTAAAGTACACGCGGTATATAGTTGCATATTTGGACCTGTTCAGCCACTGGCATTCTCTCTTCCCCACACTCTCTTCGTCTCTCTCTTCGTCTCTCTCTATTTCTCTCTCTCTCTCTCTCTCTCTCTCTCTCTCTCTCTCTCTTCATATTTAGCAGCTGTAGTTTCTCGTCTGACGTATTCCACTCCCTTTAAACACCAGGAGAGCTAATTTCGCACTTGCGCTTAGCTCTTCTCACTCAACTGTCTGATAAGGTCTGAGCGCTTGGCATGGAAAAAAAAAAAAAAAAAAAAACCGGCTTGATACTGGAATGAACACATTGGCTGGTGTCACATAGATGAGATCCATAAGCAGCAGTTGAAATGCGGGTTTAACGTTTACAGTGTATCCAGCAGCAGAATTTTGTAGATAAAAGGTTGAAACCAGATCTATAAACGCATCTGACAATTATTTCATATTTCATCTGAGATAAGAACGATTCAATAATTTTGGCAATATATCCAATAAGGAAATTCTCAGCAATTTGTTACATCTACGTGTTGCAAAGTTAATATTATGGAATAGTAGTATAATGCTTATCATTTGGAGTTTCTTAAGAAGAACATTGCAGGTCACTTGCCTCTCGTCAATTCAGGTTCGTTTTACCTGTGTATTATTTCGACAAACGGGGACGTTTGCACCATGATGATAAACTGCCTGATTAAAAATTCTCATAAGACGTGTTTGATTTTGAGGTCTTGAATGTGATCTCAAATATGAAATACGATTCTGAACGATAAACAATAACATCTGACTCAGCAAACACGTTGCGACCTATTTTGTTCTGACAGGTCAGTTATTGTGTAGGAACACAATTTATTACTCAATTATATCACTATTATTATGTGTCTCAAATGGGAAGAGTTCTGGAGTCCAGCTAATCAGGTGCCGTATCACACTCAGCGTTGCCAGCTTTTTAGCCCATCTCCTTTTATAATTCTCTCTCTCTCTCTCACACACTCATACAACATGCAGGTCTGTTTGGCGCAGACGTAAGCGTAAGCAAATTATATTTTACAAATTTTTACAATGATGCAGTTGCCAAAACATAAGCTGGAAAAAGCATTTTCGCAAAATATGTATATTTTTAAACACTATAACTATAATTAGAGTTTATCAATTACCTGTTTCTCTAATCCAATGGAACTGACAGTGGCTCACCCATATCGCCGTCAATATCACTTCCGTTAATAGACAACTCCACATTGTCAAAGTCTTCACGTCCGAATCCTGCAAAATTTATGATTATAGGTTAGAAAATCTCGTCACGTGCTATTTCTTTCTTAAAAGTGTCGTCTTGAAGGCTCTCTGCATTCCTTACGCAGTTTTCCCAGTCCTGTTGTGTTACCTTGTCAATTTTTACGTGAACAGGTCGTTTATCGTCCGTCAGTTTAAAAGTATTATTTCTGTTTGCAGTCCCCTTTGTTTTGAGCCCACGCCAACTAAATTGGATTATATTGGCAGTGGTAAGGTGGAAGGCGTATTACCCGTGTCCCATTTTCAATTGCAAGTTGATCCAGCTGATACACATTTTCCGTGTATTTAAACGGAAGAACTCTTTACAATAACTCATTTTTAGTTTCTGTTACCGAAAAGTTTTTGAATAACGTGTACATCTTAAAATAATACTTCGAGCCTGACTTCGCAACACCTGTCTTTTGACTCGACACTAAATTCACCGCAAAAAGCAATTGCACTATTTAATTCTTACATGACTCCTGTGTAAGGAACGCCCGTCTTGGTAACGTGGTGGTATCATATCTGCCTCACGTTCAAGAGGTCCCGAGTTCGAATCTCGGTCAGGGTGAGTTAGCTGAATAAGATTTTTTCCGGGGTTTTCCCTTATCCTGTAAGACGAATGTCGGGTAACTGTAAGCTCCATGGACCCCGGACTCATTTGAGCATCATTTCATCCATTCCACTCATCGTCCGATATGACTTAATGTTGGAGGACGTAAATTCCCCCCCCCCCCCCCCAAAAAATGATCTGTACTCTCCAGTGTAAATAAACACTTATTATCCAGCATCTATTCATAAATATAAGCATTACAACATACCACAGGCTAACAAGAAATGAAGTGTTTGCTCTTTCTCGAATTTAACACCTTCACTTATTGACAGTATATATATGTATGTATGTGTATATATATACTATATATATATTGACAGTGTATATAATACGTGTTACTTCTGTTCGATTATGTTTCCCTTGTTTTTAAACAGTCATTTCAGAATGCACGGGTTTAAAGTTCAATTATGTATTTGTGGTATATCCGTAAGATACAAGGAACATAATCTGAATCTTGTTGAGGTCCGCTCCCCCTAAATTAATACACTTCAATTCAAATCGGTTGACTGCGTATAGTGTGAATAAATAGTTGATAGTTTTCAGTATCAGTTTAAGCAGATTAGAGGAATTTTCTCTTTGGTAGTCTCAACTTCACCATCTGAGTTATTGTCATCTAAGTTATCCTCTAATAAATGATATCTATTTTGTGTAGGAATGGTAGCAGAATATGCATTTGACGCGCTGTTATCTGCTTGAAATTGCCGGCTAGTTTGCGCGGTGCTTGTTGAAAGTACTGGAAATGCGCATAAAGCATTTGTACTCAAAGGTTTGTTAACCTGGTTTAAAGATAACTTCAAATGTTTGGCAACCTTCTTTGTGTGATATTCAGTTGCTTTTTCACACCTTCGATTGTTTCGTTGCTTTACAACTTTTATTAGAAAATGACGCATTTATATCTGAATCACAGGGCATTCATAGGTTTAACACATTGTGCTACTACTTACAGTTTCAGTGAAATCATCTTCTTCCATTGCGGGGGAGTGAACACTTAAAATTTCACATGTTTTATCACACGCTCTGTTAACGTTATGAGTGTCAATGCCCAAGGTCTAGAGCAATCGCACTATTTAAAGCGAATATATATATATATATATATATTATATATATATATATATATATATATATATTGATGTGATTATATATATATCACATCAAGTTACTAGCAAATAACACTTATTAGTAATATTCAAATGTTAATGCACTTGGAGATATAGAAAGATCTTATAACCGAAGCAATGTGCCATAAATATAAGGATAAATTAGCAGCTCAAACTAAACATTACTATACAGTCGCGATGCTCAACTTTTTTCCCTCCACCTGCTGAACTAAATGACGCTTGTCTTTGCTTTTCTGCGAGATCTGGGGCATGGCAGCAGACAGCTCGATAGCATGGCTTCAACGTGCACAGAATAGAGGACTACGGTCTATCTATTCTGTGGGGACGTTATTTCCCTACCAGGTTGCTCCACGAAGCATCGGGTCTTACGTGGAGGATGAAATTAGGCGCCGGGCTTCAAGAATATACGCAAGTTTACCATCACACAGAAGCGCCATTGTTAGATCATTGGGAGATTATAACCCCACTAGACGCCGATCTAGACTGCACCGGGTCCCCCGGTATGGCATGCCGGGCACCCTAGATAATCCAGGAGCTAATCCTATCAGCAGCTAAAGCTGAGCTCCTCATGATTCTTCTAAGCTGTTTGGCATCTAAATTTTTTCCCCAACTAAAAAAATTAAACAAAAATAAAGAAATTGGTGCAAAGTACTGCATCCTCCCGTTCAACCCGAAGGTACTCATGTAACCTGTAAATTAACTGCCAACCAAAATACCTACACCACCTTCATCCCTAAAAACTTCAATTATGAATTTTACCTGCGGTAAAACCCTTAACGGGTGGGCACGCGGCAAAAACCTTCTGGTTGTATACAGCCAGCCAGCACGAGCGAGCGAGCGATCTTCACGTTTCCTCTTGTATTCCCTAGAGATATCCTCAGTGCCTGATCCAGAGGCCCGGAGCGACGCCGAGCACTAGTCTCCATCAATTGAAATGGAGGAGTAGCAGCAGAATCTCGGCCTTGTTGAGGGTTTAGATTCGATACCA